>OY718803.1:11381346-11764722 GCA_963070105.1 Litomosoides sigmodontis
TGCGATGAGACTATAAAGTGCGACAACTGAAGAAAGAGAGAGGAGTAATACATGTAATAAAATCTCTGTGTAACAATTTTTTAAGACACAAAAACAAAAGTAAGTGGGAAGAAACAGTTATTTCAATTTTGCAAAGACATGCCGCAACAAGCAAATATCAACGCATTTAATCCTTTGCTAGTTATGAGTTTGCGTATTACAAATGAAATAAGTGATAGGAGTAAGAGGGCAGGATACTGCGATCATAATTATGAGAAAACTTTCACCGTAAGCTTTGACAATGCAAATGAGTGACAAAAACTCTTCGAGTTATCAACTAATTAAATAAGCAGAAAGTAATAACAACATTTACCGCCGCATGAGAAAAGAGCGTTATTCTCAGAGCGATTTTTTTGAGAGATTGTGCGGGCAAAACAGGAGGAATGAAACATTTGCTATTTTAAGAATTGATCTTGGACTTATTCAAAACTGAATTGTATTAATTTCGAAATATTTGAATACATGAATGCTTTCGATCGCTTTTCTCGGTTCCTCTCTCCTGTACGGTTTCAACAGTTATGCATGGCGACTATTGTCTGAAAGTATTCCATTTATAACTCCACTGGCAAATTTCCTTCGTAATAATTTCAACTTGCTAGTTCTACTCTTTGGCAGTCCAAAACTTTGCCTTTACCACATAGAAGCGGTATTTCATTTCCGTATTTCATATATTCTCAATTGCATGTGATAGAAGAAGCAATCATCGTCTCAAATTTCATAAATCGTTTCGCTTTTTAGATCGGAGTATTTTCATCTTACGCCTTTTTCTTTTTTCGCACAGAAAAAATTGGTTTCTTGGAAAGTAATATTTGTATTTAGAGTTTTCATCTTACAGCACTCACCATCGATTGCCATTAATCCGTTATTGTTTAATTTTTGAATTGCCTCATTACCCTTATTCCTATTGTTACTTTTCACTTTTAAGTAATAATTCCATGCCTTTGTATTAATTTGTTACACTAAGTGAAAAGAGAAATTGAAACTGAATTCGATCTGAATGGGATCAACGAATATTCCAAGTGTAATTAGGATTTGCTGAGTACTTCACAGATTATGAATGATGACGATGTTACGGCCGGAGAAAGCCTGGCGCACATCCGAATGGCGGTATGACATTAGATACATTGAAACGTTCAATGTCGTATGTACTGAAAAGCAACTGTCCTTCAACTTTGTGAGGAAGCCGCCACTCTTTTACTCCACCTTTTGGTAAACTAACCAGCAAGCAGTTCATTATCAAATAAGGAGTCGCGGTCAAAAGAATAATTTGACGTAAATGGAATGACTCCATTAATGTGTAAAATTTTAAACTATGAGCTCTATGCTATTGGTCGTATGGTAGGGGTAATCCTCTAAGAACATCTGGTGAATAATCTTTATTTTCTATCCCATGTTTTGTTTTATACAAATAGTTTATGCCTCAAGGGGGTTTAGATTTCCTAGAAAGTTTATCTTGTTTCATCTTTCGCCTTTTAGGAAAAGGAAGTAAAACTTATAATGAAAGAGAAAGATGAACTGGGCGAAGGCTGTGAGAGCTCATATAGGTTGTCGTAAAAATAATTAGGCAATAACAATAACTGAAGATCACACTTCAACAGCATATGCTCAGAAAGTTGTGCATAAATAAAGAGTATAATTATCAAAATTCGCCGAATTGTTCTATAAGCTGACGTGATCTCTTATTTAAAAAGGTTCAACTGATCTATGTTTGCTAATCAGTGCAGTATGTTGATTGATAAGCATTCCTCCATACCTCTCGCTTATTACTACTGCCTTCATTCAATACTAATGATTTATTGGATTTAGCTCATTCCACCTCTCGTTGATATCCTTTCTTTGCTGATTAATTCATGGCATAATGCTTCACTCCAAGATCCACTTCCCTGTTCCTTTTTTCATTGAAATATACAATTTTAATTAAGAGGATACAGATGAGAATCGAAATAATTATATGCATATTACCATCATGCTTTTGTCATTTGGCTAGTTTGATCTTAAATTCAGAGATCCTCGAGGAGCCACAAAAAAAATCCTTCTTTCCAACTCAGAACAGACGAAATCCTTATCCAGGCAGCCATGAATAGCAGCGATAAATTCCATCAGTAGTGGACGGTTAGAAGAAAGAAACCTCAGGATACACTTTGAGCGGTATAGATCAAAATATTACTGTTATCGTTGTTACTACTAATCAATCAACTGGCAGCCGCCCTATCCAAAGCCCAAAAATTCAATATTTAGCGTAGCGGTAAACTCTTCACAACTAAGCCAATTGTTAGGATCGTAAATATTACGAACTGACATCTTCAAATGACAGAAAGAAGGAGCTAAAGTTGACCGTCCATAAAGTCACCTATAGAAACTTCCCAAGAATAATTGCCGAAGCAAAATTTCCACACTTTCAAAATATTTATGAATCATTGAACCGTCATTAACACTATCACTTCTTTGATGATTAAAAACGCCGAGAATATTCCGAACTTTCCCCTTGAATAATTTAGACGCTTGAACTTTGAATTACAGAAATTATGAAACTCCGTTATACTCAAAATTTTAATTTCATTTTATTTCGATTTTCGAAATATCATGGAAAGTTTAACACTGCTTGAAACTTCTCAACCAAAAATGCAGAAAGTTGCCGGAAAAGTATTACCATGACACGCTGAAGCTAACTGCGGATATGGGAGAAGAACTAAATCCAGAAAATGGAACCAAAAGACCTTTAATATAAGCAGTGAAAGTTGGGAGATGCATGAAATTTCAAATTCGCATGGATTAAAAGTTGTAATTTATTACCTTCGTTAGACAATACTGGTTTAAACCAATCTTTTATTTCATTGAATGAGTCTGAGCGGGGAAAGGGAGAAAAAAAGGAGGCACATGAGACGGGAGTTGCGCTAATGTCATTGATGGTCGTCATAGCTGATCCGATAAATATTTGAATTCTACGAATTAGTTGCCAGTGAAATAGCAAGTAGCAGTGGTGTGACGTGTGGATATTATAAATAATTCAATCAAAATATGATTAGCAAGATATGTGAGTTATTGCGAAACATCGTTTCACCTTATTGAAAACTAATGCTTGATTGACCAGGTTTTAGCAAGAGCAAGAGACGTGAAGAAAATGGAGTGCACAGCGCGAAAAGTTTTTTCCGCACTCATCTGCTCAGCATCTTCAAAAGGAATAAACGAGGAGCAGTCGGCCCACAACACTACAGAACTTTCAGTAAGTATTACATCATTCACGTGATGTCACTACACTCCTTACCTCTGCCTCAACCATTCGAATTTGCTAGAACTCTACTCCATTTGTTCGATACGTCTCACGCATCTTCCGAATTGTAGTTACATTACGCACATTACTTCCGTTCATTATTAGATCCTAATTCCTCCCTCCACTTTTTTCAGGGATCTTTCACCGATGAATTGCTCTGGACCACGTATAATAGTGACATGTGCTCCCGAACCTAAACCATATTCCAAGTACCAACTTTCACGTCTGGATGTAATAAAACCAAAACCATATTAACTGAATTTATTCGTTTTATAATATAGTTTGACCTTTAAAATCGACTGCAGTGGGTAAGACAGCTGCGCTGTATCTGCATGGATCAAATCAACAGAGAACAAAAAAGCTTTATCTCAAAACTAAGGAAGTACCATGACCAATTTGGAAAAAACCTTTATAATAAACTCAACATTTCAACTATTCATCATATTTCGAGAGGTTAAATTTAAAATGAAGAAGTAGGAGAATGAATAAGGAAATTTGTCAGTTCTGTAAACTTATGCACTTACCGTTCAATGAATAACAAGACAAAGCTTGACTCGTAAGAGACAGAATTAATAAATTTGAGGTTAAGGAAAGTATCTGAACTAAATAAAATCATATCTCCGTATAAAACTACAGCTTCCATTAAAATTAAGGGATTATATGAGAACATCACTTTTTGGCCGATAAGCAATAATTTCCCACTCAGCAACCGAAAACTGTTTTCTGGAATTTAGAATTTCCTCCGTAATGAAATCGCTGCAAATAAAAGCTTTAAAAAAGACAAAAACAAGGAGCCAATAGAAATTTTCAGTAATCACAGGATTTGTTTAATACAGTTCATTCATCCGAAATATTTGGACGACAAATACTAGAGAAGTGACGGAATGAAGGAAGGTTATAAACAAAATTCGTGACAATTCTTACCAATTAATATGAAAAGACTAATACAATTTCCACAATCTCAACAACTAAATCCATATCCGAAACGAGTTGCTTTGGCCGTAGAAACCGATAACTTTTGATAGTTTTTTATAACGCAATCAAACTCTGTCCGTTTCACATACGCAGTACCACATTTAAAATGTCTAACTGATGCCAATTTCATACACGATCCACAATTATATAGACAGCAGAACATCAATACGACAGATATTTTACTTTTATTTAAGACTGAAGTTTATGAAAGAAGTAAATTTCATCTGCAACCAAATTAAAATTTACAGCAAAATCTCGACAGATTGACCAATGAAAAAAGCGGCGAATCACTGTTGTCCCGCACCACTTAAAAGTCGATCGATTGCAGCGTTTACATCACCAAATGTCGCAAGTAGAGCTATAAAACAATCACTACGAAAACTACTCAAAAACCCAGATGTTTCCCATCGTTACTCTCTGTTGTGACAGAACCTTGTATAGGTATCAGTTTTTCAGAATACTGGATAACAGAACTTGAACAGTAATTATTATAATTATCAGAAAAGTACACCAGAAAATAGCTGATTAGGACGATGACATTATATTAAAACAAGCTTATACACTAGAAAATATACTTCCTCAAAAAAGGATATCACTGCAAGCAGGTAAATAATCCTTACAACAGGTCTATGATTTTTTCCTTCCATTATCATTTAATGTTTTTTGGCTGCTTTAAAATCTATTTATATATGGATTGTAAGAAAATGCTCACTCTTTCACATAATTCCTGCTTCATAATTTAATATTCGTTATTTCTTACACGAAGAAGTACCTAATGTAATGTTCCGCAAACGTGAAGAAGACGAGTGAACAACATATAGTTATGTTCAACAAGCAACTGAATATGAATGATAGAAAAGCAGAGAATATTCCGTGATTATCAAATTAACAATCTATTTTATTCGGAGAATCATCAAATGTTAAAATTACCTTGAATATTCGCTTCCTGATTGCTGAATCCCATACTTGTTAACTGCTCTAACTGATTGCGGTAACGTTCCTCTGGTGGTTGTGTTGATCCTCCCTGAAAGCTTTTGTTCTCAAATAAAAAAATTTCTTAAAAAGATATCAACGAACATCACTGTAAATGTGTTTTAAATCAGACATAATACTATGATTTGGATGCACCCAGGAAATCAATTTACAGAACGTTGTAGTGTTACAGCATTTGGCATCCACTAAAAAAATTTCATGCTAATATTCCTAAAGAATTTTTGTCGCTGTTTGATTTCCAAATAAAAGTCCACTGCACTCACAAGAGTTGCGCCAGTCATTTGTCTAATTAAATTAAGCATCATCATGGCTTGCTCGGTGGTTGGAGCAGAGGAAGTCGTTGTTGTCGTCGTTCCTGTACCTGGTGCTGGTGTTGTGCCAGTAGTAGTTGTTGAATCACTAAAAAAGGAGAACACAAGTTTATAAAGCATATATTGCCCTTTAAATTATTAGACGCATATAAAGATCGATAGTAATTTCATGACTCGCCACATAAAAAACCTTTCATGCTGGAAAAATTTCTAATTTAAAGCATCATAACAAAATAAGAAGTTGAACCTGGTAGTAGTATTAGGAGCTGTTGTAGTTGTCACTGGAGAAGTTGGAAAACTATAAAGAGAATTTTATAAAATGATAAACAAAAATCTACTCATACATGAATTCGTGCCTGCCATCTTTTTACATGAGTAGTAGTGAAAAAAAAAGGCCTGCTCACAATCCAGGAGGTAACAGCTGTGGGGCTTCACGACGTAACGTATCCATGCCAGTATGAATTTGATGAAATGCTTCAAGAACTCTTGGATTAGAAATTGCTCGCAACATTTCTGGATTTTGCATCTGAAAATCCGATATATAGATCCCTGCTATCCATAATGAATTCCGTTCATTGTTCCCATGTTAATACCCGCCAGTGGTTTGTGATATAAATAAAATACAATTCTTACCAATCAGAAGCACTAGCTGAAACAATAGCAAATTTTACGAAGTATTATGACGCCAATTTCTATTTTAAAAGAAAAACTATAAAATCTTACAGTATTCCTAAAATGTGGCACAGCATTGCGTATGTACTGCTCCATAGCCGATGAAACTGCGGGGCCCGACGTGAGCATCTCAAATCATGAAGAATATTATTCTTACACTTTTCAAAACCAAGCAGATCAAGTAAACTAAAACAAAAGACGAAAAGAGAAACCATAAACCTGTGATAACAATGACGGATTCTGCCGAATCATATTCATAGCATTAGTAAACGTCTCGCTGTTAAGCAGTCGTGCATAAGCATTCGGGTCAGTTAATATCGGTGGGTTTTCCGACAAACCGAGAGTATTTGCAAGTTCTGCAACGACAATACCATGAACACATGAGCAGCAATTACAGTTAAAAGCATTTTTATGTATATACGTATCTTTTTACTTCTAATTCTCAGTCAATACAGAAATCATTAAATCTACGTATGTATTTAAATTAACCACCTTTTAATATCAATTTTCCCTCTCAGTTTAATCTTTTAATTAGAAATATATTCACTTTTCCTTCTAAACAATAACGAATACGGGATGCATGTAATGCACTACACGTAGTAAAATAAGCGCATTTCTCTTGCCTCTTTCGGGAAGCTCCCGAGGTTCAAGCCCTCGCATTAGATTTTAGCATCACTGGGCAGAGAACGGAGTAACCGGGAAAAAGACAGAACAGGGACACATCCTGCGTTACGTGGAACTAAATCACTAATGTCAACAAATTCAAACAAAAATGAAACAGTTGCAGCAGTGAAATCACTTACCGGCCAACAAATTCGAAGGTTGAGAAGGTGTACCGTTGTCAGCTCCTGTACCAGTAGGGACAGAACTAGATGTGTTGGTTGAATTGCCCCAAGGATTTGGCAACGCTTCAGCATTTTCAACACCAGCACGTTGGCTGCGTGATGCTAAATGAGTGTATTATTTGACCAAAAATATTTTTCGGGCAAATCGCTGGCCACTGAACATATGATTTAAAAGCGAAGGCACTGCAATAAAAAGTGAAAGTATTATAAGAATTGACAAAATGAATGTTAAAAAAATGCAGAAAATTTTACCTATATTATTAGAATTATCTACTAAAGTTGCAAAAGGGTTGCTAGCGAAAGTACTTGTTGCACTGTTCAACAGCGGTTCTTGAACATCTTGATATAGACGTTGTAATGCTGCTTGTCCACCCGGAATACCCTGAAGTAACAATAACGTAAAGTACATTCATCAATTCAGTTTTTCAAGTTCAATATAAAAATAAATCCAATACCAGTTGACGGTTATACATGGGTGGGTAAGTGTTAATTAAAACCTGTAGATTCCGTATTGCTTGGTCACGGCTACGCATCAGTTCTTGGAACATACTTGGATTTCTCACCATCTCGATCGTCTGCCGAATAACTTCCGGATCATTCAACAGATGACCAAGCTCAGGATTTGACTTAAATGAACGCTTTCAATTGATCGGTCAGTGGAAAACAATTCCATAAAATCATGATTTAAATTACAAGTTGAAATTATAATTTGACTCTTCCTGCAAATCTTCATTTTTATGACAAAAGCAGAAAGATGCAAAATTACCTCAATAACCTGTTGAATCTGCGGATTATCAGCAATCAATGACCGTATTATATCTGGATTATTCAATAGTGATTGAACTATTGGACTATTCGTCATTTCGCGTATTGCTTCTGGGTTTTGCATCATATGCTGTGCCATGCCCAAAGCACCACTCACTGGATTTCCCCCCATTGCTATATTCTATTTGAACAAAATTCTTAAGACACAGCAAGTGTGTAAAATTACGTATTGTAAGGGAAAAAACAGCAAATATATGAGCTATTACAATAAAAATTCAAACCCAACTTTCAAAAACTTAAAACGATGAAAAGACTTACTGGAATTGTCCCAGTTACGGAAGGAGTAGTAGCTGCTGTGGGCTGAAACATAATAATTGCATAGAAAATGTAATAATAAAATTTTTTAAAAAATAAATTCCGATGAGCAAAAATTAGATGCAATTTTTCTTACCCGCTGCGAATTTCGTATGACAAGGTGAATAGCCATACCATCTTTAATAGCTGAAATTAATCAGTTCATAAGATGCAAAAGAGTAGACAATACACTGGTATAAGATATAACCTTTACTTAACTTTTACACGTCTCCCCTTCCTCATATAAACTAGCATTAATATAAAACGAATTAAGAACGCAGTTCTATAGCTGGAATATTGCAATTGCTGATGCTAACTACTATTTTAAGAGAGTTTTTTGAAAAAGAAATGTCTCATGGAGGGAGGACACAGCCATCAAGATTTAACTTACAAAGTTTAGTGAGTGTCTCATAGTCTTTCAATATTTTGCCGGAAAAGATGAGACAGAGCTTCTCGGGCGGTTGATTTATTTTTGCCGATAGTATTGCTTTAACCTAGAATTTCAACCACTTCAATAAAATTAGTAGACCCAGAATTTCAATTACGAGTAGTGGTGACTAAAAGCACATTCCTAATTTAAATACTTTATGTTACTATTGTATTCACAACCAAACATGGAATGTAAGACATGTAGAGAAGTAGAGACATGTAGAAAACCTGAAAGTAACAAAAAATAAGTGGACCATGTTACCTATGGTACTCCGTATATTTCGTATACTAGACAAAGAACTTTGCTAATTATTATATAAGAAATGTAAGTAATAGCCCTATAATTTTGGACTATCAGTAGGATGATTAGAAGCCTTGGGGTCCAGTCGATTTACGAAATAGTAGACCACGCTGAGTACCAAAATCAAATGCAAAAGTAAGACAAATACTTCACATAAAAAGATATTCTAGTTATACAAACAACAAAACTAGCTGCACGATTACTCATATATTTGAATAAGCATATACCTTTAAAACTGTAGCTTTTTCTGGTACCGCAATATCATAGGCTTCTGTCGTAGTCTTCACTTTTAAGTTTATCTTGTTTTGAACTTCTTCATCACTACCGGAATCCGTCATTATTGGTCGAAATTCTGGAAATCATCAAACATTTAAGATGTTCCAAAGAAAGCGCCTTACGTAATCTTAACAGCGCAGTGTTTGATTTAACAACAGTATTTGATCTAGAACTATTTTTATTATTTTTTTCCTCAAGCAAAATAAAATTCGAAATTGCAAATTTTCTTCCAAAATGACCCATCTGCTTACAGTCACGGACCAGCCATACTCCTCAAAATCCACCTTGTCATACATTTCGTCATTCCACATAAGAACATCCTGCACTACAAAAAAACTCATAATCAATTTCGTTCAACACTGACGAATACCCTTACGCCGACCGAACAAAGACCTATTACATCCGTCGTAATGGCACTTAATGTGGCCGTAACGATGTAGCTGTGGTCCGTTAAATGTAAGCATTACAGGCAGTACTCCTGTGGAGCGTTGGTGCGTGGTACGTGTTTCAAATATGCAAGTTTAGTTGGCATACTGATTTTAATTTTCCAGATGTTTCACGTTATTTTACCAATGCGGTATAACAAGAACGTACGTAAAGTAAGGGCTTCCCCTAGGGTCAGCTATTTTATATGGATACCGCGCCATATCCTAAGCCTGAATTGCATTGTCCTTGTAACTTACAACTTACATGTTACTATTTGGAGCTTCATATTCTTAATTTGAATTATTATATATCCTTAACTTTAATCATCTTATGTTGTCAATGCCAACTTCTTCGTATTCTGCAGTTATTTCCAATCTTAAACTATAATTAATGAAACAACTGCATTACACCGGCGAACCCCATAACAGCATGTTTTCTCCCTTGATTTAATCATTGCTACGGTCGCTACGTTTTTGTATAATTATTCACAGACTCCACGGTTATCGCGCTACTCAACTCATCCGATGTCTTAGCAGGACTCGTAATCGTCTCAGTTAATTAATTGCAGAATTAATTCGAATGTTTATATACTCCGGTTATCATGCAGTACCGCATGACCATGAATCGCCTTGAAAATGGTGAAATGCACTCCATTATATATTATTTAATATAATTTAGGTGAAATAACTAGCTATAAACAATACAAAGAGAAATAATATAAATCAATAATAAAGATTTATAAGTATGCAGAAATATTACATGAAGGTTTGTTATCGGACACGGTGTGGAAAAAATTTTGAGACGAAAAAACAAGTATAAAATTCTCATCATGTAAACCGTTATATTGCTGAATTTTCATGACCACGACTGACGTCTCAGATACTGTCCCATAAACAAATATTGTGATGCTATTCAAACTTTATAACATTGCATAACCTGAATCATAACAAGATGCACCAAAACTCAAAGATTTCAATATCATTACTGTTCCATTGATTAAATTTGTTTACATGAAAGCTTATGAACTTAGACATGAAAAAGAGACGAAATTTTTGAATTCCACTTCTCTTATTTGGTGCTGTTCCTATTATTAACATATTAAAAACTGCTTACCAATTTGGATACTACGCAATAGTACCTTAAAAAAGGAAAATCACCTAACTTTGTTTCACAGTTTTTCTCATGAGTATCACACAATTCTACCTGAACAATGTAATTAAAGTGTCACGCTCTTTTCAAATACTTTACATAAGTATCATATGAAAAAGAAAGTTTGAGAGATAGGGTGTTGCAGATTTATTTAAAACAACTCAGAAGAATTTTATGAAAAAACTTCATGCAATAGAGATGAGAAGCGTGGCACCTACTTCCAGTATTTTAAAGATGTCCTAGTTAAATTTCGTGATGCTCTTTTAAACGATTGATAGAAGTCCATGATG
This sequence comes from Litomosoides sigmodontis, assembly GCA_963070105.1. Classification (NCBI taxonomy): domain Eukaryota; kingdom Metazoa; phylum Nematoda; class Chromadorea; order Rhabditida; family Onchocercidae; genus Litomosoides; species Litomosoides sigmodontis. Next base: position 11,392,443 of record OY718803.1, read on the forward strand.
AATTCAAATTTTGCTTTGACTTTTGTTGTTTTTTAAATGTACAATTCACGCTGCATAATCGCTTAACCCGTAATTAGTTATTTTGAAAGGAGATGGGGGTAAAACAGAAGTGAAGTGACTGCTAACGCTACCTTCTTGGGTCTTTGATACTTTCGGTTTTACTGCTAGTGGAATCACCGGTTCCAAAATGATCAAGATGTGGTGGTGTTGGTGGTGGCCGCATAAATGATGTATGAGATGTGCGCGGTTCACTGACGACAGTTGAGAGAGACTTGATTTCAAGGAATCCAGGCGGTGGACATAATGAAGCAAACGATGGCGTCGGACCGTTCACGAGTGATGAAACAGAATGAGATGCGAAGCTAGATGATGCTCCAGACCATTGTGACGAACCGGCATTCGCAGTAGAGCTAGATGGACCCGAAACATGACGAAATTCTTGTCGATAGTCACGATCTCCATGATCACGATATACATCAGTGTAACTTCGTTCCCAGTGCGAAGTTCGCTCACCTAAGAAAATTTCTTGATTACACTTTACTGAGATGAATGCAGTTAACTCGAAATAAGATCAACACAAATTAGGGGGATTGTAAATCATTCGTTACTTCATTAGCCATTAAAAAGAGGATTAGTTTACAGCTGCCTAACCCTTTCCTATGTTCAGTCTACGTTCAATTGAATCATTGTATCTTATATTAATTGTATTATTGTATTTGCTATGTTCAATTGTATTATAGCGGTATCATACAATATAATTAACCCCGTTGTAACTTGGTCACTACTAATGTAATCCTACTTATAACCTTTGATATATTACTTTTACTGTATATTTGTTATATGCATATTTATTTCAAGACGCTTCTTTAAACTCGACCTCACTGATTGTAAACCCTTCTTGACCTCTCATTTACTTGTAATCAAACTCCAGCATTATGGATCATTAAGCTACTCCTATACTTACACCTACATGTATACGGAACCTTTGACAGGGGAAAAAAATGAACAGGAGGATACAACAGGAACAATAACAGATAGCAGTATAGCGGTATAGCAGGAGCTAACAATCAACAATCAATGATAGTCAACAACAAAGTAACAGCAATCTAAGAGTCAACTTCAACTCCCAATCCACTTCCTACTTACTTCCTAGTTGTGATCAAATCACTATTGTCGTTGTACAACAAGCAGCATTCCATTATTGCTTATATTCTAAGCTAATTCACATAGCATTTATCCGCTATTGTAGACGGTATCTCTTCTTCAATAAAGTATCAGTACCAATCTTCGGTTAAATAAATATCCGGGTATCTAACAAGAAATTCTGCAAATTCACAATGAAAATGACCTATTTTTTAGGAGACAAAATGGAATCAATTGCAGGAACCAGGTGCAAAAACCAACAATCTACTAGAAAAAGTGATAAATTTTATGTTCAAATTTTCAAATATACCTTTGTCACGATAGTAAGTATGCTCTCGTCGATGTTCCCTGTAAGGATGGTGGTCAGGTCGTGCACTTCTTGTTCTGTCTCGGTAACTTGTGTGGCTGTAATGAGTGCGATAGAGAGTACTACCGTAATCCCCGCGGTACCGGTACGATGAATCTTTGTAACTTTCATTCTCATTTTGATTTGAATATAATGAACTGGATTGATGTAATTGCGATACCGATGGCTTGTAAGTGTCAAAATCGTCGTTTCTCGCGACTGATTTTCTAAATTTATTTTAAATTTCAGCAGTTTCACGAAAAATTGTAGAAAAATACCCAAGCATCAATTGAAAAGCTTTAACATTACGTTTTACAGTTTGGATCATCCGTTAACTTTTTATACCGGATGTCACAATTATTTACTGTATGTAGTCTATAAAAGACAAGATTGGGTACCTCCAGTTAACTTATCCTGCCACAACAAGATTACACAAAAGTTGTGCTTTGCCTTATTCTAATGTTTCCATCAAGAGACTTAATACTCGAAAGAAATATTGGAAAAAAAGTGTTTGTAAATTTCAAAATGTTTGCACCGATGATATAGCTTATCTGAGATAGCAAAGGGGGAAGTCCAGTCACGTTAACAAAAATCCTAAATACGTTTTAGGTGCAAACTTTGGAATTTTTTCAAAAAATCAATGCTTGTGAAACCGTTGATGCAAATGGACCAATATATGAAAAACTATTCCATAAACTACCAAGGTCGTAATCGAGAATTTAATAGAAGAATTGTTTAAGCGGACAAAGTTTCGCGAACTATCCTTTATGAATAAACTTCAGCTATGAATTCACATTAAAAAGAGTTTTATCAGCTTACAGATTTTCATCTTTTCCGCTGGTTGCGTGTTTCGCAGAATGCTGAAGTTTTTGAAATTCCGGTTTATTTGAATGTTGCTTTGTTACCGAATACCCGTCGCTACTTAAACGAACATATTTTGGATTTTTAGCAATTCTTCGATCACTTCCAGCTGTAGTTGTAAAACTATCGTCTTTTCGTCCAACAACAGCGTCAACATCCATAATTTCATTTGTACCAGTTATTGATTTATCATCTTGTTCGTTTTTCTTATCGTGATAATGGTGATGATGACGATGATGGTGATGTTTACGATGGGTATCCTGAAAACGCTGTTTTTTCGCAGTTCGTGCATTACGAAAGCAATAAATGCTATTGTAAATTACTTTAAGTCGAAAATTCTGAGGTAGAAAAAAATGTCAATTTCAAACTACTTGAAAAGAATTCCTAAATTTCATGTCATTTTCCAGTAGGAAATCATACAGTTTCATTATTATTCGCACGATCTTTTGCAGCAATGCGGTAGCGTTGCAGTAAATCGCTCGGTTCTTGTCGGGTGAAACACGATAAGAAAATCCACAAATAAGAGTGCCACTTTTCGATGAGTTGTGACTTACTGCAACTGAGCAGTAATTAAAATTTACAAAATATAGTAAGGTTGGATCCCAATTAGAATGTAGAAACGAAACTTGGTTAGGTCATTTATCCGGTCGCATAAGTTCCAACAACGTCTGCTTTATTTGCTAATAAATTTTTAATTATATAAACCCGAAAAAGAGTAAAATCTAACTACATGAATCACTTGGACCGAAATTTCAGAATATAATTTGATAGCAAGGGCTACCCAAAAAGTGCTGAACAATACAAAGAGGATGTTAAAACATCTAAAAAAAACTGAATTTCAAGTAAAAAAATTAGATGATTTTCTTCGTACATGCGCATGGCCTTCTTGCGCTTTTCTTCTCATATTGCATTGTTTGTTGATATATTACACGATTTAAAAAAAGTTTTCGATATGATATTTCTAGTAAAGCCTAATCTAAGACCAGGTGTTTTACGGCGTAGAAAAGAAGGAATTTAGAACTGAATGAAAAGAATGAATTTCGTTTTCCATGTCTATAACCAATTCATACATATCGTAATGAGCCATATTTTTGAACGAATCGAACAATTTAGATAAATCTGTTTAAACTTGAAAAACTAGGTCCGATTGTATTGTACTATGTATTTTCCCTAGTATTCCGAATGCATTATCCGCTAAATATTGTAAAATGATATTTAAATATAAAGACAATTTTCCAAATATCAGATTTCATAACAAAAATGATCAATGGTTAACGTATTCAGAAGCAAATTAAAAAAACTTAAGCCATACGTCATGCTAATTTTTCCAAGATGTTCATTGATATGGTCACCGATCTTGAGTAAATGTCGCAATGAATCAGTAGAGCTTAAGTCGTCGCACTGCACCAGTTTTCGCATGTGCTTTTGAGCGGGTCGCATGATTTTAACACACTGACAGAAAAGGAAGAAATTATACATTTTTTCTTACATCGTTATTTTAAATGTTTTAGAAAAGACTGAAAATATATTCTTCATAAAACAGCTGATAGCTGACGAAGACGCTTCATCTAAATATAAATATGTGATCTAAATATAAACAATTATCGGAATTACAAATTGCTTAATTTCTTAATCATTCATGTTATGCTGCATCAAGTTCCACATTAACCAAGTCTATCTACATTATATGAAATATTACGCAATAGCATTGTATTATAATTCGAAGACGAGTATCTCAATGGAACTTATAGTCAGTTAATTAAATGTTGTGATTACGTCACCAACTGGTTGTAACTAACATGCCTTAATTTTGTAGTATGTCGCGTTAAGATCATGGAAACGCACATATTCACCTAGATAACCATTATCAGACTATTTTATTTAATTCACCGTTTCATCCACCAACTCCTATGAAATCCGACAGCCGATTTGGCGCCATTATATTTATTTCACAAAAATATTACCTCTGCAAATTGTGATGATTTCTTGTTCTCAACGTCCTTTTTATATTTCGCCTTGTTGATGGTTAAATGATCCATAATGATTGCAATTCTTTCTTTCTTAAGCTGAAAATTCTTGATTAGTCCACTGTAAATTAAAGAATGAAAAAAAAAAACTGAGTTAAAAAATAAAAACAGTTATGAATTAATTGGCGTAAAAGCATAAACGACTGTCATTGGCCTCTGCTATTCGAAATGATGATAACATTATTCAAAATGACCTCTTCTCTTGCCTAGATTATAGTTATGGGAAATATTTTAGAATTATGTGACTATTACAAACAAAACTTTTATACCTTTAGTTCCTTTTTTTCAGTAATATCTTTATCGTCGTGTTCTCCTTTACCCTTTTTTTCTTTCTTATCTTCTCTCGATGCCTTTCTTTCCTTTAGTTTTTCCTGAATAAACAATATATCAGTACGAAAAACAATTTGATATAAGTTAGAAGTAAATATAGAAAATTCAGAATCCTTTTTACCATCTAAAACATTACGAGTGCAATTGTCACCAATAACTAAGATGCCTCCTTCCAATTTACTCGAGAATCGTTCCATTAATGAATTCACTGATTAATTAACTTATTGATCATGACGAAATATGATAAGAAAACATCAACATTACCCATATTGCAAAAGATTATAAACTTGAAAAATGATTTTTTTTAAGAATTTCACTAGAGTTTTACTTTCGTTGAAATACTTTCTGCAGCTCTTGTGTTGCGAGCGAGATATTTTAAGAGATATTCCGCTCGTGCTTGGATATGCTTACTTTGTGGTTTTTTACTTTTATCCTTCAACCAAATCTGAAACAAAGGACGTAGATGAACATTAATTTAATGAAAAGGGCTGATTACTTCACTACATTTATAGCTCAGATCTTTTGACAATCTGAAGAATTTTCTGAAGAGAATTACAAAAACATCAATGGATGATTCGCTCAAATGTAAAAACGTCCATTCCTCGTAATTTTTCACCGATTCAAACATACTTAGATGCACACGCTGATAATTTTGCCGTGTGACCCTTCATTTCTCAAAACACTACTTTCAGCGTTAAAACCTTTATTATAATTTTCATCTGAAACTTTTCTGAGCAATATAAACTATAAAAAGTATACTTTTTCTGCTAAACCGTAACCGGGATCCATTTTGATTTCTTCCCAGCTGCCGAGACCATATCGATAGATACCTTTCAGCAGCGCTAAATCATCTGTGATATCCCACTCAACATCCCAACCTTTTTGTTCCTTCGGGTAACCAGGTATTTGTAGCAATCTGATATCACCCGCACTTTTGACAAGATTATGAAGTGGCATAAGATCTGATTGCATTTTCAGTAGCGGTCGAACATAGACATCAATATTTCCAAATTTGAAAATTGCCCCACGATCCTCAAAAAAAATTGAAACCACATTTTCTACGAATTATTCAAAAAATAATTCGAAATTACCAATAATTTCATAAAAATCCCTCAGGGTTACTTGTTTATCTCTGAAACTGGAACCAGAAAACCTAGGTATAAAAACTTGAATTTATGCTGAGAACCAAACCTGTTTTCTTTTACCATCTTCCATAGGTTTTTTCATTGCTTCCTTGATTTTTTCTTCATATTCACTTTGAGCTTTTTGGCAACCAGTTAATAATTCATTACCAAGCTGCTCAAGCTCACTTTTGCTGAATTCTTCCAATTCCGCATCTTGGGCTATTGCTTCCAATCTGTAATGCAACTCACCTTTGAGCAGTATGGCTATGGTTACGAATCTCACTGGTACAGAGTTTGCAAAAAACACTGATTAAATTTTTCTTATGTCAAGCTGACTGAGTTACATAAAAAACTCACCTTGTCAGAGGCTCTGCAAATTTCCGGAAACTTCGTATGAATTTTCTTACTTCTGATTCGGTGAAATTAAACAACAATTTCTTCCGTGCACGTTTTGGTTTATTCTCATCGGAACCTTCTTCGTCGCTTAATGGTGAATCTCGACCGCGCCTTCGTTTTTTTTTCTTCTTTTCATCCTCATCGCTATCACCAGTTTCTGCAGCGTCAGGGATCTGCAGATTTAAATTTAACATAAATTTGATATAGTAGAAACAAAGTAGATGGATGAATCTACCTCACTATTCATTCACTGAAGCAACTTATAAATCTCCATGTACACATATCACTGAGCACTTCTCCAGTTATCAGATCTTATCAGCAAATATCATTGGATAACTGAATCGCTTCTGCCTCTCACATCACTTTACTCATCATTTAATGAAGAAGTACTGTCATATATGGCTTGCTAAATAAATGATGAGACTTGAATACATCACTGCATTTCTCATCTAGCAACACATAAATTTTCGATATATTGTAATATATATTTTTTATTCGAAATTTATAACACGCATTCTTCAACTCACAACAAAAAATATAATCATAACATACCTTTGTCCTCTGCCTTGGTCCAAGGAAAAGCTCTTTTTCGGCTCGCTCACGCTCTTCATCAGCAAATTTTTTACGATCAACTTCTGGAATAATTTCATCCCACGATTTCGATTCGGAAAAATCTTTTTGGTTTACTCCCATTTGAACTGCTGCTACATTCAATGTTGGAACATCTTTATTCTCGTCAAATGAAAAATCTGCATAACGAAAGGCATTCAACAATTCACTGCCTGAATTCTGCAAATCAGAAATAATTCAGCTTGTAATAGCAATTTTACAAACTCCAATATTCAAAAACAAATTAATATTTCATCAGTATTCCTAAGGCAGACTTCATTAACAAGTAGTAAAATAAAAAATATGACAGAAGAGAATTTTCTTCTGAATACCTGTTGATCACATTCCCGAGTTTCCGCACCTTGCAAAATATTATCTATATCAACTTCCGGTTCTTGTTCTTCACCTTCTTTTTCCTTAAAAAGCTCCTCGGCACCAAATTTAAGAATCATTGCCAAATCTTGTTTGTCAAATGGCATCGTTCCATTTGTTACTGTGGTTTTTGAAAGTACTGTTCGACCAGTTGTATCCATTCTCTGCAAAATTTTCTAGTTCTCAAACTTTATTTGAAAAATGCTCTGAAAAATGTTGATCGCTTGTTACGCTATAATAAGTAATGCAGTAGAAAATTTAAGCAAATTCACCTGAATAATAAGGTGATCCAAGACTAGCTTCCTTTTTGCCCTTTCCACAATTTCTTCTTCTACCGATGCCTTTGTCACCAAACGATATATGTTCACCTAAATAAACCATAAAAAACATTCTCATAACTTCCATAAACATATGCTCAAACTTATCTAGCCACAGACGCAAGACAATAATTTAAGTGGATAAATACGAATTTTTCTTAATGAGAACTTAAAATTACAATCTATTTTACCTGCTTTTTTTGGCCAATTCTGTGTGCGCGACTCATAGCTTGCAGATCATTCTGTGGATTCCAGTCTGAATCGAAAATAATCACCGTGTCAGCTGTGGCTAGATTTATTCCAAGGCCACCAGCTCGGGTCGAAAGTAAGAAGCAAAAATCAGGAGAATTTGGAGCATTAAAATGATCCAATGCTGCCTTCCGAAGATCTGATCTCATTGATCCATCCAATCTCTGGAATTCAAATTTACGTAGAAGCAGTAAGGTAGCCGCATTGCTTAATAGATAATTAAATTCGTCAGAGATAACACTGATGTGATTTAACAAAAAATGCTTAACTGCAGCATTTCCGGTTAAATTTTCCCCGTAAAAATCCAATAATTCTTCAATATGATATAACGAGAATCTTTTTCTGCTAACAATAAAAAAAAAGCCCAAGAATACAAAAAATTGACCATATACGACAATGTCAGTTGTTGACATTGTAGTTTACTCCGTAATCCATTCTAATTTAAAAATTTAGGTGATTTCGTAATTTTATCCCTCAAACTTCAACGTGGTGCAAGCCACTTAAACCACTGGGATCATTTGATCAGTTTACCATGCAATCCAATGTCGAACAAACTGTTTACTTTATCTACTTGAAATGAATTATTATTTTTTCGATCATTTAGCAATTAGCTTATAAAATTTTTGGGACTTTTACAAGCATTTTCCAGGAATATATGCCCAGTATCACTTCAAACCTAGACCTTTCTCGCACATGGATTTTGCTCAAGCTTAGGATAATTCCATTTATGAATGAATTAAGATGTTTACTTGTGAAGGAAAACGTCGAAGTTGAAGATATTCTTGCATGATATCGAGCATCATTACCATCTGTGAAAAAATCAACACTCGATGTCCAGTTTCTTGTAAACGACATAATAATTTGTCCAGTAAAATCAATTTGCCCGATGATTTTAATAGTTGCTACAATATTTTTGCACTTAATTTAAAAAAAATAACTTGAGTTTTGAGCAGAATGTAGTTCAATTCCACATGGTGTTCAATTAACTCATTCTATCTTGTATAAACGAAAATTCCAAAGCTATATGAACGTTACTTATACGATAATTCAATGAGAGATTAAAACGATTGGGAGACCAAATTCATCTGAATTATAGGGTTAATTTATGGCTTAATATACGATGATACAGATTTTCCTGGAAAACAAAAGGTGGGATGTGTGAACTGATTCGTTAACAAACTCCATGTTAGTCCTTACTGATCTATAAGCTGTTCGATGAATTTCATTCCTGTTTCGATAAACAATGACAAAAATAGAAGAAAGTTACATAACGGGGCGTTAGGGAATTAACGGATTTTCGAACTCCCACTGGTTTAAAAATTGCCCATCTCTTTCGTTTGAAATTTGTTAAAACTTAAATTTTCATTATAAAGACAAACTTGCAGCCGGGCTTCTGCACCTTCTTCGGATTGGTCATATGACCGAACAAGAGAAGCGTGATTACAACATTTTTTCAGTTCCATAACCAAGTTCACAAATCCATTAATGGATCCTTTTATACCTCTTGATAACTCCTTGTAATTTTTCGTTAAAATCCATTTGTAATATTGTTTCTGCTGAGCAGTCATATCCACACGCAGAATTTGCTCAACCTGAAAGTACAGTTGAGACCCAAAACGAAATAGTAGTAAATGCACGATCTAGAATGTAATGTTAACGTGTTCCGCATATATGCATAATGTCGTCACTTGAAATTTCGAAACTTCTTTAAAACTCTTTCAAATAACAAGCAACGATGAACGCAACCTTAGCTGGTAATGATTTTTCTACGTCTTTTTTTACACGTCTCAACAAAAACGGTTGCAGTTTTCGATGCAATGAAGCAATTGTCTTGTGATCTGAGTCATGATGTTCCGCTTCAAATTCTAACCAACTGTCAAATCTGTAAGGAAAACATATAATAACTGAATCATATAGGTTAATCAAAACCAACTTCTTCCTGATGATTTACGTATCCTCGAATGTTATTCTACTTCATGCATCAGTACAGGAAAATTATAAAACATTGAATCTACTATGATAAGTGTAGAACAAAGATATACAGTAGGACCCAACAGAAATAAAAATGTTCTATTATAGTAAAAAAAAAAAATATGTCACATGTTAACTAAAAACGCAAAAGAATAATATACCAAATAAATTTCAAATCTATTTTTAGAAAAGAAATCTTACTTCCAGAATGCTTACTTTTCAGGCATAATAAAGTGGAGCAGGGCCCACAGTTCTTTTAGAGAATTTTGAAGTGGAGTTCCGGTTATCAGTAATCGATGATTTGTTGTGAATTCGAAGAGCGAACGATACAACAGTGATTCATCATTTTTTAAACGATGCGCTTCATCGACAGCTAATACGGCCCACTCAAATGAACCAAGAAAGGACTAAAAATTTGCAACATTAATTTACATAAAACACTAAACTAAACTATTATTACAAGCACTACTTTATAGTTCTCCAGCTACCTGTAAGCTTAAATGCATTCATTCTTAATATATCTCAGTAATTTACCGCAAGCAAAACGCACACTACTTATCAATAAAAATATAAAGGATATTGCAAAACCCACCTTATCTTTCAGCAAAATCTCGTACGTAGTCAAGACAACATTCACTTTCAGGCGTTTTGTGCTCTGCACGTATATTTCAAATTGCCTTATCTGTAAATCAATTCCTTTAATTTTATTATCTTGTGCTTTAATAGCTTTAATAAATTAAAATAATGGCTTGATGCATGAGAGTCAGTTAATCTCCCACTGCGAAAAGCATGAAAAATAAGAATATATGTAACAGTGTTAATAAAGAAAAAGCAGTAATTAATGACCAGATCACGGCTTGTAACATCACCAACGTAAGTAACAACATTAAGATTTGGTGCCCAAGTTTCAAATTCGCGTTGCCAAGAAGCCATTGTACTTAGTGGCACTACAACCAAAAATGTTCCATATAACTGATATTTGTGATAGAGTACAGATAAAAAACTAATACTTTGAATCGTTTTACCCAAACCCATCTCATCTGCGAGTATGCAACTATTTTCCCTGAAATAATGTTGGAAGTTCTTACAAATATTAAAAAAATTAAATTTTAGAAATTATTGATAATCCTATCTTCACTTCCATTTCTCAACAGCTAGACCACATTCACATGCTTGCATCTCCTGTTTTTACTGCTAAAACTATTTCAACTGCATACCAAATTGTGTTCGTTCACTTGTAAAGTACTGTTTATTTACAGCATCTTCTTTGAATTTTATGTTCTATCATATATTATGCAATCACAATACATTCATGTACAAAAATAAAACCATATTTTAATGAAAAATGCTTGATTCTCAAGTAGAGGTTATTAAAAGTATGACGTATAGAAAACCATATTTTTCTAAATCATAGCTTTTCTTTTTAGTGGCCACCTTAATTTTAAGCATATTAAGATCCCAGAACCAACTTTGTCCAAGCATGTAACATCCAGTTGATTCCTTCCAACTGATAATCCCGTAGCTCATGTTCTGGGTCATCCTTTCGTTGAAGGAAATCAGGGATGCTGCTCAGTTTTTCAAATTTTGGACGTCTTCTCAAAGCCTATAAAAACAAGATGGAAAAAAGTATACTGACAAAATGGAAAAGTGATGGAAGTTCGAGACAAAGAGAAGCTACATTGAAAAATGAAAGGTAGAAAGAAATAACAGTAAAGAGTAAAAGGATATTGTAACTAATTCTATAAAGGGACGGCAACTCTTTCTTTGCGCGGATGCGGTAACCTACCACTACAAGGGAAAGTATGAGAGCTCACCATACAAAAATCCCTAAATAGGATGCTACGGATTCGTTAAAATGGTCTGGTGTGAGAGAGATCGTAAGGCATATATATAATGAAGAGATACGTAATGAAAATTGCTGCATTGTAAACTAATTTGTTCCAATGCTTAAATGAGAGCATCACACTATCAAAAGGTGTACTCTGTATCAAAGCCGGATAATTCTAGTTTACGAGATGTTTTGCACATTTCAATGGTGGCTTACATCGAAATGCAACTTTGTTCTCGAGAATTATTGTATAAGCTTTTGAAGCAAAATATTTTCGAAAACAAACCGGACAATGTTTATTAGGTATTTTCCCGTTGTCACGTCGATCATAGTAAGCATCAATTTTATCTTGCGATTGTCGTGTGATCAAGTGTTCCTCTTCCCAAGTGCATTCGGAATATGGCAAGCCACACCATTTTACAAAATATTCCGTTCCTTCGTTTTCACCTTGACTGCGCGATATCTGGTGAGCTATTACTCGTTCAATAACCTGAAAAAATTACTTTCTGTGAATATTCACTGATTACTGAATCAAACCTATCTTTATTGCTGTACTGCTTATTTGCTTAATATCAACAAATATGCGGAGAACAGCTGAACAACACAAACTAAGCAACCATTTACGTTAATCATCAAAGAATGAAGTAAATAATGGAATGAATCGAAAAACAATTCTTAACTTCGAATCGATCCAGTTTCGCGATTACAGTTTGATGCATTTATCACACTCAATGAACTATTAGAATGTTTTTAACTTAAAGATAAATTTAAACCCTTAAAATGAGTCGCATCCGAATTATAACCTAGTCAAATAATTTTATTATACTCAAGCTATCAACTTAAATCTACAGGAAATTAAACGACTGCAACCTCCCACCTTTTCTTTTTTCCTTACATACACTTACGCTATCAGTGTGTATTACCTTATATTGTTCATTAAGTTCGTCGTTCATCTGCTGTTCACAGTCAAAAAATTCGATGTATTCTTTATCTGCAGTAAGTTTCCTGGAATTATACAACCGCGTAAACTTTCGGAATTATTCAAAAGTTCAAAACCTTCTTTTCAATTTCTAATCTACCCTTCCACTTTGCAAGTCAAATTGCAAGAGCATTTCAACTGTTGAAACTAACCACTCTTCGATATCTCTTAAACGTTTCATATAATTATCGATCTTCTTCAATCCTTTCGCATTACACAGCTTTAAGCTATTTTCTGATTCCCATGTATTATGAAGATGTGACCAGCCTAACCATTTGATTAAAAATTGACGTTCTAATTCCACTTCACCGTTACTTTCTAGAAGTATTAACAATAACATAAATGTATTTCCTCACAAGCCACGCGTGGATGAGCATTATTTAAAGTAGGTTTACAATGGGGTCAGAATCTTAACTCCGCTTTTATAATTTTCTTTTATATTTGCGAAACCTTTAGTTGCATTTTGATCTTTGAAAATATTGTCTGGGAAATTTCTAAGAAAAACTTCGTCTTCATTTACCGCTTTTCGCTATGTTCTACTTTTTGAGTATATAAGCCAGTCTTAAAGAACGCAAATAATAAATCACCATTTTCATAAACGCGCTCACATATTTTCCTATGTACTGCTGTTGTCCAAAAACAAAGTTTTTTTGCAAGCAGTACCTGCGAGTTTAATATTTGGATCCCCTTTATCCTCCACATTGTAGCATGTTGTTGATGCTCCCGTTGCTCCCGGATATCCTGCTCGATGACGCAGTACCTTTTCAATTGTTTCACTGCCTGAAGTATTATGATCTGCTGAGCCAGCACCTTCTGCTTTATCACCTTCGTCCCATTCTAACACATCATCAGAATTTATCTGAAATTTAAAGTAGTTTACTACAACAGTAGCAAACATGACCCAACATTCATGCTTTGGTGCTTGGATCATGCATCACAAAATATTTCTAGTGTATTATCTAAATTACCAGCATACCAAACATTGCGAACAGTAAATAGTTAAGCATTTTAGATGATAAAGCCACTACCCAATTTTTAAAATGGTTGCTCCTTCTAAGACTAAGGTAGAAAGCATAATTATAACGCCTGCACACCTATGACTCGCTACGGAGTGGTTTCAATTAAAAACAAACCAAGTAGAAGTTATTCAACGCTCGAAAATGAACAAAAGGAAGTGCGGAACATGAAAATCAGGATAAAACTGAGAAGAAAAATATGTAGAATAAAGAAGGGAAAAGATGATAGGGATTTCTTCTAATACTTTTGACTATAAGGGTAGTTGAATACTAGCAATTTTAAATTATCTCACTTTCTTGTCATCTGATTCGCTACTATCACCTGATTTTGTTGTCACCCGATTTTAGTTCAAATTTTCGTTAATATTGTTGCATGTATTAAGTCACAAACTTAAACTTTTAATTTTAATAAGATGATATGACCTCTTCTTCTGAACTGATATCCCGATAATTTATGGGATTTCTTTCACCATCAGCTTTGCTCCGACGCGCAGGACGTATCCCTCCCGAATCGTCGTCAGAACTTACACCATGTTTTCGACGCCGCTTCCTTGCTTGTGATTTATTTCGGTTTTGATTCATCTTTTGTAGTGCGGTGATTTCCGATGACGATTCACCGTCACTCGTTTCATCTTCCTCAGACTGTGCTAATTCCCTGAAAATTTTAAATTTCCATTTTCCAGGAAATTACTTCAAAGCAGCAGCAGTAATTACAATACAAAAATAATACCTTTTACCAACTTTTTTCACTACTCTTTCTGTCCCCTTCTCCACATTTGAACTGGTCGTTTCTTTACGTTGCCTTGAAGACCGCCGTAATATATTCTCGTCCTCCAGAAACTTAATAAAATATAAATGTCAGTAACACAAATAATGTTACGATATCTACAGTCATCACATTTTAAGCGCACATATTTATGATCAAGAATTATGCCACTTCTTTCCCACCTTGTTTTTTATCAGTTAGAATGGCCTGAACTTAACGAGCGCCTTCAAATTAAGTAATCCCTAATTTTCTTGTGTTTTACAAAAAAAACTTTTTTTCAATTATACCTTTCGTGTTTCATCTGTAATTTTGACACCACGCTTCTTTTTTGTCTTAGCAACCTCGCCATCATTGTTTCCAGCACAGAACACTGAATCCCTTTTTCGCTCGTCGCATTCACCACTTCCACTATCTGTAACAGAGCTATAAGTTAAGAACTTCCGCAATATTGTGAACTAAGATGGAGATCAATTAACTACTTTTTTATCCTTACTTTTCGAACCGGAAGCGTCACTTTCACCGTCCTTTGTATCCCATTCACTCTTTGAACTTCCAGTTGATGATATTTCCCCATCGTTACCTTCCTCAAATTTCTTCCCTGCAATGCTCATCTTTTCTTCGTAGTTCCAAAAGAAGCAGACGTATCTCCCTTAATTTCACTAATTTGGAAAAAAGAAAATTTCGCAGAAAATGAAGCAAACCTAAACCGCTAATTTTTTAAAGTATCTATAAGCAGAAACGATCAATTAACAGCATTACCGACTTCCTGTGCTAAAACTTTCATTCATATATCCATTGAGGAAAATAGTAGCTTCAAGTTCTTGTTTTTTTCATAAATTACCCGTGACATAGCAAAAATTTGGTCGTTTTCAGATGTACCACAAAACAATTCGTGTAAAAAGCCTTATATCTTCAAAGTCGTTTTTTGAATCAGGAAACCAATAAGAAAAAAATTCATACATAATATTCTATAATTTTAAACTTTTTACAGTTTTTATATGACTAGATAAAAAGAGTAGTATATAAAGTTTAATTTTCTAGTGGAAGTAGGTGAGATGAGGAGGTTGCCAGAACTTATCTCTAATAAGTGGTGGCGCTCATAAAAGCAACGGATATTTTAAATATTTTTCTAAAACAAGTGAAACAATTTTTGTTAGCAACAAGAAATTTAGAAACATTTTTAAATTTCAACTGAGATTCCTTAGATTTAGGTGTGTAACAGAATTGATCAACAACTTTCCAGTATTTTTTTGTTTCTTTTCACAGAGTGCTTTAAAAAACTTTGCACAAACTTCTTTCTTGATATGGGCAATAAAAAATCTAGCAAGCAGAAAAAATTAAGTTGAAAGACCAAAAGAAAGAGAAAAAGGATTATCGAGGACAACTGATGCACTGGTTAGTATCACTATTATGAAATGATTGCATGAAAAAGGAATTCCAAAACATTTTTATGCCAGTCAAAAACTTTTTTTAAATCAACTCCAAACTTGACAAAGAATTTTTAAATGGAAAAAATTAGTTACATTCACCACTTTTATTAAACTGAAACGAAATAAAGTGCAATAAAAAACTATACCTTGTTGCACGGCAAGACCAGTTGTGAAAGTTTCGTGATGATTTAATACAGTTCCACTCCCGCTACTTTCCGCTGTGAATTCCGAATCCGAGCTTATGGATGACGATGACATTTTTCCATGAAGTGACAGCAGATCCCTTATATAATAATGAAATAGCGTATTACACAGAAAACTGCTACTTTATACCTTTAAATCATCGATAAAAAGTGTGACAATATCCACCTAAAATTTGTAATTTCCCTTACAAAAATTTATATAATTATTTCAGTGACTCCGTAGCACTGAAGGAATTCATGCGCACTTATTTATTTAGATGGAAAAAAAATATAACAAATTCATATCCAAGTACTTATTCATGCAGGAAATGGTTATAAACATTCAGTTATATATTTTAGGCGAAACCAATTAACCAGTGAAAACGACTAGTCATATCAGAGACGCCTTTCTTTTATGAGAAGAACCCTGAATAGATGTGATAATATATCCGATTCACTGTTGACGAGCACCAGTGTAATATAGCAGATCATTTCTCGGGTCCACGTATTTTTAAATCAATTAGCTTAGCGATATGTAAAGCGTTCCAAAAAAATTCTGCCTTAGCGGTCTGTGATAGGAAAAAAGAACGAATTTAATTGGACTGGATTCAAAAAAAGCAGCGGTTCCTTTTGCATTTAATAAGTATGAATTAAAAAGGAAGAAGAAAGGATGAGCTGGTGAGAGCGTAAACGAATTGCCAATAACTGACAAGTTCTGTGACGCAAAAGAGGATTCTCATAAATTTGGAAAAAATCATCATGGATACTTATTTCTTATAGAAAATTTGAAAAATCAAAATGAAAACCATAAAAATAATTCGGAAATGTTGAAACTTATCGCCTTTGCTTCATGAAAGTCGCAGCTTCGAAGTAAAATACTTTGAAGAACAGGAACAACAGTGTTTGCAAAACTAACATCAATTTTAAAGACATATGCTAAACTTCCAGTCAATTTATGACGGCTATCAGTTCAAATTGGAAAAGTTCCTTTGGCAAACTTAGTTAATGAATAATCCCCTAATCGTATAGTCAATCACTTTTCAATTTTTCCCTTCCCGCTCTATTCGGCCCGGAAAATCGGTGTTTCCAGATTATCAACAACCAGTGTAGTATTTTACCGATTAATTCTCAAGCTGCTAGCCCGTGTCATGAGACTCATTCTCCGGTATTCCTTCCTATAGGCGAAAATACAAATGTTGCTTGTTTCGTCACCATCCGTAAGCTGTTTGACTAGACACAAATTAGCTAACGCAAAGTTTTTTCATTAACAAAACCTTTGTGCTTATTTCTGAGAGAGAGAGACGAATAACACCATAATTAAAACATTGATCTTCCTCAGAAATCTGCAGATTACTGTAATTGTTATTCCTTACAGAACTTTACACCATCAAAACAACCACTATCTTACGAAAACACACCGAAATAGAAATTCCGAGGTTATAGCGCTGTAATGGTCGTCATCAATCGCACAGCACAAAATCTGTTGGGGTCGAATGAGGTAGAGGGGTTGGGTGTGCCGTAGGTGGGGCTTCTGCGCCTTCATAATGCATCGGACGGGGTCGCCAGCGTGTCATCCGGTCATCGTGTAACTATCTATGACTCAACTCTTAGCCGGAAGTAGAAAATAGTAACGGTGAGAAGTAAAAATTTGGAAAGACTCCAAATGCTGACGGAATTGGGGCACCTGAGAGTAATACTACCTGATTGGATGCTGAACTGAAATAGCACGAGGTGACGTGAGGGGACACAGAATAGTACGGAACAAATTACCTACAAGCCAGCAACACAACTCAGAGTACCGACTTCTTTTGTAGTTATTACGTATGTTGAATATGTCTGCACACTGGTTAGCTAATTGCGTATTAAGTAATCAGATCTACCGAGAATTCTCGAACTGTTAGTAACAACGAAGTGGGCTGGGATAGCACAGATTCCACGACTCGTAGCGAAGGCTAAAATGGTGATGCCTCACACCCAGAGAGGGGGCTCAGCTGTAGATATAACCGCTTCTTCCCAAGTTCCCGAATATTGTCACGTAACATCCCTGAAAAGTAAAAGCCTGCCTTTTTAGGAAGTCACAAACAGCACACATTTCATACCACTGCAGAACGATGTGGCACACGCACACGCATACGCGCATATACTGATCATACATAAATTTCCGATGTGCCGAATTAGTGATCAATAAACAGTTATCACGTCAATAGAGACCACGCGGCTCGTGAAATCTATCAGGATGAATGTTTCAGCACCACAGAAAACTCTCGAAGTGGACATACAAAACTGCTAAATGCTACGACTGCAGGGACTATCCCTGATAGTTTTAAAGTCCTGCAAAAGTTCGTTGCTGACCTCGAGAACATCATAGTCAGCACCACCACTACTGCAGACAGGATGAACGCGAAACGCGAGTCGCGACGCAACACAAAACCCAAACGTTATTGAAGTGGGAAAAGCAAAACATTCCAAACGAGACACTTCCAGCTACAAAATGAACAAGCGGAATTTCAAATTTGTCAAATTCCTCTTCCTTCTCTCCCACAGGTTACTTTCGGAAATTTTTCAATCCCCTCACTCCTTCCTGCAATATTAATGCGTAAAAATGCAAGAATTTTGGCGACTTTCGAAGAAATTTATTTAAGATTTAAAAACAGACGAAACATAAAAAAATATGACAACAACAACGGTAATGTACGGTAAAAAAAGCCTACGCTAGTGGAACAAATATTCCGAATTGAAGAAACAGCCTAAGGCACTGGAAAAATAACCACTTTAAATGTGAAAATGTCTAAGTGAACCAAAGAAAAACATGTAAAGATTCACATCACAGTTCAACAGAATGATGCATTTATCCAACAGAACAACTGAGGTTGTTTCGGTCCCATGTAAAATCGCAGTTCTCCATCTATCACCTACGATTTACCGATACCAATATCTCATGAATAACAAATGACTGATGTTCAAGATTAAAAGAAAAACAACAGCAGTATTTGATATCTTAGGACTGAAAACAAGAAAAAACACGAAACAAATTAATTAGCATATGCAGCGTTTAAAGTTTTTGGACTAACAAATTATCGACATGCAACACAATGTCCGTCCAAGTTCGAAGGCTGAAGGGATATCTCCCACCATTAAATGCGACAAAAGAATCTGTCTCTTTGAAACTACACTAAACAAGTGAACAAAACTTGCCAAACTTAAAAATTTTAATCGGATATTTTCATTTGATTTTCAAATCGAGATCGAGTGAATGGTGGAAAAACATCCACTTCAGCAGCACCTCACCTCAATTTTAGCGTAAACTAGGTCTAGAACTGAAGTTATATATATATATATATATATATATATATATATATATATATATATATATATATATATATATATATATATATATATATATACCCTCAATAAATTAAACAAATATTATTAACCGACAGCAGATGAGTGAATTCGATTGTTGTAACAAGCTTGCTATATAAGCAAACTTAAAATCCAGCTCGCTCCCGTCATTTTTAGCTCGCAAATTCCTCAATCCCAGGTTCGATTGTAACTTTGACCCTTTACAATTCTTTCTCCTTTTTCTTCGGTTTCCCATCTCTCTTATATCCTTTTAATTCTTCCGTTGCGTGTTTCGCAATATACTTGATAAAATCATCCACTTCCCGACCACCAGAATATGGTTCCGGTTTATCCTTCCTATTCTTCGGTACCCAATAAAGGGTTGGGAATCTGTAATAGGAGAATTATAGCAAGAGAAGAAAAAATTTCGATCATTCCAACTACAAAGTCTTACCTCTGTAAGATTTGGATGAAACTCCAACAAATATCGCATACATCACTTACAGCGAATTATTCTATTCAATAACCGAATGCCTTCTTATAAGACAGATAAAGAAATCTAGGTGAAAAAGAAAAGTGAGAGGTATTATAAGGTAAGGGAGAGATGTAATACTATGTGGATGAATACACAGATGAATTAGACCTCAAATTTCAAGCACCAGAAGTCAGTGTCTATGGCAGTTGATATAAACGTTGATATAAACGAATGCGTTTTGAAGGTTTAACAATTAAGCAGCAAGACCGGATGTAAATAAAGGTTAAATAGCGATAAACTCCCGTTATAATTTCTCTTTCTATGTGGTGTCATTTGAATTTATAATGTGGAAGTTATGACGTAATATTATAATGTACTTTGCGCTGGAAAAATGGAATTCGTCCAATCAAGTAGAAGAATTGCAGTTTTGAATTTACAAGAAAATGTTTATGCTCCTTCCTTCCAATAAATTTATGCTACCGTGCTTACGTGTTCCTAGATCTGCAGTGTAGTAATGATGAAGCATGCAAAGATCTTAAGCATGTAGAAAAGCTGTCATTTGTTAGGCAAGTTAGACGTACCAAACCGCCGACAAATAAGCGAAATAATGAAGATGGACATCAGGCTGGAAAAGTGAACCGTTGCAGTAGATCATATTTGCGTAATCTATATAACCATTATTAAATGTCTAGAGTATTGCAATCCATATTTGACCTTTTCACACTTTTTAATAAAAAGAATAGTGCAGTGATAAGAATAAATAAGCTTACCCCTGTACTTGGAATGGTGGTGGTACATCATTTGCTGTCGCATCCATTTTTGCAATAACGACGCCTGGTTCTCCTGATAACTTCTGGCCTAATTCATCATATTTCGGTGCGAGTGCCTTGCAATGCCCACACCATGGAGCATAGAATTCGATCAAAACATCTTTTTCCGCATCTGTGACCATTTCTTGGAATGTTTTAGCAACAACAACCTAAAAAAAAATAAATCAAAAATTTTATATAAATAAGTCCACAATCTCCTAAAATGTCCCAACCTCAAAATGCTGCTTCTCTAAGCCTCATCCGGGAATAATTTTCAAAAAAAATTAACATAAAAATCATATTGAGAATTATGCAATGATGTGGTGAATGAAAAATTACAAATTATCAAAAATATGACTGGTTATATTAACAATAGATAATCTACAGGAATTTAAACATTTGTACTGAAATTTCCTGAGACTCAATAAGTTAGAAATGTTAAAAATGTAATAGAAATTTCAAAAAAATTTTTGCTTTAACGAAAATGGATGCTAATAATTTTATTTACACAGAGTCCTGACATCACCGCTACTTGATATTGAGCTTACGTTCCTACTTCAACGGAGTTCCGATACTTTTCATCATGACAAAAAGCTCCGTATAATGACGAGAAAAAAAAAACCCTCATAATGGATAGAAAATGCTTGGCTCCTTTGCGTTATAGATAAAATATAATCACAAAAAAAATGCATGTTAACTTCTTCCTTTCTTCTTTAACAATGAAGAATGCAGAATGTTGACAGTCTTCTTTAGCCTGGTTCACTATGCTTACTTGTTAGTCGAAATTATATCGCCGCGATTGACTGGTTATTTCCTGCCTAAATCCTAGTCATTTTCAAAATTTAACAGACCTTAACATCACCCTGTTCTTCAGGTGGCTCTTCGCTCTTCATATACGGTTCTAATCTATTGTTAACAACATCTTCGACAAATTTTCTCAAATTCTCCACGCTGAAACTGTTTACATTAAGCATAAATAAAAGAAACCAAAGCCTTAAAAACTGGTCCCGTCATTTTAGTTACCTTTACTTCTCTGCACCATTCAGTTCAATACTCGTCCTTTTTTTTGACTATTACCAAATCATAGTCCAATGACCTTACGACACACGTGCTCACAAAAATCACGCGTCCGCTTAGTGACAGCAATATTGAAGATGCCTTGTTTTTGATGTTTCTTCATTAAAAATGAGGAAAGAAGGAAAACCATTAAATATAATACATCAACATTGAAAGTAATTACCTAAATTCTTCCTTCATAAAGAATTTGCCTTTATTACTACGTGCAGCAACAAGAGGTTTGGTACTTTTACGGTTAGCTAAGCCAAATTCGTCAAGGTCCTGAAACCAAAATACATTTTGATAATGTAATTGTCTAATATGATTTTAAAATCAACCACAACTAAATGATGGCTTGACTTCGAAAAACCGACAAATGACACAAAACAGAGGGAACAAGAAGTTGAATGCCATGAGCAAAAAACTCAACAGGAAGAAAATTAATTGATTTAAACTCAAAACTACAGAAGAATACTTACAAAGGAGAAGTCGTCCTTGTTACTTATAGCAAAATATGCTTTCCTTCTATAATCCTTTGCAACCATAAGAACACGATTTCGCCAATAACTAGATCCTGAAAACAGTAACTGTAGCACCACAATGGGTCTAATTTACACAACAATATAACGACATTTTAAAAACATAAAAGGATGTCACAATAAAAGAAAAGACTAAAAAGACCTTTCGGATCCAATTCATAGTCAATCTTGCTATAGACAACAAACATTGGGAGCTGATCAAACTGATATCGATTTTCGGAAGTCCGTATACCCACAAGTCCATTCCTAAAAGTCCTATGATTAAAAACTGTTGATTAAAAACTGATCACAAAACTAAACAGAAATCAAAAAAGAAGTAGAAGTGCACTAATCTTTCCGTGAATAGAGGTGCATCAACCTACAAGAGCTCCTGCAAGTGAAAAGTTTGAGTGAAAATCATTCTATCTAACATAGAATTTAACTCCGAAAAGATTATCCTAACCAATAATACTATGTTTTTCTTTCGTTTCACGGTATAAAAAAGACAGATCACAACTGGAGGGGAAAGGCAAACCATACGTTTCGTGTAGAAGGAATTCTTTGATTTTGTCTGTGTCGTAATTCCCATCGTATTTGAAACCGTTAGGTTCAAATTTATTGTGAAACTTTTTTGGTTGGTAAGCAACAATATCACTAAAAATAGCACTATTATTAATTAAAATAAATGATTATCTGGAAAACATTAACATTTAAAAGATATAGATGTAGGATAGCGCAAACTCATTATATCCATTTGATTCCAGAATTTGTTTGTTTGAAGTCCACACAAATTTGAAACGGTCTCTTTCTGTATCTGCAACTTTTAAGAAGGAATCCTTCAACTTGCTGTCTCCCTCGAAAAATCCTAAAAACATCTTAAAATAAGACCAAGATACATTCTAAAAACATGAAAAGTTAATCACCAAACAATGGTAACTGGTAACTTGCAATGCACAAGCTGATGCTCATTAGCTCGCTTACTGATATTAGGGTGGGATTGGTTGTGAGTGCTGACTTTACATCCCGATCAACCCATTAACAAAGTAAAGGATTTACCACAAATAGTGACATCGTCGGCTTCAAATATCTTCTCAAATTCTTTTAGTGTGTTGATTTCCGTAGCTGATGGACCAGCTTGCCCTCGCATGTATTTCACAATACCCTCCGCAACTCGCGGACCGTCATAATCCTGAGCCAGCTCACCCTTACGGAAAATTTTCAAAGTTGGGAAGCCACTAACACTGAATTCGTCGCAAATTTTTTTTTCCTCCGTGCAGTCCACCTGGAAAACAATCACAGTTTAAAATTAAAATTTGCAATTTGAAATTTTACGGAATGGCCACTTGAATTCCATAATGAATCCGAAAACCAATTTGTTTTTACGTCCACCATTAAAAACAACCAACATAAGCTGCCAACCTGTTTCCTCCAGCTAGTTAATGGTAATTACCGATTGAATTACGTATACTAGCTCATTTTTCTCCATCTGATCAGTAATATTTCCACGATCAGTTAAAGGTTCCCCTTGTATATTTCACTCCACTACCTCTGATCACGACGAAATATGCTAGGTTTTCAGAAAGTCAACAAATAACTAAAATCCGCATTTGCAATCCTTCCCACATGTTTAAAATTTCAATAAAATTTACATTTCAGCTCATTTTGGGACTCAACCAAGAGAATTATTTGATTGAACAGTCATTTTTACAATGGAATAGAATTGCACCCATTTCATTATTCGTGATTTGTTTTTTCCTCACCACAGCCACAAATTGCACAAAACTTCATTTCAAAAAATTTTTTTGTAATTCTGCGACTCACAAGTCTCGTTTATTTTAGATCATGAATTCATCACAAAATGCAATATTTGTTGCTATAAAAAAAAAGAAAACGCCACCTCTGCTAAATGAATAGGCGGATCATTCTGCAGTAGTTTTGTTGCTGCCTTTTCAAATTCGGGAGCCAACTTTTTGCAGTGCCCGCACCTAGAAAAGCAATAAGTGTAGTTGTCAAAGTATTACCATAATTAGGAAAAAGTTTTGGTCTACATAAAGTAATCCGTAAGAGATTTTAATAAAAAAAAATCCAAAATATACGATTTCCAACCTGATGAAAAATGGAAAAGCCACATCATAAATTTTATGATAATCAGACACGAAAGCAAAAAGGAAAGGATCGAATAATTAATCACTGTTCTCTCACCATGGTGCATAAAATTTTACAAGTAATACATCATATGGCTTGCTTCTTTCCTTGAAATCGGCATCTGTGAATTTCATCACATCGCCATCCGCATTTGCTATTGGCAATACCAACAATATGCATGAATTGAAAATTAAAGCACAATTAAATAACTTTAACATTGCCATATGAAAATTCGCTAAGTGCCGAGCAATACCCAAATCCTGCAATACCTACGACAATACATATGAAAGTCTGATCAAAGAGATTCGAGAAAAAATATGAAAACGGATGTGACATTGCCATATGGCCCATGAAGAAGGCTTACATGCGATGTTACGCCAAGTTCTATTTTTTTCTTCACTTATTCTTCTACCCACCAAATCACTTTCACAATATCGTCGACCTGCAGTGAAAATATCACACTAAAAGCCTGATTTATATATTCATAAAATCAGTTTGCTATATCATCCACTCCATAAGTTGCTGGATGATAAGGATATTAGTAGAAAAATAATATGCAAATGGTTCCTAAAGGCCTTTCTCAAAGCGCTGCATTTATCGTTGTTCTGTAATTTGCCCAAATCTGAAAGTAAAACGAAATTTTTAGGGGAAAAACGTCTCGTTACTTTCACATTTCTGCATACAAACAAATCATTTACGTACTCTAATTCGGAGAACGTCGGGTAAAATGAATCACGAATGCATGCAGCTAAATCGACTGGTAGTAGAACCACATGATAAATGTGCCGGCAGAAAGGAAGGGAAAGAGACAGTTGATATGTTTGATTTTCAACATGTCCTTCCAACTGAAATGATAGAAATTCTATGCCGGCTTAGCTGATGGAACTAAATACCCTAAATTCAATGATCTGAATGAACTGCACTTCAACAAATTCACCCGGAAAACCGGTTCAACAGTGCAAAAAATCATGGTGGAACTATCCCTTCCTCTCTCCCTCTCTCTCTCTCTTGCATACCTCCAGGAAGTAACATAAACTAATGGCCATATTCAATGTTACCAGACAAAGCTCACATCAAAAAAGAAAATCAGTGCCAACAAAACTAATTCCAGCTTTAGATATAAATGATTTATCCCAAGCATACAATCCATCACTACACGATCAAAAAGAGCAGTCGTCAATATTAACGGAATAAGACTGCACGAAAGTGTTCAGATCGTTTCATTTACCAATCACCCGCATTACCTATGCTGATGATTTCAAGGAAGAAGTTGGAAGTGCTGAGCCATACGCAAGTAATTCCTACGCTGATAACCACACTCTCCACTCTCTCTTAACGAGTACAACTTTGTTTTACATTTATTCATATGCAAAGGAGAGAAGTACACAGGTTTAGGAAAGTTACGTAAACTCAAGTGTTTTATGCGCACAATGTATTGTAACAAAATTGAAAGCTCTACTGTACCTTCCTCCTTTCATCAACTGCAGCAAATGAGAAGAGTCACGAAATCCTGGCATAACGTATTTCTCAGTACACTACAGCAGTTTTTGCAACGGGTTGCAACGGGAGAATATGTTGGCAATTTATAATTCCACACTCTACCTTCCCTACTTCCCTTTAGCTCTTCCACCTTCCCGTATTTTCCCTGGGATCCTCCCCAACCCGTCCCAAAAGCATCACCTAACACGTTGGTTGTATGTGAGAAGCTTCTCAAAAACTACAAACTGATAGGAGCGACGATCACCTAAGACTAGTAAAACGAACCATGGCTACGATGTTCTCGAAGGTGTGCGACGTTTTCCCGAGAGCTCCCAGAGAATACCGACAGAACAAAGGATATCTGAGAGAAAAGCACGGGACCATGCACACCACCCCTGCCTGCAGCCTACCACCAACACACCACCCACACCAACACCTCTCCTCACAAATGGTCGGTGGAGCCGCGTCGCATGTCGGTGGAGTCGCGTTAGTCGTTAGCGTTAGCGTCCAGGCTGTGTTGCCCCTTCATTGGTTGGCTTCTCTACTGCTGCGTCATGCTCCACGTCCAACCAAATTGCTATAAAATGACGTGCAAACATGCACATCAATTCTGTCATTTGCGCTCCTATTTGAATTGGGTAATTTGGAATGGTAAGGTGTTGGACAGTTACGCTGAATTTCGTTGTCTGCACAAAGGTGGCAGGATGAAATTGCCTAGTTTGCATATTCGTGTAACAATAAAGTGGCACTGTAATCTCAGCACCACTACCAACCACTAAAGCAGAGCTTTTCTTATAAATTTATCCAGCAAAAGGCCTTCTTGCGTTTCACAAGTGCCGTGAAATTCAAAAGGAACGTTTTCCTTTTGCTAAATTAAGCGCTTTCTAAATGTAGGACAATCAGAGAGAAAATGATTTGTAGAAGCAATCAGTGGATGAAGCGTTAATACATTAGTAAGCAGTAACTTAGCATAGCGTTACCACCCGACGGCGGTCATCGATCTCTTAAGGCTAACATGGATGAATAACGCATCCGGTTAAACTATTCGTTTATCTGGATTAGTTACTGTTGCCGATCTGTCTGCATTGATCTGATCTGATAGCAGTACTGAGGCAACCTACTGATAACATTCTTCTATGTCCTGTGTAGAATTTCACCAATATAGCCCAGAAATTTAGTACGAAAAGTGGAACAATTAAAAGGAGACTGAAATTTTCCAACTTCGTGGAGTGATCACCTTAAAATTTATTTCTGAATGTTAAAATGCGACTGCTAATTTGTACTCCTATCGATAATTCATTCATTCCTTCATTTCAGATTTTAGTTGGCATTGTTGACTTTGTCACAGTGCGTTTCCACTTTTTTGTGTCTAATGGCGGAGTAGTTGACAATAAGAAGCGCATAATTGAACCGCGTTTGCGCCCTTGCATGAAACCACATATGATCTCCGATTGCCATGATGCTATGATCTCCGATTTTTTTTATGACCTAGGGAATCATTGTTTATTGCATTGTACATCATTTACTTGTATAGGAGACATCTCTCGCAGATTTTAAAGAAACTACTCAAGTAATTAGAGCAGATAAAGGAGACAAAATGAGCACGCAAAGTGGATCATTTCAAATAAGCTTTGTGACCACTCTTCAATAGAATTTTTCATAGTCGACCTACAACATACAACCTTCAAATACCATTAACTCCTACACATAATACATAAAAGTCGCAGCTCAAAGTTGAATTGTAGCTGACATTAAAATCGATTTTTATACATGAAAAACAGTCACATGCAAATGCTACATATAAATGTCATGTCTGTAATAGAAAATTTCCTATAGTTTAAATCAATGATTTACATCCACGTCGCAATGTTTAATAGCATTTAATAATGAGCGCAGAATGCTTAAGCACTATTTTTAATTTCTACATTGCAAATGATTGACAAAGTGTAAATTCTTTATATTTTCACCATTAAGGTATTTCCGTAACTGGTTTAATAATTCGAATACAACCGTATTTCGGCAAAATTGTGGTACTTTCTTCGCAAACCTCATAAATATCTCTGTCAATCGTTCTTATACTGGTATCGGGAGAAACGAAAGATGGCTCTCTTTCGTTTGCAAATTCATGGTTATTTTCAAACTGCTGTTGCTGTTCGTTATAGGTTACACGGGCTCCATCATTTTGATCGAGATAATATACTTCGTTTGCTTGCACAAAATAATTTCTTTCCAATGCAACCGTCTCAACGGTTCCGCCAATTATCACCTACAAGTAATAATTGGATATTTCCAAAATTTGGAAATTTCATAAGAAAAGCAGTTTTTGCTTGCATGATGTGTCATACACTTCAAAGAGATTTCGAACAACTTCACAAAATTAAGCAGTAAATGGAATGATTTTTAATAGATAATAGGAGAAGAAACAAAGCGAGATTTAGTTTTCGTAATAGCACTTATCACTTCCACGACTTTTCTTATAATACCACACGCTTTTCATATCCACTCTTTTTCTGCCGAGAAATGGATACCATAAGTTTGAATAGTTTATGTAAACGATAATAAAAGAACTTTCATTTTGTCAACGCTAAAATTCACTACAGCTGAAGCGAGAGAAAAAAACAACCTGTCGACAGCTTTCTCTATTCAACGAGTCATCACCCTCCTTCCCTTTTGCAACTCTAACACTTCCACATTCAAGTAAAGTATTGTCATTTCCATGATCGATATTAACATACTGTTCTTCAGCCTGATGAAATTGAGTTCAGAATATTACAACAATTTCATTCAATGCAGTCATTTCTATTGATCGCATACATTGCAATGCTAGTCACATAATTCATCAGCTACTGCTAGAATTCTGAGAAGAAACTTAACTAATAATTAAAAAAGACAAAATGAAAGTGATAACAACGAACCTGTCCCTCGGTTAAAACTCTATCTTCTATCCAGATTTTCTCTACAACACTGCTATCTGATCTGTAACATGCAAATTTCTTTGAAAGTAAGAGAGAGAAATAAAGTAGAAAATTAGTTAGTTGTCTAACTTAAACAGTGCGAAGAAGTTCAAGTATCACCGGTTCCGCAATAATTATGGAACAGAAGGGGTTTTTTTAGCCCTTCATCCTCCAGTAAAAATTCTTTTCAGAAAGATCGAAATTTCATTTTTCTAATACCTATAATCCTCGGGCATTTTTTTTCGTTTTGCACATAATTTAGCATAATGCACTTTAAAGGCTTACATTTCAGAAGACCACACCGTATTTTGCCTGGTTTCTTCTCTGTCTCGCTTTACCATATGAAGCACAGACTGGGTAGCATTACTAGCTTGCTCTGTAACATCCTTGTGTTCTTTTGCTTGATGCATTGTCAAATAACGGCGTCGCGTAAACAGTCGATGACAATTACTGATTGAACAGCAATATCTGAAAACTTTCATCCCTTCTAGCTAAGCCAACAAAACATCCTATTCTGAATTACTTAACTACCCTACGTCTTCAATATTTATAAACAATGAAACCTTTAATATATCAATACCTTTTGATACCTGCGTGTACAATTCGTTCATGTTCATTACGGGCTGATATTGAAACGAAACGTCGTCCACACTCCCATGTGCATTCAAATGGCTTTTCACCTAAAAATATTTTTACAAAGTTCTAACATGCGAAATTTCATTTCTTTCAACGTTACCTTATCGGATCTCATTTCAAAATTTTCATGTCTACTCCCATCTGACATACGCTCAATTTACTGATATCTTATATACTGAATTCATCTTAAATACTGATATCTTATATACTCGATGTACCTTATTTTATCTTCCAAGGCAACACTTTGCATAATGTAATTCGAACTTTTTTATTGTGATTTCTTAAAGTGGATAGAACAATCATTAAATAACTATACCTTCACAAAAATTTGTACCAAGAACAAGCAAATCATACTGTACACATCAGCTCTAAAAAGCTCTGTTGCCTCATTGCAAAATGATACAACTGTTTGTGGTAACGAATTTTTTTAAGAAGGAAACGAAGAAAAGCAAGCCTGTATGTGCACGGCGAAAGTGCACTCTCAACGGATTAGTAGTTGCAAATCGCATTCCACATAAAGCACATTCGAATGGACGTTCACCAGTATGCGTCCGCATATGTGCTTTAATTTTGGAAGGATGCTTTAAGAGTAAACCACACTCCTGACATCGAGCTATTAAAGCCTTTTTTCTGTGTGCCTTAATTTTTTGCTCCGTTGGCAAAGAATTTGAAGAAGCGATCTCATCCAATCCCTAATTTAGGAGAATAAAGTTTTTACACCAGTGGAGATTTTATTTAACAATTTTCCAAAAATTTTGATAAAACAACTGAAAACAAATAACTGGAACAAAAATTTTTTGATGCAAGTGAAAAACAATTAGAAGTTAAATAACGCACCAAAGAGCTTGAGAACAAAACTTGTAAGAAGCTGTTAAAGGAAAGAGACATTAAATTTGATATACCTTATCCGTTTGCCTGTTTTCAATATCCAGGTTTAATGATATTTGTTCGTTCGGACGTGCATGGCAACTGGAAACCTTAGTAATTCCTTCATTGCTAATAGTTTTTTCAACTGTATTTATTGGTACCGAACATTTTGGTGGCTTAAGATAAGGCCGAGGTGGGCCACGTCTAAACTCACAATTTTCAGTAGACGAAAATACCAGTGTGATATGAGCGTTGAAAAAAAGTTTATAGTAATCTGGTTTCAAAATAAATTCAATATCACTTTATAAATTCACATTAAACCTTTTAGCTCCCATATGAATTTTCAATTCATGAGCATTCTTCAGTGCATTTGAAACGAAACGTTTACCGCATCCCCATGAGCAGGTATAAGGAGTTAGACCCATATGACGTCGTACATGCATCCGCATTGGTGTACGTTGTGTAAACCTGCAAAGATAGCATAAATCTACATCCCTCAAGAAAATGGAATGAAAAATTGTAATCAAAGAAGATAAAACAAGATGTACTTCTAAGAAATCTAAAAAGAGAAACAAAAACCTTGATCCACATATCTGACATTGAAATGGCTTTTCGCCTGTATGTGTCCGCCGGTGCGCTTCAATTTTCGAAGGATGTTTAAGAACAACGCCACAATATTCACAAGTTACTATCTACACAGAATGACCAAATTTTAAATTATGAATGGAAATTTTATACTTGTAAAGGAATTTGTAGGAGAAAAGAAACCGTTCCACAGTTTTGACATTTTTCCGCCATATATTAGCTGAGCTAGTTATCATTTTACATGAAATGAAACAACTTAAGGATTCAACTGTACAAAATATAAAACTAATGAAAAAAAAAACTCAATTCTGCACAATTTTAGTCAACGTACAGTAGCCTTCTTCTTGGAACACGACGGTGTCATTGTCGGCCATTTTTGCTGAGTACTACTGCTCATCGGTATTGAACTTTGAAAACCCTAAATTTTCTCCAGTTTTTGCAATATTTCAAATCCAATAGTTTCTGGCTCGTTAACAAAATTATAACTTCACTAGTATATTAATAATCACCAATGCTCAGTTATAGTTGCAACACCGCACAAACGTTGCCAGTACACCTTTTTTTGAATTTTATTAAGTTCAGCCATAAAAATCTACAGAACAAACTGCTCCAGTTACATCAATATTTCATAAAAAACCAAAATCCTACCTACTGTAACCACTTCTAAAATGAAATTTATGACCCGAACTAATTCACTGCATATCATTTTGAACATGAAATTTTATTTATAAATTGCAGATGTTATGCGAAAATTTTGAGAAATAGAGGACACTAACTTCATTTAATCCTATCCCGAAATTAGATAAATCGGCAGTAGCAACATCATCGATAATAGCAGTAAGCCGTGCGTTAGTATCAAAAGATTTTGTCAATGAGCTGGTAAGCATTGGATCATTACCGGATAAGTAATCTTGTTCCAGGGATGGCCTTCCCAGAGTTAAATCAAAGCATGCATCATCTTCCACACGTGAACGGCTCATTTTACTCGCCTCCTTCGCAGCTTCCAACATCTCAAAATCGAAAAAAAAAGGAAATATAATTACTGGATTTATGGCAAGTTACCGTGAAAACCAATCACAGTCTGTTATAAATTATTATATTCCCTTCTATCGTCGATAAAATCCATTATCATAGAAGGGATGAAAAAATTTTTTATGCAACCATCGCTAGTATCGAAATAAATTTTAGTATAACAAGTATGTCCGCTTACTCATGTCGTGACCATATTTAGCGACAGTAAATTAATCCTAACCTTTTAAAGTGTCTTGTTCATATCTCTGTTTGAACGAAACGTATCCACAAAATAATATTATAAAAAGGAAAAAGCGCATAATGTGCGAAGAAAACATGCTAATTTATATAATCTGACTAATTGTTGATAAATGTACCGCTTACTACTACGAATATACACATCAGTTATTACCAGATGCACCATAAAATTGACACCATAAAATAAGATGCACCATAAAATAAAATTGACAATTCAAAAATATATTGAGAAGTTTGAAAACTTACTGACGATTTAGCCGTCTGTCCTTACCAGAAGACATGTTACATTTCTTTATCACTTATTAGTTTACTGTGAGATATATTGGGAATCACTTCCTGTCAAATATGTCATTTGTCGATTAACCATGATATGACTGATATCAGTTCATGGCCGAACATGCTACCAATCCAATAATGGTTTCTTTACCAATTTTGAATTTATCACCAAATGCAAAAGAAAAAGGACACAATTCCCAAACAAATATTCATAAAATTCATACCTAAAAATTTATTCAACATACTACCCATATAATTCATATCATATAATTTATTTAGCCATATTAAAAATTTATTAAATCATATTAGATTTCACTATAATTCCTGTAAGCCGATTTCACATAATGATAGTAGGAGGAGCAAATTTCACATATCGTTTTACCTAAAAATCTGACCAACTATTCGCTAATCAGTAATCGAATCCATGTCCAGCATCATTCCGCAAGAAACTGTTCTGTGCTCGCACGTTGAGTTAGACATTGAAATGCCCTGAATTTTTACTACCCTCTAGCTTATTTTCAATAGACACGCAGCATATCGATGCACATTTTTACTCTAAATTTAGATTTGACTTGAAATCAAAACCGAAATTTGTGTGAACGCTCTCGTTCTCCCTCTTAACCAATATCAGGATCCCACCGTTGCACTTATCCTAAGCACCCACAAACCCCTGCCTGATCTTAAAAAACCGCAAAATACCTGGCCCGAGCTGCATTGTACTTTAAAACTCCGGATTCTATGGCGCCTAAAACGGTTCCATCCATTTTGAATGCTTGTTCTTGGTTTGTGAACGGACTATGGGTTCTTCTGCAGTGCGTTTTATTATCTGATTCGGAGCAAACTTTTTGCATAAAGCTTTATAGTCTACTGCGGATATTAGTACATTCGTAACTAAAGACCGTCTACTAGTTGTGAGCATTCATATTCTGCGGCACATCTCCCTACTTACCGCTGTTGTGCAATTGATATGACATTCTTACATGCCGGCTAGATATTTACGTATTTTCTAGAAAACTTTTCTTTTATTTATTACTCTAATGTCCCTAAATTTTACTTAGGATACCAAGAGGGGAAATTTCGGAGTTTGGTTCATTTAACATTTGGACTTACTGTATATTAGTCAGGTCTTTTTCCTGCCATTTGTTGCAATTTTCGTATATACTCTGACTTTAATTTTACCAGTTTCCAATTTTCTTATAGTAAATGAAGACACAGCTGGTTTTTCTACTTTTTCTGTTTTTTGTTCTTTTTGAATTGCTTTTATTTTTTCACACACTTATGGTTTATACGATTTTTTATTTTCAAGCAAATAATGGATGTAAATCAGCTTACCAATGAAGAAATTCGAAACCAACTTATGGTACATGGATGCGATCCTGGACCTGTCGTTGAGAGTACCAGAGGTGTCTACGCAAATAAATTACGACGTTTATTAGAAGGAGAATCAGATGTTACAGTAGCACTTGAGGTACTTTCTAAAGTAGCATTAATGTTTTGATGTTATACTGGCTACATTCCTTTGAAAAAATTATAGTTGCCCATTGAGCACAATATCAAGTTGAAATTGCTAAATTTTATTATTTCAGGAGTATTTTCACAGAAAGGAATTTAATGATTGTTAGTTATGACATGTCTTAGCTTTAAAGAGTATAATCGTTTCATCGAAATGCACTAGTGTAATAATTTTCAGTAAAAGGAATTAGTGTGAATATGTATGGAAGAGATTGGGAAGTATAACTAGTGTGGTAGAACGATAAGGATGTTATTACTGTAGTTACAGCACATGGATGTGATCCTGTACCTGTTGTTGAAAGTGCTGAAGGTGTCTTGGCAAATAATAGTAATATGAAAATTACGTCACCATCGAATTTGGATGATTGCAGTAGTCGGATATTTAGTACCAGGTTCCCACCACTTGTAGATAGCTGTCCTACACTTTTCCAAAAGGAGTTATATGCTACAAAATTGAAACAGATGATTCTAAATAATAACATTTGCAGAGAGTAACGTCTGACACGACAACTAGCAGTCGTAGATCATCACCAAAACGTGGGACTGTATCGCAGAGTCCACAGAAATCACGCTCACCGAAGCGTACTACTCGTTCTTCCACTCAAGAAATATCCGACCCACCAAAAGTTCAAAATGCATTTCAAAATTCTAAAATATCACAAATGCCTTCGAAATTTGTGGATGTTTCTTCAGGGAACTCATCTACAATTTCTAATTTCAAGCACTCAGTACAGAAGCAACATGTGCAGCCATCTAATCTTATTTCTCCGAAATCAGGTGTAGATTCGGAATTCGAAACTCGTACGGAGCTAAATACAGTTCCAGAATCTTACCGTTCGCCATTACAAACAAATGCAACTTCCGAACCCTTATCTTCGGATGTAATTTCGAGTTCTTTCAAAATACCCAAGCCTTATCCATTTGAAACACTGCCGAAAGTTTACCATACTACACCTACAACACGTTTTACATCCTTACGAGTAAGTATGTTGCTAGCTAAGTAATTTTACTTCGGTTTTTTCTTTTTTGAAAAACGATTTGTTTTTTCGGAATTTAATCTTTGTCTATGGGTTGGAATTAGATTTCTTTGACTTAAGCGTCCATACAATCTATGTCAAATATAGAGTTATAATTGATAGTAATAACTAGCGTTCCTTTTTGCTTTTGTTATTAACTTTTCCTGACCCATCAATTCTTCAAATTCATATAATTTATAGGATAATTGGGAGAATGGAAAAATTAGCGATGGTTCAGACGATGATTTGCGCGGTGAGGAAAGTTCACGTATTTTGTCGCCTAGTTGGAGAGAGGATCATACGTATTCGGCTCGACGTGAATCGAAACATATGTTTGAAAATTCCTACAGTGGGTATAGAAATCAACACAACGATTTGGTACACGAAGAAAAGGTGTCACAAAGCTATGGAAAAATCGGTCTCACTATTCTTTTCATTATCACAACATTTATTTTTGTATTTTTTGTCGTGCAGAACTACGTGGAATTAGAACGTGGTGAAGGTAACAATGAAGAGTTTTGATGATCCTTTCTCGAATGCAGTGTCTAATGTTTCCATAGATTTGAAAAGCGTTTGCTGCATCTACCTAACCGTTACGTTGAAAACAAGAATTTCTTTCAGCATTTCGAAATTTTTGTTCAGTTTTTAGATGCGAAACTTTTCGGGGAGTATCTTATTTTTTATGCGACTTTCAATCTTCTAATTTTTTTCATGAACTTCAATTGTTCTTAAGCATTAAAGATTATGTTTTAAGAAACTTATGAAACTAAGCTTGTTGACAAGTACGATGATGCATTTTTCCACAGGCATGTTCATTCCTCCCTTCTTTGTTTCTGCCCTCTTAAATCCATCTTCCAGTTTTTCGTTTAGTTTTTGAATTGCTATTTTAATGTGACGTTTCAGGATAGAAATCTATTCCGGAATTTATTTCCTTTACATTTTATAAAATCATTTGTTTTCGTCACAAAGCGCTTAATTTTCTCACAAGTTGGTTTATTTTGTTACTTTGCATTTCTTGAGGATTTAATCAGGGTTGATTACATTTAACCATTCATGTGTTTATATCTAGATGGAAGACCAGGACTTTCATCTATTCATTAATTTCATTATTTTGCATGAATAACATGCATGAATCTTTTGACGTTGCTACATTTTGTTTTAGGTATTTGGATAATCATGTGTTGGAGTTGTCTATTAAAAGCGTTTCTTCGGTTTATTGTGGAGAGATGTATCTGGTTTCATGTATTTCAAATTCTAGTGCCTTGCTGCTTTAATGCTGAATCAAAAAATCCAAACTTCGTGGAGCTACTTTTTTAATCCAGAATTTGTTAGGGAATACTATGGAAGACTATTGTTCAGCTGTAGGGTTCCTGGAATCATTTGAACTTTTGAACCAGATGGTGTTTCCACGAGGCTAGTAAAGTGAATGAAGGATAGTAAAATGTATGCGATGATGATTCTGAACTTTTCGACCTTTAGATATTTCAAAAAGTAAAGGGTGGTTTTCAAAACCGCGGAAATCAAATTCGGTTGTCGTAGTGCTTTAAGAAGGAAGTTGGAAAGGAAAAAGTGTAGGAGATTGCTTGAGTAAATTCTAAACTACTATTTTTGCTTTTTGGTGTGTTTCACTCTGAAAGTGATTTTTAATTATCTGAATTTTTGTAGACAATTTACTGGAGAGGTTAAGTCCACTGGAGCGAGAAAAATAGCTAATAGTTGCATAAAATTAAATTTTCTGCTTTCCTTTTTGTAATGGTAACTAATTATGTTGTGGTAGTGAACGCGCAAGATCGTGATGGTAGTATATCGATAATGAATGCTAGTATTTCCACCGTGCGTCGTTTCGTGAAATAAGCAAATTATCAATGGGCTGAAATGCGGAACACTTGTTCGTGTAAATTCCGAAGCACTTTAAAAGGAGTGTTTCTTTTCCGCTGCTGCAACCAACAATTAACTAATAAAATCTAAAATCGGTCAAAAAAATGTACGCCCCATATTGATTCGGTATTTCGGATGCGATCTGAGTTCCGAGACGAGGGTGCTCAGTCGTGTATTTGAAATATTTTGTGGGTATTGAAATGTTCGGAAAAGCGAAACAATGGAACCAAATGAGTTCATTTTATTCGAGGATTTGCTACTTACAGTTGATCGAGTCAGAAGTAAGTTATTTCCAAAGCGGAGAATGCGCATAGCTGAAAAGTATGATTAACTACGACAGAAACATACACACAAGACATACATTACGAATTGCATGGACACTGAGAGAACGGTGGGCGAATTCCTAAAATGGTGTGTGTTCAAGCGCACCGTTTCCGTTTAGCTTAGCAAGGCAGAAAGGCGTTGCGAGCATGCAAGCATGCATGCATGCGTCTAAATGAGTGTGTGTGTGTGTGTGTGTGTGTGTGTGTGTGTGTTACAAGGAGCAAACGAATCTATTGAGAAAGCACGAGATGCGATGCTTACATTGGTTGAAGAAACCGGCTGCGGTGTGGCATAGAGAAGTTTGGTGCGCTGCGTGAACCAGTTCACTGCGAACGTCGTCACCTGGCTTCTTGCCTTGCGCTAGACTCAGTCTGTTCACCAAGGCAAGCACAAGGGATTTCCTTGGTGTATAAGCATTCTCTTCAAATGCCACTTCTTGCCTCCTCCACACCTTTTTGCATTTCTCTGGGAGGAACGTTCCAAGCAAGCTCTCTCTGCTTGCTTCTCGCTGTTCTAAGACATTCATCTGTCGTCCTTCCCATATCTTTCTCTCTCCCCTTTCCTCCGTTTGGGAACAGTGCTTGAAGCTTCCACTAAAAGGAGAGAGAAGCAGATGTGAGAATCGAGTGCTCGTGTTAGTGGCAAACTTACACGTTAGCCTGGAAAAGTGCATGTGGTGCCTATAGCTTGCAGACATACAAACGGTCCAGTGCGTAAGAGAGACTTGTTGTCTGCAAAATTTCTTCGCAAGGTTGACAAGCCCCAACAGATATTTCTGTCTGCTTCAGCCTTATGCCAGACATCCATGCACGCATACGCTTCTTTGAGAACAGCTTGCAAGGAATAATACCTATATATATATATATATATATATATATATATATATATATATATATATATATATATATATATATATATATATATATATATATATATATATATATATATATATATATATATATATATATATGGGTATTATATATTTGACGTGTGTTCGGATGTGTATTTACGTGCATATACGTATGTGTCTATGTATCTATGCGTGCGTGTGTGTGTGTGTATGTGTGCGTGTATGTGTCTACACTGAGATGTTCTGGAAGATGCGAGAATTGATAAGATGATTTCGGACTTTCGGTTGGATGCGGAAAGAAGGGGCATTTATAAATAAGTAAGCCACGTGTCCCACCCACCGTGTCATGTTTTCCTCTTTTTAAGGCATTACCGGTCCTTTCTCCATCTCCATTTATCCCGGCTATGCTGTGCCCTTCCTTCCTTACTTTCACTGTTGTCTCACATGTACGTAACACACCAATTTTTCTTTCTGCGCCTCTTCATCATTAGCCTTGTCATCGACGTCGTTGTCGCTGCCGCCATTCTCTGCCGACATTTTCACTACCAAGAAGGCATTTCAGGATGACAATCCCATATGCATGCGTGTGTGCACGTTAGCGTGTCGTTTACATCTGAATGTGTGTGTGTGGGCCGGTATATATATGTATATATACATATATATATATATATATGTGAATGCAGCCATTTGTTTACCGCCAAACCCTCTTATTTTCTCTTTCTGATTTCATTTGCTTATACACGTTTCAATCTTATGTTACGGTGTTTTTTCATATTTGCAGAGGCACTTTTCTGTTATTCCTGGTTGCAGGTTCACATATATACGCCTCCTACGTATAGTTCCTCTTCCTCGTCTTACAAATTAGATCGTTTGCGCCGAAGCTTCCGAGGATTTACTAAATTACCGTCCCTATGTATATCATTTAGTTAAATCAGCGCTCTTATTAGGAAGCAGTGAGCTGGTCACTTGAATTGATTCTGTCCGTTGTTTACAACCACATCAACTAATGTCAAAAATACTTTTATTCTAAATTACTGGAATCATCGAACTTTTAATGCACCGTTTGATGTTCGTCTTGTGTGTTTGCATTTGTGTCCGTCATATACCTACCTTATGGTTTTAGTAATAAGGTCGACTTTGTCTCCTGTATCATTCATTACAGCGTCAAATATTATTTCTAATAATACTAACGGCATAATTACTGCTGCATTGCTCATTTTCGGTATAGCTTTACATCAACAGAATTACAAAAATATAGGCCGTAATTCATTCGAACTGTTTCCTTTCATTCTAGGTTCACGGTTGGTAAAGAAGCACAGTCTGTGATTGTGGAATTCATTGATACCTCTTCTTGTCTTCCTGGATGTGGACCGTTGGGTCGTCATTCTCTCTAATCGATTTCAGCGAGATTCTGGGAAGCTGTTGCAACAACTAAAAGCTTGATTTTGCTGCTATGCGCTGATTTGGTTTGTGATTTCATTTACGTACTTCTTCATTTGACAAATAAATCCAGCTTTCCATTCCACAACACAACACAAAGAAGGTAAACGAAAATTTCCCAACTTGTAAATTATTCAAATCTTTCGTAAGGTGTGACACATCGTAAGTATCGCTAACAACGATAAATAAAAGTTAGGGAGAAAAAAATCTGCTTTAAAAATCGTATCAAATTATGTCTTCCGAATGTATATTAAAAAATATTCAGAAAAGAAGAAATAGTGATATACTTTCTTGTATTTGCTTATTTTGGTTGCAAAACTCGATTAGTGTCGAGAATTCGTCAATATTTGATGCATAAAAACTTGCATTTTCCACTTTTTATCAGGTTATCTAAATTAAAATTTGATGAACAGATTGGAAATTTGCCTTCCTGATTAATGACGATATTTCCTTTTTTAAGCTATCGATTCGCTGTTTGCACTTTGCGCTAGTTTTTCTCGCTATTCCGTTTTCCACTGCTATTTGCTTCACTTTTGTTGCTACTTCTCCATTGTATTATTTTCACTAATAATTTTGCTGCTTTTCTGACTGACAACTTGCTGAGCGCGTCACTGTAACTGTACGTGGTGCTCGGTATTTCACGCGACGATTACGCAAAACCGGCGAAACTGTTCATTTTACGGGCAGCCAAAACGGCCCCCATGGCCTGCTGCCTTTCCGAGGAGGCAAGAGAGCAAAAACGTATAAATCAAGAAATCGAAAAACAATTGCAACGCGATAAACGCAATGCTCGGCGTGAACTCAAACTTCTGTTACTCGGTAAGTTTTGTACTTTTCTTGCCTTTTTTCTTGTTTCCTCATATCTTTTTCCTCCACATGTTGTCATTTGATTCGTTTTGATCGCAGGCA
Source organism: Litomosoides sigmodontis (assembly GCA_963070105.1). Lineage (NCBI taxonomy): Eukaryota > Metazoa > Nematoda > Chromadorea > Rhabditida > Onchocercidae > Litomosoides > Litomosoides sigmodontis. Next base: position 11,432,729 of record OY718803.1, read on the forward strand.
AATTACGTTTAGTACGTTTGTATTGGTACAACCTGAAATATTAACACTTCATAAAGCTTTTGTTTTTTTTTGTTGATAGAATAATTTTGTTATTTCATCAAGCACTATAGGACCCAGTTGCTGTTTAATTGCTGCACGCAAATTTGTCGAAGTTTATCTTCAGTCATCAATCATTGGAGTCAGCTTTAGTTAATGAGATCTTGCGCTTTTCAATATTCAGAGAAGCAAAATTGTATTGTTACGATGGAAATAATCTTTTTTAGATACACTGGAATTTAGAGGGTTTCTTGTTTCGATTTAAGTTACATTTTAAATTCACGATTATTAATATTTCGTAGAAAAAATGAATATGAAATTCTTAGTGGCAGATGAGGCCTATTTTGCATTTGATGCTCTTGGCCATCAAGCATTCCGAATGTTTTTTGGCCGAGATTCTCTTTCATGTGTTCTTAAATGTTATTTTATTAGCTATTGATTTATTTCAGTACTCTATTCTTTGCATTCCTAGTCATCTTTGGTGACTGCCAATTCAATTAATCCAACACATCACTTTGTACAAAAATCAAAACTCCTAATTTGTGTTGGTATATATTTTGATTGAGCAGGCACCTTAAAGAAAATGTCAGCAAATTGTCTCGATGCCAGTAGTTTATGTTCTTGATCGATTAATGCAAAAATTTTTGATGCAAGAGGTTAGCTTGTTCGTTCAATCCAGTTACAACCCTTTTAATCTTGAAATTGATTTTTAGTTTGTTGTTTTTCCTGACGGACGTGGTCTTTGTTCTAAAATGTCGAGTAGTTATTGCTTAAAACTTACTCGTAAGAGCAATTTTGAATGTATAGACAGTAATCGACTTGATGTTGCGATTTCGTTTCTACGATTTTAATGAACTTATGTTTATGAAGCAATACATCATGAAAATGATGGTACTTTTGCAATAGTTTTGTGATTTTTAGAAGTGTAATTTAAGATCATTATGTCAGTTAGGATCGTTTTATTGCTGAAATATTCTATCCTAGACCTATTACTAGGAAGTATGCATTTTGATAATTTTTTCTTTTTAATAAAGTGAGTAGCTCTAAGCAATCTACGAGAGAGGTTTGGTGTTGTCAAACAAGTTGTTAATGGACTCTTTCATCAACATTTTGAGGTTGCAACATCTTGAGATTTAAACTTATAAATTCAAATGCAGGTACTTTTAGTTAAGTCGGTTGCAAAATACTGATTTTTTATTTGAATTTTGTATCATAAATGTTACATCACTGCGTAAAGTGGCAACGGCTGACTGTGAAATTTTTTTGAGTTAATGCTGTCGGAAATTGTTGCCATTTTTCTGTCAGTACTTTAACCAATGAACATCTGAAACGGTCTACTGGTAGTGGGATAATTCTGAGTGGTTATCACCATTTTTAGTGGATCGCAGCCTAACTCTATTCTGAGGTTCTGTATCGATTTCTTCTGGCATGGTACATAGGCACATATTTTCAACTTCAGAGCAAATGAGCGTAGAGGCGATTCTGATAGGAAATCGAATTTTTTAACTGGGCATCAATTACTAGTTGTTTAGATAAACAATTGTTATCATCTTTACATTGCGAACAGTTTCCATTTCCATTGTGGGAAACTCATTTGTTTTTTTGGTCATTTCTAATTGTTTGTACTACATTTTCTTCCAAAAACATTTTAGGCTTTATATTTACTTTCATTTAGCTTTTCATGGATTTAGAATGCTGCCGTAGAGCTCCTTTTTTGAGTAGTGCATCCTGCAAAAAAATGATATTGTGATAATGTGATATTTTAGGCAGTTTCATCGTTTATAATTATTGATAACGGTTGGCAGATTAATCGCTGTTGATACCACTCAAAAGATATTACCTGATTTGTACACGGCGTGACAAAAATGTCTCAAGACCGGAATCTGAAACTTCACGGTTCTAATGGGAAGTCAACTATAAAGATGTTGTTCGGTTATACATGTGTAAGAGAAGGAGGGAGATGTTTCTTGGACGAGGATTTTTAACATTCTCTTTTATTCCATGGATTGATTACGCCTTTAGTGTAGAATATTTGCATCTAAATTTTTTCTGTGCTATGATTAATGTGCGAGGTTGGAGGAGAGTAGAATGAGAGAAGTGAAAAAAGGGAAAGGATGAAAAAGAATGATGATGAAATATTTTTCAGTAAACAAATACAGCTACTACCTTTTGGGTTATTTTAGATTTTTCCGCTATTTTAGATTTTTGTCAAATTCATTGCAAACTAAAAGGAAATGAAATTGTTAAGGATTCCTGTGAATCTAGTTGCAATAGAAAGTTTTATTATTGTGGAACTATCTTTGTCTTTGTTTTTCTTCTAAAAGTAAATTATGAAATAAGGAATTTCTACCCTTGAAATTTGTTTTTCATTCCATATCTTTTCGATATTTTGACCTGAGGGACGTGGAATTCTTCCATCTCTATTAATTGTAATTCAGTTTACTAGTGGAGGTAGACGTGCAATAGGTCGTACGTTTGCTTTTCTTGTGAAACGGATTGTACTATTTCTGAATGTGTTCAATGTAGACGTAGTTGGTGACGCTGTTAGTTCTTCGAACTTATTGATTTTAGTAATTCATAACGGTTAATATCATCCGCTCTTACTTGAAATTTATTGTTTTAGTACAAAGTCAATTTGAAACGAAGTTTATTCGTAATAATCACTTATCTGCTCGTGCAAATGCAAAGCAGGATAGCGCGACTGCAAAAATAAAGTATTATTAAGACATTATAAAAGTTTTCTAATTTATATGAGAAAGTTATGAAGGAGAGCAATTGAAAGCTTAGTTGAATTAAAAAGTTGTAACTCTTTTGGATTGGTGTCTGCATTTATGTTTCTGGTATTATCCGACATGTCTTCTGAATGTTCTAATAAGATTTGTGGGGACGCTGCAGCAGAAAAATGGCTTTATGTAGAAAAATTACAACTTACTGTGCACTGCATTCTGAGATCGCCGATACCTAAATCTGGAATTTAGAATATATTTCATGCTATACTTTTCTTATTATCAGTTATTGTCCTTCATTTATTTTTTTGACTGTATATGTTTCGCAGTATGTCTGTCTACTTTTTCTGGCTCCTTTCTCTTCTCCCTCTTTTTCATTCATAGCGGCCTCATGTTTGTTTCGGTCATAATTCTAATTGTGAAGAGAGAGAGAGAGCATTTCTGAATGAGCTAATTTCACAGGAAAAAAAATAAGGGGGAAGGAAGAAGACTCTCTGAGACTTTAAAAGAAGCGTTAGAGCGAAAGCGAGCTGACTATACGACACATGTACATCTATCTATCTATAGGTCCTTGTCCTCTCTTTGTATTGTATGCGAATTTTGGGATAAAGTAGCCTTTTTCGCAGAGGGGAAGTGGGCTCTTCTTTCTTTACGGATTTTTATATGTGAAAGAGAAATGGAAAGCTTAAAGCACCATTGCTACCATACACTTTTTCACTTCTTTAACAGCAAAGAAACGTGATGCTAGCAAAGAGTGGACAGGTGGAATCGTCGCCATATGCAATATGCGCATAGTAGAGGGAGGTGTGGGACAGACGGTCTAGCACTAGCCATCTATCTACTCTTAAGGTTATCGAGGAAAAAACCCATTCGTACCCCGATTAAACAAATTAGGTTTTTTTCTGATATCCTGTCCATTTATGATACTTTATTTTACAGAAGCGAAAGATAGATAGGAAGGAGCTGCTGATGAGTTGTTGTGCTTATGAGCGGATTGGGAACTTAAGTGGCACTGGTCCAAGTCAAAAAATAGGAAAATTCAAAATTGAAGAAAGGTGGATACAAAGATTAATTGACTCGAACCTGAAACTGAAGTAGGAGGACTAAATTCTGAACTATGTTGATTCAAGAGTAAATTCGAATCGCTATCCAACTCAATAAGCAAAGCTTATTTTTCGTTTCACTTCGGGCTTTCAATCCACTGCGTTTATTTGGACTAATTATTCTTCCTTAATGACTAAAATGAATCGTGGCGATGTGATTTCTTCTTTCTCTTTTTTGTTTGTTTGTTTTCCTCCAGTGGAAAAAGAAATTTCAAGTTATCTTCGATTTGCTTTCACTTCATCCCATAAGTAAAAGTCATTCAGTGAGCTGACATCCTAAATTTTTGGGGGACTTTGGTCACGGAAAAGGAATGCGCTTTTTCCCAGCTTGGTCAAAGATCTTTGATAAAGTGAGAATGGGAAATCTCCAACTGGCTATTGTGTTGGTTTGCCGTCAAAGCGGAAGCAAGTTTTAAAAGCATGTAATCAAGGATATCATGCAGCATTTTTGATAAGGAATAAGGAAAATTTATATATAATATTGAAAAATTCGTTAGGAACTTCACTCTTCCATCAGAAATCCACTCCTGAGTAGCGTTCTAGAACTGCTTTGGGGGAACTCATGTATTAGATCGAGTGATGTCAGTTGCAGAAACGCTGAATCTTCCCGATTCAAATGATTTTTTGAATTTCAAAATGTGAACTGTTTTGGCAGATTGGATTTGGTCCCTTCTAAAAACATTTCACAAAAGGGAAAGATTGGCAGTTCTCGTTGACGGGAGGAAGTGATAGTAATGAAGGCAGACGTGTGTGTAGGAAATATTTTTGCGAAAATATTCTTCGAGCTTCATTGAGTATCTTTTTATGGAAATATTTGTTTAAGATGATGATAGAAAGGGACAATATAATGATACTTTCTGGATTCGTTTTACCGATCATTCATAAGTTACTATCATTTTAGGCACTGGTGAGTCAGGGAAGTCAACATTTATTAAGCAGATGCGAATTATTCATGGAAATGGTTATTCCGATGAAGACAAGCGTGCTCATGTCCGCCTCGTGTACCAGAATATTTTCATGGCAATTCAGGCTATGATTCGTGCCATGGATACGCTCAATATTCCCTACGGCAATCAATCTTCTGATGTATTCTTTTTTTTCCTTACTTGACAGTTGTGGAAATGAAACTGCGAAACTTTCACGATTTTTTTCCTTCTTGTATCCTCCCTGCAACTTCATTGGATTAACGTTGAACGATCATTTAGGGACGTCCAGATATACTTTTCCTGGCCTGTGGAAATCTTTATACATTTCGAAAACTTTGTCCATCGCTAGTCCAATGAAATTGCTGGTTTTTTTTCCTATAGAAATAAAGATTTTATTGCAGTTGCAAGATAAAGCGAACGTAGTACGGGCAATAGATTATGAGAACGTGACTTCATTCGAGGAACCATATGTTAGTTATATAGAAGACTTATGGAGCGATTCCGGCATACAGGAATGTTATGATCGGCGAAGAGAGTATCAGTTAACTGATTCTGCTAAATAGTAAGATTTTGCATGTTTGCATAAAATTTTGAACTGAGCTGTCATTTGATTTCAATCCCTGTATAATATAAAACTATTCGGACGTTTTTAGTTTTGCATTATCATAAAGGCTTTATGATTGCTATTTAGTACTTAGGAATCGTACACTGTCTTGTATGTTCCATGATTCTATTAATTTGCTATAGTATAAAACATTAAAAAAATCCCAGAAATTCTGCTCTCATGGCTAGCGTCTATGTTGAAAAGATAGTGCTGATCATGTTACCATTCGTTTCAACCCACACTATAATTAGAGTTGCTGTTGAGGAAATTGATTATTGATGCAAATATTGTGTGCTATATCAAGATCTTTTCTTATTGTTTTAAACGAAATTCCATCTTTCGTATAGCTATCTATCTGATCTGAGGAGGCTAGCAGCATCTGATTACCTGCCAACGGAGCAGGATATTCTTCGTGTTCGTGTTCCTACTACCGGTATTATCGAATATCCTTTTGACTTGGAACAAATAATTTTCAGGTGATTTGATGTCCTTCTATTTGAGCCTCACCACATCAATTTGTTAAAGTTTGGTTTTAATTCCGAAGTTTGAAACGAAGTTTGGTTTCAAATTCCCGAACAATAGGATCTTTAATAAAGTAGCAATTTCTTCTAATATCCCTAGTGAATTATTATTATGTGGTAAATCCATGAAACAATTGAAAAACTCGAAAAATATTGTTTCAGAATGGTAGATGTGGGAGGTCAAAGGTCGGAGCGGCGAAAATGGATACACTGTTTTGAAAATGTAACATCAATCATGTTTTTAGTGGCCCTTTCTGAGTACGATCAGGTGCTTGTGGAATGTGATAATGAAGTAAGTTTTCTTAACACAATATGCAAATTTCTGCAGTATTCCGTTTTGAATGTGCGTCAATTAAGACATGTAGACTTCATTCTTCATGGCACTTCATTCTTCCAAACTTGATGTTCTTGTTTCATTGGCACTTCATTCTTCCAAACTTGATGTTCTTGCGCAAAAATTGCTTCAGTAAAAAGTGGTAATCCATTTTCAAAAAGTAGTAATCCATTTTTGGTTTCATTTGTTAAGTTTTATTTATGTTATATTTTATGTAAAATAAGGTGACATATATGGAATTTTAAAGTAAAGTGCATTTTGCAGAGAGTTTGTCGTGAACTTAGCGGAACGCAAACAAACTTCTTTAAAGACTAAGAAATCTTAAAATTTGCGAAATTTCTGGAAGTGCGGTCGAAAAAGTTTTTTACCGTGGTTACAATGTTTGAAATTTATTTTGCACGGAATATGGGATAGCTATCTTTTTTTGTAGGACTCCTTAGTTATTGTTTTAATACTAAATACTTTGCGGTTTGTGGAAAATTTTTAATGCATTTTTGCGTTTTCATTATCATTCCTGTAGTTCATCTGACTGACTGCATGGGTATAGGAAATGATTGCGAAGATAACGGAATAAGGAAATGTAACATGTTCAATAAAATCAGAAAAGAATACCGATCATGCTGTGCAGTCTTTTGTTACATTTGAAAAATGCTATAAGTGGAGGAAAATGTAAAGAATTGAATTGGCCAAAGATCGAAGTTCCAAAATGTCGCATATAGTCCTAATTGAAATTTAAAAACGGAAAAATTGTGTTGAGCAATTATATAAACAAATCTATCGAAGGTGCAAAGACGATATCACTTTCGTGCTTTTTTGTTGATTTGAATTCAGACGATGTGATGTGTTGTTATTTTTGTTCCATCTCACTTGACATTTAAATAAGTTTCAGCCAGCCGCAGTAAGGAATCATTTCTGAATAGCAAGGAATGAATACTGGGATCATTTCCTAGAATTTTATTGATGATTTTTTTGAGGAAGTAGATGAGGATCAAAAATACACCACTTCATAGATAGCTCTTGTTACTGCTTTTGTTCTCTTTCACTATTTCGTTATACCTATTATATTACCACCTTTTGATTAATCTGGTTGCATTGTTTCACTAAAATTTTCCAGTTTTTTTCGAGAATTAAAATCTAGACTTTTGGAAAAATTACTCATGATTTGATTGTGTCGTGATACATTTATTTTGGTTATTATGTTTGTGAAGCAAAATATATTAATATCTATGGGGTTCCGTTGGAACCACACAGTGTCGAAACTTCCCTTTTTCTGTTTAATGGATGTGTTACGGTTAAACTGAAAAATAAATATTAAAGTAAGAGATCTCAAATGGGATTGCTCGGTTGAAAGCTTTCTAATCTCTTTTATGGAATATCAGATGCTGGTGCAATATGAGAGAAATTTCAGAATCGTATGGAAGAATCTAAGGCACTGTTCCGCACTATTATCACGTATCCATGGTTTACAAATTCATCTGTAATCTTATTTCTCAACAAAAGAGATCTTTTGGAAGAGAAAATACTTTATTCGCATCTCGTCGATTATTTTCCGGAATATGACGGTTTGTTATTCTGGTTTGGGAATTGTCCATGATATTTCCTGCTGTGATATACCAACATTTCTGTTAAGATTCAATTCTTCGTATCAATTTTATTTGGTATGGGTAGCGTGGCCTTTGTAACCAATAACGAAGGAACGTAGTTTGTTCATAATAATTATGTTTGATGTTGTCGATGATTCACTAGTACGTTTTATCGTTAGCTATCGTAACGATATTGTAAGCACTATCAGACACAAATTCTTGAAGCATGAATAATGTGTTTCCAACTGCTTCAATTTATTTTTTAATGCAGAACATAAGTTGAAAAAACTGCATTGATATTTGGCCTTGGCAATCAGAGGAATGTTGTTCCAACAGCAGTATTCTTAAAAGCTTTATTTTTTGATAAAGTATCGGTGGCATTGTTGTGCTCGACGTTAGTGATCGCATGTTTTAGGTCCCTCTAGAGATCCTATCGCAGCGAGAGAATTTATTTTAAAAATGTTCGTCGATTTGAATCCGGATGCAGATAAAATCATTTATTCACATTTCACTTGTGCTACCGGTTAGCCTTATTTTGGAATATACTGTATAGTTACGGTAGGAAATAACTTATGAAAGAAAAAAAAATCTAGTGCATTTAAAGCATAATATCCTGCTGTAATTGTATTCATGGGATGTCTGATATAAACAAAAGAGAAATAAGCCTCAGTTTTATTTTGGTTGAGAGCTTTGCGTGACAATGGTAACAATAGTTTTTAAGAGGTGTTTATTTGAAATTGAATCTAAACTCTAAATTGTCTTTTTTTAGATACGGAGAATATACGTTTCGTATTCGCAGCAGTAAAGGATACTATATTACAGCACAATTTAAAAGAGTACAATCTAGTATGACCCCATGAACGATAGTTTGTATCACGGCTATTATCACTATTACCATCGCTATCGTCATTATCCTTTCTTTTACAAAGTACATTTCTTAGGTACACGCGTGTAACAAATGCCTTTTCAAATAAAAAAAAAGAAATATTCACTGCGATTGCGCTCCAGCTTGGTGTACTTGGTTCTATTACAATTACTACTGCTTTAGCTACCGCAACAGCTGCAATTGATACTACTGCGATAATAATTAGTGCTATCGTAACTGCTACCGCTGTATTGTTTCAACAACTACTGTTTATAGCTATTGTTTGTAACTGCTGTTATTAAGTGTTGCTGTTTTTGAAAAAAAACAAAAGATATATGCTGGGTTCTGGTGCGATTTGTTGAATTTTCCTAAATTCGGAAGAAAGGAGATACATACCATGTAGCATGGGTCGGAGATCGGACTATTTGACATAATATGTTCAACATATTTATCACCTTTTGCATCTGTGATAACGGGTCATTAACGGTTCTTGACGTTCAGTAACGTTCCGATCCCATGAAAATATTTCAGTTTATTCATATGTTTGTTTCGTTCGTTTGTTTATTAGTTATTTCTCCTTTGTTTACTTTCCATTTTTATGGGAAATGCACAATTCTTCCATTTTTTTAATTCTTTGAATGGAAAGAATATTTATTTTATCTTCATCAACTATCTCGATTTATTTTCATGAAAGCGAAATTTCTTGGCGCTTTAAATTGTGATTTTTTGTGGTAGAATTCTAAAATTTCGTAAATTAAATTCTTCAAAGTTTCTAATTCGTTATCCTTCTGATATGATTCAAAGTTGATTTTTCAACAAAAGTGGGAACGGAGCGAACGAATTAATTAATTGATCCTCTGAAAAATATTTTTCGAGTTCACTTAGAAAGAATGAATTTGAAATACACGAAGTGATTGTTTATGTTATCCCTTGATGGACTTATTTTTCATATCCTGCATTGTAATGTTTTCATTAGATTAGTTGTAGTCAGAGTCTAGATATCCATTCATAGTGAAATTTCTCCTTTTGGCTTGATTTGTAAGTGCTGCTTCATCTGAAATGTGTTTGGCTTTAATATATTGGGAAATCTGTCTTGTTTGTATTTTTTCAGTAGTGATTTTCCGGTGGAATATTTGGTTTTATAAAGGGGTGAATATAGTATAGTACTTACTCAGTCGCAGTCAGTGAAATACAAGTACTGTTTCAATAAAGAATCGATCGAATTTCAAGTTGAGCATAGACTCTCAAAAAAACGATTGTCCGAAATTTTTAACTTCATCGCCTGTTGTCATGCTCGTTATCCTCATCATCATATCAAATGACGAAAGGGGAAAAGTTAAGATTATTGTGGAGAGGTATACACTTGATAACTTTTTGGTGTGTGTCTTCTAAATTAAGATTTAAATCGATTGGTTCTGGTGGCAAGAACAATAGTGATAGTGATCCTTTAATGCATCTTATTATGAACAATTAATATTAGTGAACTGAATTCAATGACAAGTTGGTTGTCGTCATTGCTGTTATTCTTCTGCCGCTTTTTATTCCAAGTTTTTATATTAATCTATTACGCAAACACCGAGCATTTTGAATGTCTGTAGGAGCGCTTTATTTTCTTTACTACATTTGCACTTTGTTTTTTAAAACGAATATTTTTTTGTTTTGAAATTTCCGAGCATTTTTTCGCGAGCAAAATTTAGAGTGTTTTTTTTCATTGGATGATTTAATATATTACATACTTTGCAATGTCCATCATTTCTTTCGTCAAAAGAAGTTTTCGTTGGTATTGTTTTTCCCTCAGAGAACTGTTATGACATTTATGACTTTGTTTCGTATAAAGAAAGAAAAGTTTTCTTTCTGTAGAATCCTGCCAAGGTTTTTGTTTTATTAAAAGACAGTGGGATGTTCGAGGTGCAGTCGTTCTCTATGATATGATACAGTTCACAGAAAGATTTTGAATGTATTTCGAAGCGAAAATATCGTCACTGTTAGCGCAAATTTACGGTAGGAATAGTAACGAAGTATCGTATATGGAATTCAGGAAGTTGTTTAAATTTTGAAAATAGAAAAAAGAGTAAGCTAAATGGGTGTGGTGAGTGGAGCAAAAAGGAAGAGAAATGAAAAAGTTTGTCAAATTTCGTGATTAATTTAAAACAGTCAAAAGAGAAAGGGCAATGATTTTGCTCACTGCTCACAATATATATTTCAATTTTCTATTATTTTTTTCTTTCATTTGTTCCATTATTCATTTCACTGTTTTCATGATACGGTATGGTTATAGTATTGGCATCGATGTAGGCGCTATCATTACGTGATGTATTTTTCCTTTTCATATTCCTTTTTTTCTGATGTTTAGGTGCGATTATTACTGCGTATATACATATGTTTCTTTTTTCCATGGAATTATTAATTTTGTAACACTAATTCCAGCATACTTACCATCAGATCAGATAAAAGACTTCTTGAGTGAGTTATTTTGTTTTCGAAAATTATTTTGCTTTGCCTTTTCCAGCAGGCGTGTTATCAAGCGATCTTTTCCTGATGTTATTTCTGTTTACTATACCCTGATTTCTCGTCATACGTATTTTCCTTTGCATTTCTTCTTTCGATTTTCTAACTTTTTTCGTGCAGTCCAGTATCGGTTACTTTGGGAAGCCCTGTCAAACGGCGTACAACGCGTTCCTCTAAACTGAATTGAGGAGGCCTAAATTTGTAACAGCAGGAATGACTGATCGCTGTAGCGCGAAACTTCTTTAACCTGGTTTCCTAGCCGGTTCGCTCACTGAACACGAAATCCCGGTATCTCAATCATCGTATTTTTATTTATTCCGTCCTTGTTGTCGTATTTAATGCCCACCAACCATAATGAGAATCTTGTTTACAATTTCCTTTGCATTACCAAGCTTTGTTATCAATTTCCCTTTTCCTTTTTCTATGCCGCAAATTCATGCCTCTGTGCATTCATCTATTTCATGATTTTGACGAGAAAAATCTGTCATTTTGTTTTATTATATTATGTGATAAATGTTGTAGCAAGATCTAATTTCATGCGACTTTTTGGGGAGAACGAGGTATGGGTTGGGGTCCGTGCAAAAAAAAGCCGTAAACGTGGACAGAGTTCATATAAAAAATTAGTCCACATTTGACGATTTTGTAATACAAAGCAACATACAATTATGAGGTGTGGAATAAAGCATTTCAGATGCATAACTGTAGAAGCATGCTAGATGGATGAGTAGACTCATGAATCCCGCACTAGACCTTTCTGTGGTTATGAAGAAATTCCGGAATAAAGTCTAGGACTTCCACCGTATGATCTACACATATATTATTCCCACAAAAATGAGAATTCGCATCCTCGAAGTACATAAAAGATTTGAAGACACATAAGCCGCACTGTATTTCCGTTCTTTTCAGTGATGCAGTAGTTACTCACCGTTAACGTGTGAAAGGACCTTATTCCATTGCATTATACATTACTCTTCAATAAAAATTCATTACAATGCTAGTATTTTGTAGGGTAACACATCGTAGTAATGCACATGTAGAGCGAGCATGTTTGTGATCTTTTTTTATAGGGAACATTGATTAAAAAGTGATTTTATAGGAACAGTGATTAAAAACAAGGCAGAATCTGTAACGCCAAGCCAATTTAAATTCAACATGTTTTACATCAATCTGAGAGACTAAACCGTTTGAATACGCCATCAACAAAATTTTCATTCTCATAACAGTGGTGAACCAACGAAACAGTTTAATATGTTCAAAAGCGTAATTTAGTGAAAAACCATCTATTCTTGCCAGTTTTGTATCGTTCTTCAAATTTCGTTTTCACTTCTATCCTCGCCCGTCGTTTTTTCCCGGGCTCTTTTAAAACCTCCTTGTTGACCAAATTCTTGTCTAACAGTACATCGACCGAATATCTAAAAACTAGCATAACACAAACCTCTTCGTACTACTCATTACAAAACCGAAAGCTTTTTTGAATTTTCCGCGATATACAACACACAAAACAAACTAAGTAAGTATTCCTCAGCATCTTTTCTCTGGATTAGCTTACAAGAAATGCAAGTCAAATGGCAAGTTATAATTGTAGAGCAGAAAAAACAACGCGACAAATACGTCAGAGTTAAAAAGTTTGGCCTACACGGAGAACTAATGAATCTTTTTCGTACACAAGTTCCTCATTATTGCATGTCTTTTAAGAATTGTGCAAAGCACAAGACTGCTATTGGTCATATTAAGAGCGTTCATTTGTATCATCAATATTAAAGGAGTTTCAAGAATTTTAAAGCTACCCTCATGAACGCTCATAAAATAGAATTGAAAACTTTTCCTTGCCTACATAAAAATTTTGGCCCTTTAATAGCATTTCATTCCAAGCTGCCAAGCGACAAGATGCGAGACACGTAAATAAATAGATAAATAAATAAACAAATAGGTAAATAAATAAAATAAAATAAATAAATAAATAAATAAATAAATAAATAAATAAATAAATATATATATATATATATATATATGCACATGACCTCTTTTTTTGCTGAATTTGCAGATATTAGAGGAAACGAACACAAGGAATCACAATTATAACGTAATTCAAAAAAAATTAAAACAAACCGTGTTGGAAGCAAATTCGAATAGCTAGCAATACCAACGAAAGGGCGTAATTTGCTTCTACTCTTAATTTTTTTCTTACCCATCCGCTTTGTTACCTGAAATTACGTGAGCATTCCTTTTGGAGAAAGACCTGTTATATAAATAAGCTCATGTTTTGCATCTTCCGAAGATTCCGCTGCACATTTCTTCACATGAATTACTTCACAAAACTGGTAGCTTGAATAAAAAGTGATGTGTCAAATAGAAAAACAGAAACAAAAAAGCAAACATTCAAATACCGCAGCGATAACGCAATCCACATGTGCTAGACCAATAGGTTTTCTACAATTTCTAAGCAAAGAGATAAAGTGCACTAACTCGGCCGAAAACTTTGAAATGGAGAACAAACAGACATGCATCAGAGTTAAAAAGCTTTGCCCACATGAAAATTCAATGGATCTTTTCGGGCACATCTTTCTCATCATTCACATGATTGTTTGCTTTATAGGGACCAATTATCTGGTTTCATCAAACTGATGTATTTGTATGATTTTTCACCGCCTGTGCTTGTTTGAGAATTCAAACCTTTAGTAGCTCGCAGCGAAATATCTCTTTGATAGTATTTTTTTTCATTAATGATTTTTTACCAATCCGGACAAACAAATTTCACTGAAGTTTATAACATACTGCTTGCCTTTTAATCTTAAATTCAAGGTAGGGATCTATGTAACCTACCACAACTATCTTTCGATGAAGTGTAAAAGATGAAGCTCCTAGTAGCAAAGATGTTTTCCGTGACTTTTGGAAATTACAACACTTAAAATAGACCAACCATTAGTGGATACTTATCAATACCAGCAATTAATGCATGACTGTAAGCACGATCAGATGATCCCTCATCATATGCTTTCACAATAATTGCTTTTCGACCAGCAAAACGCCCACCCAACACCAACACCACTTTTCCGGGTTTCATTATCTTCCCCATTTTAGGGACACGTATCCTGAAACCATTGATCATAACGACAATGTACAGCTTACGTTGCCAAAATACACTCTAGTTCCTATTAACTATACAGCAAAAACGTAGCAGAACGAAAAACAAGCCCAACCCCACCACGGTTTCCTATCAGCTCTACCTAACCAACTAGTTTTGTTGTACCACAGACCATCATTTTGACCATACCAGCTCTCCCACAATGCAAAACCAAATCCCACTTCAGGATAGTGGTGCTCAACTGCTGTTGTGGAACCGTGTGGGAAATTGTAAATGACCGAAGTCACAAATGAATACCCCAGTCTCCGATTAGAGAACTAGATCTCCAATTTTTTTGGTATTTTGTGCAACCATAAATCCGATATCTCACATTTGCATTTGTATTGAACATATTTAAAGATGAAATCTACCAGCGTCAAGAATGGAACGTCTCACAATTGCAGGTGTGTCACAACGGGGAAAAGGGAATGCAGCCTAACGTTGCAAAGTAAACTTATCATATTTCTTGCTTTTGAAATACCAAATTCACAGAAAACTGAAGAGTTAACGCGACAGCAATTATTGATTTATACACTTTATTGCGCAAACAACGAGAACAATTATTAAATTTCAAAGGACTATAGTTGTGCTCAGCTGTAGATGCAACAATAGTACCAAAGGATTTTATTTACTATGTCACCAACAAAAATCCTTCGTATCAGTTATTAGTCAACTTTTTTAGTCAACAAAAATCCTTCGTAATTTTTCTCGTTTACTCTTATTGAAATGTTTCTTAGGCGGTCGAGCTTCATCTCTCTGTGATGAGGTTAAGTTCGGTGTAGAACGCAGGGAGCGAATATGAGCTGAGTTAGTTGAACCAAGAAAAAACTGCTCATCAACTAATTTTTCTGAGTGCTTGATATTTTGTAATAAATGGCGTTTTTCAAGCTGCAATCAAAGAAAAACACTTTAAATGTAGTAAGTAAAATTTAAAAAGCACTTACACTTGCAAAATTTTATGAAGTAATTGCGACGATAAATCAGACCGACTATATCTCACCTGCTGCATAATGCTATTTGGCTTCAGTTTCACTGAACTCGCCTCATCCAAAACATCGTATGTTAACTTATCAAACTCCCTCTGATCCACATTTGGTGGTGCAGCAATCCATTTTAGTTTGCCATTTACAACATCTTTCAGCACTAAACGTGCTGCCCGTGAACAATCCGCTACGCCAGATGATGACATATAGCCTGAAATGGGAATATTAATAAAATGTACCTGGAAGTGTTAGAAATTCGAACCTTACCTATGGCTATCTCAAAAATATTATCAGAAACACCCTTCAACGCAGAATAAAATCCCTAAAATTGAAACTAAATCATTCACTTGTAGCAGTTCTAAAAATTCGTCTCTCCACTATATAATAAGGCATAATCTGTAACACGAGAACATATTACTTGCAATCATTAATTGGGAAGAGTAAAGGAGTAAGACGAAATAACAACATATGAACTCTGCAAGCGTCATCTGATTGTGGCAATACGGTCAGCTGACTTTCTAAATTGACATGACTCGCACAAATATAACACTTTATAAAATATTCCGAAAATTTTGAAGTGTGGAAAAAATTAACCTCTAATGAATGCAATTGCTGTAAGCAGATCATGCGCACTTGGTATTGTTTCCTGATCACTATCATCAACGCTCATCAGCATTACTGAGTAAATTTTTTCAAAATATCTGCGTGGGACCCGCGTTAATAGTAATTCAACGGGAGATAAGTACTCGCGCATATGATCGATCGAAAGAATTCCATTCAAAATCATTTCACTTCGACTTAGTGCAAATGATGGCATCACAAGTCCAGGGCAATCACATAAAGTAAGCTAAAAAACAGAGTGTATGAGTTATACCATCTATGCAGATCGTTTACTTTACATTATCCATCCGATAAATAAGCATCAATTCATTTTAAAGAGTTACTGAAAACTTTGTTTTATAAAGCTGTAAACTACCTCTTCATCAACCACAAGTGTTTGAAAATGTCTCGTTTTCCCAGGCGTAGCCGATACTTCTACCTTCTTCCGACTCAGTAGCTTATTTATCGTAGAACTTTTACCAACATTTGGGTAACCCACCATTCCAACAACAAGAGAATGTTTTCCTGCTCCATGTCCTTCGACGTGACCTCGAGATTTCAAGAACGATATTAGTTCCTAGAAAACAACTGTTTGAAACGGAAAAATTCAAAAAAGTATCAGCTTCTATCGTAAGTTAAAAGTAACACTTTATTTCATCTAAAAACTTAATCCGGCTTAACCGATAATCGTCCCAACAAGTATATATGCTCAAGAGTAAGTAAATATGAATATGAAAGCAAAAAAAATGAATAACACGTATATCGGAGAATTAAAAATTTCCCATAGATAGTTTTTCGCAGAACTTCCTAATTATCTGGTAAAACTTCTGATTATTTACAGTGTTGCTACATCAAATTTAATACATTCCAAACAATTAAATTGACTTTATGAGATAGTTGTTTTTAGTTAAATGCAATTACTAATGCAAGTTCACAGAATATATTTTGAAGAACTCCCGAAAGTATGAATTAATCAAGCAGTGAATAATCAGCAACTAAAAGGAAAGTGCTAACTGCAGCACGGTGTAAAATTGGAATTTTTCCTTCCAAAACATCAACACTCTGTGACAACTTCGCTTCAGAACTCTTTCGTTTGCTACTGTTATCGTCCCCATTTATACTGCTAGGTGATCTCTCGGAATTCAGTTCATCATTCTCCCTTTTCTCTTCCTTGTGTTGCTTAGTCATCTTCTCTATTACTGAGTCGCTCACACTAGTTTCTGGCTCCAAAGCCGACCTACAACAGATATTTTCAGGAAAATTATAAAGATAAAAATTTTTAACAAGATTTTAAACAGATTTAAAATTTTCAATTTTCAAAAACTTACCAAAAAACAGCATCTATATTATTTTCCAAGAACCAATTTTTCCACATCTCTATCTGCCTTTTCGACAACAAATCAACTTTATTGACTAAGTACATACTTCGCTTCGAGGCATCACATTCCTTAATATATGCTTCCAGATCTAAGTTACGGAACAGCAACGGATTGCGAGCATCCAGAATCTGAACAAGGCAAAAATGTGTCATTGTAAAACTATAAGTCAAAATACTCCACGTTGAAAATACATTAATAAACATAGGACATATTCTCGATTTTCCATAAAATAAGCTAACTTGAACAACGATATCGCTCCGTTCGACGACTCGCCAAAGTTGTCTCCACAGCTCCAAATTTCTCTCAAATGGAGTCAATAGTACACCATGACTCTGAAAATATGATACTGTTATGAAATACATTTGAAATCAGGACTTAAAATGCGAAATAAAGCAAATATACTTGAAAACTGGAAAGAAATTACCTCTTGTAAGTCAGCAAGATTTTTACGCCATTCCAAAAAATGCATATTTTCTAATCGTGTTAAATCGTCAGCAGTCTCCCAGGCATGTTTCGGTGGTCGACGAGGAATCCGCAGTCGGTCACCGTATTTTCTATGCAGTTCGTCCACTGAGTGAGCGGTACTTGTATTGACAACAACTTCCGACTTTTTCCTCAACATTGTACAAGATTTGAAAAAATTCTTTTCCTTCATCACAATGTTGCGAGTTAAAGAAATATAATCGACAAAATTTTATCCCAAGAGAATCCACACATCATCGCAGTGCAAATTTTTTAAAAAAAGAGCCGTTCTGAGCAATGCACCACTCAAAAAAAGAACTCACAAATCGAGCATAGAAAATTCTCCTTGTTCCACTGTAAAATTCGTTCCAGCAAGCTCTGCCTTGGCTAGGAATTCTTCTAGACCAGTTTCATCGGTCACCGAATCAATATTTTGCGCAACATTCTTTAGAAATAATCATATATAAGAAACCGGAAAATGGTAAACAGACGACAATAATTTTGCTGATGAAAAGGTAATATAAAGGCACGGCAAAGCACACATGAGCAAACTGATTTATATTCCATCTATTTTTTAATAAGTATAACAAAAAACAAAACGATGAGAGATCAACTTAATTAATTTAAATTGAATTTATTTACGCTAACTTCCACTTTGCTCTGCTTTGTACTACTTCATGTTTAATATATCTTTTTAGCACCTGTACTACAGTCTCTTTCCGCTCTTTATTTTGAGCAAATTTTATGTTGCTTATATGTTCATTTCCTTTTTTCCTCGTCTTACTTTATTTAGCATTCTTCTTCCTATCAATTCCTATTTCTCGTTATCTTAGAACACCAACCACTCACTGCCACGTTATCTATCTACTTTTCTCCAGCCCTCTTGTACCATTTACTTCCTACGCATATTCTACTTTCTTCAATTCCCCACTACTCCTTGTAAAATCAAACACTGCCAAATGATATTTGTGCAATTTAACCTTATTAATTTCAACTAGATCTTCGACATTGCAAGCTTGTTGTTGTTTCCGATATTGCTGACGCAATTTTTCCCGTTCATTTAACAAGCAGTTTCCCAAAAAACGATTTAGACCTGTTGGTTTTTTGTTTTTTGGTCGACGTTTTGTCATCTTTCCTGAAAGAGAATGCGACAGATAGACACAACTGATCAAGCATTAAATACTTGCATATATAACATATGACGCCGTCTAATAAGTGCATAAGTCTATCTTTTACCACATCGAATATCCATCATCAAGCTTGAACCTTCCGAATTAAACTTATATCTTGCATAACAGCGTATTAAACAAATTGGAGGTAGAAATTGATACTTGTGGCCGAATATTCAAGGTGATAAAACATACCTGATAGTTCGTTGAAATCTAGAAAACCTGATCTTTCTTGTTCCAAACCCGGTAATGTTGCTCATACTCCCGCAAATCATAGACTCTCTATGAAATTTATGATCCCGATGTTCATTTATTTCCGATTAGACGGTCTTAAAGCTCGTCTTTCTCATTTGCGGGTCTTCGAATGAATAACGTATAATCGAGAAGAAACATCATTTCAGAAAGTTGAGCTGTCAAGGCAAAGAGAAAAAAACAACTTTCCAACATCCTGAAATAGCATATAAGAAATGAATTCACTCAAAGTTCATGTTTTTAGCAATTAATTGTTTATCCAAGAAAGATGATGAAAATTAATAGAATGCGATTGCTGTACGTTAAGGAAACGCTTTAAATAGAAGTTAGGGATAAACTACTGATACTAACCTTTCCGTTTTAAGTCGAAAGTTAACTGGGATAATCGTAAATGGTAGCAATAAGTCAGGCTGAAATAATTTTAGAAGTGTGTTTCGACATAAATAATCTTTGTTAAAAATGTATGAGCAATTCTTGCGAGAAGAAATTTTATAATTTCCGATCCTTTATTTACAGCACGGGATTATCAGTAAACAGGTGTAATGGATAAGTGAAAAATGGCGTCGCTTGAGAAAACTGTGAACTCATCGGCATACGTCAGTTTTGACTTCGTCAACTACAATTTAAATGCTTGAATAGTGTGAGCTTGATGCGATAGATGTTGTGCTTTGCTATCAGTTACAAACGGCGGTATGCTTTCCGTTGCATTCCGTAGGTTGTCGTAGGTTGCATTGGAATGTTTGCACGTTTCAGTCTACGCCTTATCCGTTTCGAAGCACTTCTACAGTTGCAGAGTAGTGAGGACTGAAAAGCCGAAATTGGTGCGACCGGCTGATGTGAATGTAACAAAGAACACAATTTATTTATTTCTACCTTTGTAGTAACACACGATTAGCTATGTTTCACATTTCAGGCGGATTTCACAATATTACAAATGTCGCTTCAGTCATCCGCTTTGTAAACAAATGACAAATGGGAAATTAGACAAATGCATTGATCGGATGACACATCAGAACTTGAAAGCAAGGGCAAGAAAATCTGCACTCAAATTTAAACATTGTTGTCAAGTCGGGTAATTTTGGGGTCTAGGAAAGTGGCATATTTCATATTTAATGATAACTGCAAAAATAATTTCACAAAATTTAACTTTCAACGATGGCTTGGAATTGTTTAGGATAAGAACGCAGTGACGATGCATGTGACACTTCATACTGACGTCATGCTAATATTTACCGCACTGTCCTTTCTTTGTGATGTTGCAGTTCATTACTTCCGATGTGAAGATGCAAATTAATTTGAAGCATCCGGTCGAATTATAATTAGACATTGTCAGTTCATCAATTGAAAGACAACGTTTGAACAGGAGAGATACAACACAAATGATGGAAATAATCCAGCGATATCGATGGACACGACACGGCACGGCGCTCAATCAAGTTACCGGAAATAAATGACTTGCAAGAACCACAACCAATAAAGTTTAGTCCTAGTCTCGATGGACAGAGCTAAGTGTTATGGTAACCTTAGTTGATTGATAAAATGGCACGACAAAGCTGAGCCAATTAATTTGGTTAAAATCATCCAAAATCAAGTAAGCAGTCAAAAATAATGAGATATGAAATTTTATTAAGTAATATTACTAGTGAGGGCTGACAATTGATTATTGATGATCGTACCGTCGAACGAAATGAAAGCATTGCAAGCCACAGCAGAAGCTTTTTCCTTTGTTCCGCTCTCCAATTGTCCTCATTCTCAAGCAGAAAAAAGAGAGTTAAGAGAGAAGTTAGAAAGAATGAATTGCTTAATGAATACGTTTAACTTAACTAATTTACTCCTTGCAAACTTCCAATGCAATATAGCGGAGATGCCTCAATTAATTTAATTGCAATAGCAGAAAATATCCGTGCAAAGAGCAGCAGAACTTCTATAAAAATGCGAAATTAAATTAGAAATTCTGCTAGCATCTCTTGCATCGGAAAATATTTTGGTGGAATGAAATAGTTTAATCAGCAAATTCTTAATATCATGGAAGTTATTACTGTTCGGCTCGTTGCATTTTCATCGCTTCCCGCTTTTCCTCTAAATAATTGCTGTTCCGCTCTTCCTCGTTCTGCATCCAGTTGTTCTTCTTGAGTTCCCTGAGAAAATTCAATTTTAGATTTCATTCAGTTAAAAACTTCACCAATAATGTCAGCTTAATTAGAAATTTTCGCAAATTGTCCAATTGCCTTTAATCGCTGATAAAAAAGAAACGGAGTGGGGAGGAGAAAATATCGGAAAATAGATGAATTTGAACCTGGCTCGAACATCGGCCCGAAATGATGCCGTCATCTCCTCGATCATGTAATCTAACACCAAACTCCATAAAGTAATCAAATAATCTACATTGGAATGCGTTGAATTTAGCATTCCCAATAATCTTCGGGTCCTATGAAAGGAAAAGGAATGGATAAATCCAATCAAAATATTTACTTTTGATACGGACTCATCAAATTTATTTCGAAGCGTTTTAGTGCTGAATCTCAGCGATTACTTGCTAATTATTAATCGTAAAAGCGGAATTTCGATAAAATCGAGTTTACTATCAAATCAGGCGTGATTTAGGATTAGTGGTATAGTGTGAGAAGAGGGTGAGCAAACTTTAACTTTTAGGAAGCAGAAAGGCGAACGAACGATTTTAGCAATAATAAGCAGGTTCGCTGAATGATCGAGCATTAACGGGCAACTTTACCGATTGCAAATGAATTAATTGACAAACAAATTTAGTTGAAATTTAGAACTTTCAATGATGGCAACTGGGAAGAACCAACTTGATTATAATATTACTCTTTCCCAAAACTCGTCTAAAATGATACAATGTGCACTCACGGAAAACGGTCCAGTATTCCGGTTTGAAGTCGAGTCTATCCTAAACAAATTTTCGGAGTTAGTCTGAAACTGATCAGGAAATTTGCTTCCTCACGTTTTTGGAAAACCAAGTTTTCTCATTGCTTTTTTACTGTCAAAACTTACTTTCAATTTCTTTCTACCCTCAAATGATTTCAATTCAAATTTCAATTTATAAATCCAAATGACCGAATGTGTGGACATAAAAAAATGGGCAAAGTGCTTAAGAGGTAATGTAAACAGAAGTAATAAGGAACAGCTTCAAGTAATTAATCAAAAAAACAGCTTCCGTAAAAATATTTCGAAGACAGCAAGCAAGCGAATGATAAAATAACCTTTAATTTTCCATGCACGTGGCCGAGGTTAATTAACAGTGGGCCGATCTCGTCTAAATTCTCGATGGAATTAATAACACTATCTATTGCCTGAAATTTGAATGCAAATAGAAATGACCGGTTCTGAAAATGAGTTGGTTATTGAAGTGAGGAGTTGTCGTAATAAATTTTCTATTTTTAATCCCACCGAATTCAATTTTTTCTTTCATTCTCTGCTCCTAAACTCACTGCAGGCAATAGGCATGTTATATTTAGCATGGAATAGCAGTTCAATGAATTTTCAATTAGAATTCTAAATTGAATTTTTGTTCATTTAGATGATTAATTCACTGTATATTTTTTGTTGCAACTCGCACTTCCTCTCTAATTTGCATGCTAGGTAGGACAAAGAGATACTGTCGGTTTGAGCCTGTTCCACTAAAGCATTAGCAACAGAGAATTGATTAGCTTCATTTACATATTCACATAGCTTCTCTCTCTCTGGCCCTGACAAATTTCACTCTCAGCCATTCGTTCAGACAACACCCGACAAAAAATGTTTCCGTCAGATGATCCTCTAATACAGCTTGAAAGAGCTTAAATAGGTCATAAAATTTGAAAAGTCCTCTGCTTGTTACCTGCATAAATCTTAAGGAATGAAATTTGATGAAATCGCTGTTTTTCTTCGAAATACTTGTGAGTGGAAATAGCTGGAAACAAAAGTTACACTGTGAGACGAGTTAAATGAAATTAGCCTGATCGAATTATCGAATGAAATATCATCGTTGAAGTGATGATTTTTTAATAGGCGAAATTGTTGTGCAAGTCGAATATTAACGAATGACAAATTGAAAGAAAAAATTTGAAAATTCGTACAAGTTTCGTTCCGGGGCACTGCTCAAAAATCATTACAAAGATGTTAACGCCGATTTTCTGAATATTTCGATGTATGATCGACCAGGATTCTTGTAGCAAATTCACATCATCCTTTTGAATATTTCTCAGTCTTGCGCTGATGTCTGTGGAATGCATTTTAATAACTAAAATATACACACCTCATCAGTGGTGGCCGAAGCACGCAGAGAGAGAGAACACGTCATGTTCATCATTGAGATAATGCTAAGACGGATGGTAGAATTGAGCTTGAGTGCTAAGTGAGGTCAAAGGTTGCAGCAGCATCCATCAATTGCAAGAAAGTTCAGGAGTAGTTTTCTTGTGAAAAACCCCCCCAACACATCCTGATATTGTCCCTCTCCGTCCCGATCCCTCCACCTTTCTCCGTTCAATTTCATTATCAGTTCGAATTTATGTTAAATGTAGTACTTTTGCTTTAACTACTATCTTCACATCTACGCACTTTAATGAAGCTGCTGAGACGAACTAGCAACCGTAGCGTCGCTTCGCGATCAACAACACGAAGTGGAAATAAAAGCTTAGCTGATGAATTCTAGTGATGCATTTTGCTACCTTTTTCAACTGCCTGAAACAATAAATGACTAACTACCACCGGTTGGAATGTAAGCTCTCACTGCTAATTTCCTTCTTTTGTGCATTCAAAACTTCTTATTTCTCATAAAAAATTATTCTCAATAAAAAGAATGAATGCTGGCTTGAAGTTGCCATGGATGTAATAAAATGTTTATGCTTCTTTCCAAGTGTAAACTGTTTTTCTTAATTAAATTCAACGAGAAATAAATTACAATGATGCATAGGTGCTCATTGCGCTTGATGAAATGACCAATGAGACATTTCTTCAGAAAATTTAATAATAAAAGCAATGGGCGAGCATTAACAGATTACGGTATAGCTACGATAACAGAAAGGTGCGATTACAAAACTGCACGATCTCGCCACATTTGGAACTAAATTGAAAGGAATTCATTACCTAAGGGAAAGGTAATTAAAAAAACAAATGTGGAAACATAATGGCAACAAGGAATAAAAAGCAGAAAAACAAATATAATAAAAATAAAATAAATAAAATGAACATAATGTAATAAAAGCATAAAGGTGATCACCAGCAGCAGGTTCTGGAAGTGATCCATTAATTTGGAAACTTTTCCTTCCGAACATGAAAATAATACTGCAACACCTCAAAAGTTGCATAGTAGCAAACAATAAATAAATTATAAAGAAGCTAAAAACAACTTGATAGAGCAACAAAAGTAAAAAAGAGCAAAACAAATTTAAATCCTTGTTAATAATAATTTCAATTCCTCTAAAAAAGTTAAATCCACTCTCCTCGTCAAGAGGCTTAAGAAATGAGAGAGCCTAGAACCTGGAAATCCAATTCCAGGAACGATGATCATCCTCCAAAAGAAAAGCAAAAAACCTAAAAATTGCTAAATTAAGAACGCAAGTTTTAATTCATGAAAAATAGCAAAAACGCAACAAGCCTACACAGCACCGAGGACTTAAAAAAGATAGCAACAAGCCACATACGCAAAAAATAAAAGTTAGAAATCATCAAATTAAAATGCTCCCTGTGTCTGCTCAAATATCGTAGACTAAACTAGAAGATTAAAACATCAAAATGATAAAAAAATAAAAAAAAATTAGAAGCTAATACGTCTGCACTAACAAATGGGAAGATTAAAATAGAGCAGGAAAAGACCGAAAATAGCTTCAAACAGTTAAGCCTATAAACATTTAACACGCATTTACTCATCATGAAGTGAATTAATCAGGAAGATTAATTTAAAAAAAAAATGGAAGATTGCTCTTAGCTAAATTAATTTTCAAATTTAAACCCGCAAGTCATCATTCAACTTTTTTTCTCTCTACCCCTTTCTCTTGCTAAGTAGCGGTTGCAGATGGAGGACATACGAATTTTTGAAACAGTTAAAATAGTTAGATTCTATAGATCAGGCAATCGGATGAATGACGTGAATGACGCAGGGAAGCAGTGATATGCAGGAAAGCATAAGCCTGAAATCCTCTAGTCCTTTCATTTTGCTATTCAACCAGAAGTTTGCATTGCCTAAGAATGTTAAAATACAAACAACCCACTTGTGAATATCATTCAACAAGCCATCGATGTTGAAAGAACCAGCTGCAAAGGAATCGAAATATTAGAAATTTCTTTCTTTTTCCTTTTCATAAAATGAATAACAAAGTGTGGAGAGATGATAATTAATGCATGATATATATGCATTCAATATATTAATATTGTAATAGAATACTCAAATACTAATTGAAATTGACGCATTTATCTGCTCATTTATTCATTCATTCGTTCCTAAGTGAGCGAAATTAGAATTCGGCACGAAGTTGTGTTGGAAAAATGTCAATTTTGCTTTGCATGACACGATGAGATAAAAAAATTCGACTCTTTCATTGGTAATTTTAAATGGAAATATGAAGGAATATGTGAAAGCGAAAGATGTCTAAATGAAAAAAATAAATAATTTAATCATTTCACGATTTCAGTAATAACCTGCATACATTATTATCTATTCTCAATTGAAACGAAAAAATTCTCAAAATACAAAGTACTTGGCTTTTTAATTACCGAAGTTGGTAATAATTTAAATCTGAAATCAATCAGGAAAATTGATGAATTTTCATAAAGTATATTTCTTCCTTCGCATTAACTTCACTTTATTATAATAGGAAGCCTAAGTATACCATATGGTCAGTTACCTAGCTGATTTAACAATAAGAAATTATAGGCTAAATTAATGTTACGTGGGAGGTTGTGAAGAAGGTCGCAAAAAAAATTAACACAATTACTAAGAGCAACATTACTTTACAAACGATGACGATAATTAATCTTTTCACTTCTCAGTTAAATAATATCTCTTATCCCCTCATTTGTTCTATAAATTTGAAAATTGCTGGATGACATTAGTAACAGTGGAAGGAAAATAGCTTCAAAAATTGACAGCGCGTTGTAATACATGGTTGACAGCAAATAGGCCACATATCTGCAAAGTTATTAAAATATTCATCGCTTTTACATTTTTCCTGGAAAAAAATCCATTTTAGAAATCATCACTTCAAGCGCGAATAGTTGAGAATTTTATTTCACATAAATTAATTTATCAATCAAGCAAATGTATCTGAGGGGAAGTTGCTTGCATCTCTCTTTCTATCCTCTCCCTCTTTCTCCCATCGACAGATACGATCATCAAATGGGTAAAGTGTTCAAGTAGCCATCAAGGAAGCAATCTGAAGCATCGTAACTTATTGCTTCCTCATTCTCATCTATCACACTGCATTTTATTCCTACGGAAGTTCGAAGCGGTGATGAAGTAAATTTTAGGAGGAAAAATTTCCAAAAATAGATGTACATGAAGAAGGATAGCCCAGATTTCCCGATGCTTCATCAGTTTCAGATACTGAGAGTAGGAATGGATTGACGGAACGTGTGGAGAGAAACGGGGAAGTAATGAATTGGGATTCAGGAGGATGGCGAGGGCTGGAATAATTCGAGTCGTCGTAATTGCAGAAAACTTTTTACTGCTTGAGATCGATGAAAAGAGTGCGCGTTCCATCAGATATTTTAATGGGAAAAAACAGGGGAAGAGGTAATAGGATGGGAGTGGGTGACTAAAGCTAAGATTTTGCAATATTCAGTTTGAGTAGTTCGCACATTTTAATTGTGAATGGGCCGGAAAGAAGTGTGCTGAGATGATGATGATGATGTACTGTTGCAATTGCATAGAAGTGGCGAAGAGCGCGACTGGTTGCTCAGGAAAAATCTATAACCGGACGATGATAAGTGCCAGGAAAGGTGAAATTCTTCCGAATTTTTCCGGTACTTTTAAAGGAAGATATTTCAGGAGACAAATTAAGCAATCCTTTTCAACTTGTTTTCAGCGCTTTTTTCATTATACATTTTCACGCATTTTACTGATTGTGTAAAAATTTTGAACCACTTTTTTTACGATTATAATAAAAAATTCTTCCCACCACAAGACTTCTATTTCGGCCTAGCAAATCACATGTTTGCTAGTGACGAGTAACAAAAGGAAGCGTCAGAAATAATTTTGCATAACACAAACTGGCAGAGTGATACAAATCGCTGGAAACAAACTTTTCTAAGGCGCATTACAGCAAGTGGAATTTAATGAAAACTTTTTCCCGTTGCAACAGAAAAAACATTCCGGTTTCCAACAGGGCAGAATGGCAATTGGCAAATTGAGCGAGTGAAAATAGCAGTAGGATCAACACAAACGCAATAAATTTGAAAAGTACTGATTTACTAATTCATCGCAATTATAGCAAGTAAAAGTCATTTTGCCGAGTTCGAAATTAGAACGTGCAAGTGAAAGGAGAGAGAAAAAGAGGAAAAAGTGAGGCGCATCTGAAGGATGAAATTCAGTGATTCAACAAGTTGGCAGTCGCCTGGGAAGTTTCAGGCCGGCAAAAAATATTGACTATCAGTTACAGCCGATAATTGAGCTAAGCACTGACTGGAGAAAGCGGTAAGGACGAGATGATATGAACGAAGGCAGTTCCCGAAAACGGAGTGTGCATCTACAGTGATTGCCACCTGCTGTCTATTGATAATTATTGGAGTCATTCATTACTCTCCCTATTCAAGTGAAATGCAAAAATTTCAAATCTTTTTAAGTGATTAGACTGCTACTTGTGGGTAAGGGAAAACTGTGAACGTGCATTAGCAGCAATACCTGAAGAAGAAGTGAAAAAGCGCAAGGATGAACTGAAATCCTTTTCCGCTTTCATTTCTTCATGTAGGTGGAGGAGCACCGAAGGACGGACTCCACCGCCCTCTTCTCTTTGCCATTGCAACTTCCACCTCTTCCTCTTTCATCTTTCCTTTCGTAGGGCCTTTAGCAGTGTAACATCTTGAGCGTAATGAATGGATACGATTACGTGGAAATGAACGAATGCTCTGCCCTGTTTGGACGAACGAGACGTAGCACTGGAAGTGGAAGCGCGGTGGAGGAGCGATGAAGGGTGAAACAGGTGGGGCGACGAATTCTTCACCGCTGCAGCAGAGGATGGAAATGCGTTGTAAAGCTGCGGGAACGCCGAGAACCACTGTCTCCTTCCTTGTCCCGCTAATCACTTACCATCTCTGGATGTAGCTAAGCAAACAACGAGCGAAGAGGAAAAAGAAACGAAGGATGAGGGGTAGGATTACTAAAGTTGGGAAAACGGAAACGCCATGTACCAGTGACGTGACGTAGAGAACAACTACGCAGGTGCATCCTTAGGTAACACCTGGGCACCGCTCTACTCTATGCGCCCTCGCACTGCACATGCCATCATTGCACTCATTCTAATGAAGGAAAGATAATTGAAATCGGTCGGGACAAGGCTCAAATGATAAATTATCCGATGGATTTTTTTCATTTCACGAAACCACTGAATATTGATCAACTTTCAACGAAGATTCAACTGATAGCGAACAGTTTGAATAGTCGCACTGATAAAAGCAGACGCGTTGCAGATGTGCTGCTACGTGACGTGAAAACGTACATGGACTTGGGCGTACGATCTATTCGTAGCACCATGTGGCACCATGCATTGCGTCAAGTAAAACGAAACGAGTGCTGCGAGCATCAAGTAAAATGAAGCTACTTTACAGTCGTTTTTAATATCCGCTCCTATTTTTTCCTTTCAGTGCTTCTCCGCCAATTCGCAGCAGCGAAAAGTAGCAGTTCGCAGTTCAGCAGGACAATTTATAGCTGCAGCAGTTTTTAAAAGCTCTGAATTGACTGCTTGATTTTGGTATTCCTTTACTGCTTTTGTAACGTGGCCGAGATAGCGGAAGTGTGTGGTGGTTTTCTTTTTAGCTTACCTTTCCAGATATCGGTTACTGGCTGTCGTCTTCTCCTGTGAAATCTTCAGGAAGAAATGGTGATTTTGAAGAGAAACACAAGGATGTCTTTCCATTCTCATTATTGTCCTTCGTTATTTAATCATGCATTATTTTTCCTGCCACTTCACTTGAAGCTCTTTGGCAGTTAAAATTTCCCAAGGCGAAGAAAATATGGCTTGCATTTACAATTTTAAATTTTAAGATAAGCCCATATTGAATTATTAGGATTATCTTCCCTTTATCGTTAAACTCAAAAGGTGTGAATATTTTATGCATGAGGTGGTTTATTTAAGACTGTGTTTTTCCAAAATATAATTCTACTGCTTTTAAAAAAATAGTTTAAATGGAATTAAACAGGAGGTAGAATTCGCAAATTATCTCTCGAAATTTGCTCAGTGAACTTTGTTGCGTGATTATATCTCGAAACATCAAGCTATAGTTGCTTTTTTTCCGAACAGAGTGGTGCGAGTAGAATAGTATTAATGAGGGTGAAGTACGAATGAGTTTCAAAAAGTTCGAGAGTGAAATAAGAGGTGGCATATTTCAGAGCACTAAGGGTTGTAACAGTTACTTTTGTTTGAGTGTGATAGTAGTGAATAAAATGACGATAACAAATGAGGACTATAAATGACTTAGATTGCTTTATTAGGGGAAGGAGAGAGAATATTTCATTTACCAATTTTTGTGAGAATTCATCCCTCATCTGTGCTGTGATTGTTTGTTGTTCTATTAAATATGCTAAAGACATGAGACGTTGTATAAGT
This sequence comes from Litomosoides sigmodontis, assembly GCA_963070105.1. Taxonomy (NCBI): domain Eukaryota; kingdom Metazoa; phylum Nematoda; class Chromadorea; order Rhabditida; family Onchocercidae; genus Litomosoides; species Litomosoides sigmodontis. The sequence goes on from OY718803.1 coordinate 11,462,661, forward strand.
GCTGTTTTGATTTCATGAATTTTTGTTTAGTTGTTGTTGAATTTTGCAGGAAAAATTTAAAATTGATCAAATTTTCTATGAAAAAAGTTGCGGATTTACTTTTTCTGTAGCAGTGAGTTGACGGAACCTTTTTTCTTCATTGAGAGGATTGCTGACCAAAAAAAATGAAATATAAAAATCATTTTGTTTACAAATTGAATATCATTTACTTTTTAGCAAGTGGTACTCATTACTTGTGCTTTATCATTAAATGGAGAAGCCTAAATACTTTATTACCTTAGTGTATAAAAAAGAAGTGGTGTTAAGGTCTCAATAATAATGTTTCAAGAATAAATATGGTGATATCACTTCTTCCTAGCAGTAGCCACAAGCGATTATCAAAAGATATCAAAAGAATAAGTGATATCCTAACAGTAGCCGGTATTATTGGACAGAAGCTTGTTAACAAGGACAGTCAAGTAATACTGGAATGACAGAAATTAACAGAACTTATCTATGGCAATCAACAGGTTGTATGTCTGTATCGACTTTATATAGTCCGATGGAAGTGACTAGTAACATTCAAAAACTGTAGTTGAAGTCTCTTCCGCAACTTTCTCATCTAATCTTAATGCAAGTGCTATGATTTTTGAAATTTGTGCTTCAATTTTTTTAATTGGAAAAAAAACTGCAAAGCATCAGATGACAGGAGTTATGCGAACAAATCCGTCGAACTGTTCCACGTTTATAATTCATTCGACAGAGGTGTTTGTTACATTTCTTGTCATTCATTTTGATGCTTTCCGGATCATCAAATCTGAAAAGGAAGTTCTTCAGTTTTATTTTGCATCAAGTTCTTGGGTTACTTTTAGAGTCGAAAAAAAATTTTAATTCCAGTTTCAGGTGTGATGCGTCATTGCTAATGGCTGATATCCCAGAAGATGTAAAACTTGAACAACTGTTAGAGTTACGGGAACAACTACGAGAGCAGATCGATCAACTCAATGCAAATAGTCCGATGGAAGTGTCTAGTAACATTCAAAAAGTATCGAAGTGTCGCCATTTTGACAGATGCCAAACAAGAATCAGGAAGACCGAAAAACGTCCCAGCTGCGCAGTAAATGGTTGGACAAATGATAAAATTGCAAGGGTATCGCCTCTATGCGACGGGGAAGATGAGCAAAGTGAACAGCCTAGTTGCAGTAGTATTATGAAGAAACCAGATGAGAAAGTTCTTTGTACTTCGGTTCTGGATATCTCGGCAACAGATTGGCAGAATTTGCATCAGTATCCTTTCCGACATAGATCAGGATTATCGTCGGATATAACTGGCACAGAAAATGAATCAAAGAAATTGTACTTGAAAATTAATGAGATAATTCCAGATGAAACAACGAAAACTGGGACTATCTGTACTACGAAGGTTGATAACATACCGGTATCATTTATTTACTAAGCGCAGTGTATTTTTTCTTTTGCTTTTTGATAGCCCATTAGTCCTCCGTCTATGATGCACTGTGCAATTTGGATAAGTCTCGTAGAACAGAATTTGAAAGTGAAGATATACGTAATAGGTGATATCCACGAAATTAAAGTGTTTGTCTTTTCCCTAATTTCGGTTCGTGTTTATTTTATTGTTTGAAGTTTCTTAAAAAAAAAAAAAAAAAAAGCTTTCTTTTTCTATTTTTCCATTTTTTCCATTTCTGGTGGCGGGAGGAGTTTCAGTGTGCATCAGTTTTTTTTTCATATCATGAACTTTACTGTTTTAGATGGAGGAGAGAATGGAAGAAATTTCCCTGAGTACTTTAATATGTTCAATGGAAAATGAAGCTGGAAAGGTTTGTTTACTCTTTTTCCCTAAATATTTTTTATGAAATCAAAATTTTTTGTCATTAATTATTTGATTAGAAATTATCATGTTGTCGATTTCTTTCTATTTGATAGAGAGCTTCAATCTTCTGCTCTACTGTGTGTATTTTTTATGTGTATTTTCTGCTATAGTGCGTATATTTTTAACTTTTTATGGCACTCCAAATTTCATCATATACTCTCAGCAACAAAAAAATATATGCATAGCCATGAAGAAGCTAAAAATGCGTGCAAATTATTGTTTGGAATGTGAAAGAAATTTTAACATTCATTTTTCTAACGCTGTTCAATTAATTTAAAAGTGGACGAAATTTTCTTGGATTAGAATCTTTATAAAGATTGTTTATTTACTGTTTGAAGCAGTTTGTATATCAAAACACATGGATAAAAAGGCGCAAATGAAGTTAGACAGACCAGAAGGTGTTCTATCAGTGACTTTGTTTTTACGAGTTGTTTTGAGTTCGGATTTTTAAATAGTTTGATGCTGGAATTTTAAAATTTTAGGTTTAAACTTTTGTTCCAGATAATTTTTTCAGTTCTGATATTTTTTAACTTTATCTTATTTTTTGTAAGAGTTTTAGGATGGCGAGAGCAATGTAGCTAGTATCCAAACTGGAAATGCTCCACCTAATGGTACCGAAAATAGTTCCATTACTCCTGAAAAATTAGTGCCACTTCCGCCTCCACCATTTCCCCTTCCGTCTACCCCATCATTATCACTGGCATTACCGCAGCATCAATTTTTGGCATCGAATGAAGTGAATTCGACAAGTGATGAGAATATCTTGTTGGATAAGCAACAATCGGAGGAAGCTGAAGAATGCAATAAAAGCTTACTACAACCAAGTAAATGTTCCAATTATCTAGTTGACGTAGATATTTTAGCTGCCAGAGCTATTGGCTAGTCATTAGAGCTGCCTGGTTTTTTACTTTGCTGGAATTAGATATTTTATGGAACTTCTTGTCGCGTTAGTTTACTTAGCTAATGATTGGAGCACTAAAATAGTCTTTTCAATTTTTTTCTAGTTAAAATACCAACAATTTATGTATGTTACTTCTGATAACCGAAATATTCAAATGTTTTTTCTATTATTAAAAAGATATATAGTATCATTGTCCCATATTTTCGCACTATCCCAGTCATTATGGCTTTGTCACGTACTGAAACTAGCAGTTTCAAAGTAGATTGGAGGAAATAACGATAAATAATGAAGTAATTGGGTAATTATAAAATTAATTTTTTCTCGAACTACGAGAATGTCCTCCAGTCGAAGACAGTAGCAATGAACTGAACGGGATATGTGGACGAAATAATAAAGATGAGAAATATGCCTTCTTGTCGTAAGTTATTTTATTATTTTATTTTTTTGTGTGATGATATTTTTTGTAGTTTGGTTTTAGAATCCTTTAATGCAATTTTTGTATTTTAGTTAGAATAAGTCCATATTGTATATTTGAGACATCATATTTTCAAGTTAACTTTATTTTTGAAATGTCTGCAGTGATGAAGATGATGGAGAAGATATTGAAGAAATCGATCTGTTGTTAGAGAAACCAGTTGAAGATGCTCAGACGGGTAGAGTGATTATGCCAGAAGATGGTGAAGTACGAGAGAAAATAGTATTAGCGTATCGTGGAACAGATTATTTCGATGTATTACCGGAAGGATGGGTGGAAGTGACTCACAGTAGTGGCTTACCCATTTATTTGGTTACTTTTCAATTAATTCTACAGCAAAACATGTTTTTAATACAAATTAATTGTTGAAGGGTCGTAATTTTGTTTTAATTTTTCTAAAGCAGAACGTCAACATGCTTTAACTAATATAATCTAGAACTTCATCCAGGAATAGGTTTCCTGCATTCCTGCAATACACGAAGCCTAGTGATCAACTCACTTTTGTTTTGTTAATAAATACATCGCAGACTTCTCATTAAGAAGAGAAGAGACTCCTTTTTTCTGACTTACTTTATTTTTAGCATAAGTCAACACGGGTTTGTACGTTCTCACGTCCGTATTTTATTGGTCCAGGTAGCGTACGCCATCACAATGTACCAATTTCCGCTATACCATGTTTGCATCAGCGACGTGTGCTTAAAGAAATAGAAGAGGGTGCTGCAGCAAGCGCAGCTGCATTGCAAAGTGCCATTTCCGAATCGGTCGGTGTACAAAGTGGTGATGCTGCAGTTGAAAATTCTGCATTAGTAATGGCACGACTACAAGCGCCGGGTACGAAAGTTCAGGTAAGCATATAGATTTCAGAAAATGTACTTAAAATTTGTATTCTTTCGTGGCACCGACGCTCGAGCTATCGTTCTAATAAGTCGTGAAGATCTGCTAAAAAAAATGGGGAACGAAAGAAAAGCTGCTGAAGTTTTGCTTTCTGTTTGTATGCGAAAGTTTCTAAAATTTTAGACTGCTGAAGACTTCAAGGAACGCCAGCTTGATACAGAAGCGTTACACGATTATGCGAAGGCCGTATTTAAATTTAAAAAAATTCAGGTATTTTTTGATCTAGTTGCATGTTGTCAGTACGTCTTATTATTTACTTTTGTGATATAATTTTTAAGACATATCGGTTCAGTAAATGGGCTGCAACGCGTAATTTTCATCGTCAACGGAAACTTGCGGAAGCTGTAAGACTTGGGAAAAATGCATCTTCTATTGAACTGTCAGTTGGTCGTCCCGGTTAGAATTCATCTATCTTTTCAAATTTAATTTGCTAAGAGATAGAGAAATAAATTCATTGACTAACAGTAAAAATGAGTAAAATTTCTCTTAATTCTTCATCTATCATTCCTAAATTTGCCGTTTAAATTCATGTTTCCTTCTCAGTCCATTGTAGTTTCCTGCTATGAAGAATTTCTAATTTCTGCAGCACTGCCTTCAAATGTGAAATTGATTACTGTGCCTGCATTGGAAGCAAACTTGAAGCCGCAGCATCGTGGATTTTTTCTTAATCCACAAGGGAAAACATCGGTCAGTGTGTTACACGAATATGTACAGAAAGTTTTGAAAAGTACTATCAATTATCATTTCTCAGAGACAAGGTATGTATGATTTATTTAAATGATTAATTGATAAAGTGCGACAAACATTTAAATCATTTAACAGACTGCTAGAGACCTTCAAATTTATTTTTCTAGGCATCAATTGGTTTTCTTAACTACTTGATTTCTTCATTGTTTGTTGATATATTTTATTTTTAACTTCAGTAAATGATGGCTTTTGTTATAGGAATTCATCAATGCCATATGGATGTACAGCACGTCTGAAAATGAATTTAAACAATCGAGTACTTTGTGCAACAAGTGTCAAGGAAAAATTAATGCTTTTGCAAGAAAAGCAGAGGCGGGAGCAACGTTTACAAGAACATGGCCAGCAACCAGGTTAGCTTTTTGCAAAATGAGTGAAACAAGATAGCACAGTTTTTGTAAAAGAGCTGGGTGGTGCTGAGATTTTTGAATTGCAATTATATATCGATTTGCTTTACACTTTTCTGAGCCAACATGGTTTTTCTAGAATGATTCAAATCATAGTATCATAAGTGTCCAAAGACCATTGAACTAAAATTTTTCAAGAAAATGCCTGCATCTAAATGTTTAGAATTATTTATTGAACGTCTAATGAATACTATTTGGGCTTATGTGCCAATTTAGCAAGACTTATATTTCTTGTTTTTACTCTAAGTGGCCATCAGTAAGATAAATTCGTTGTTCGATAAAATTTAGTAATAAAAAGGAGAAAATTTTTTTTTCAAATATTTAGATGCTGATTTTGTGGTGCTTGGAACGGGTTGTGGTAATAGCAAAAAAACTGCTAAACTAGATGCAGCACGAAATGCTTTGAAAGTTTTAATACCGGATGTAGAATTTGATCCAGAAGGCATTGCAAGAAGCGATAAGAAAGTGTAAATTTTTTTGTAATAAAGGCACATAAAAGATTTGAATTTAATTTGACAAGAATGATTCTGTTAGGTTGATTGAAATTCCGCTTTATAATGATTCAAAAAAAACAAAAAATCTTGATGAACTACCTATTTGGCAGTTTTCTGATAATGTATATTTTCCATTCTTTGTCGTATTAAAACAATCAAATAAGTTAATATATTCTGCAGATCCATAAACATATTCTACCAGTTACGCTGTTATCATTTTTACTCGTCACATTTTGTTATAAACTGTCATCCGGAATAGTTTGTTTGATTGCAAAAACTGCTGCCCTTTTAAATTGAATTCTAATTTTCTAGAAAAGACGATGCAGAAAGCGATAAGGAAGACGCAGTAGCACTATTTGATATGTTACCAATAGAGGATTCACGAATATTTGATTTATCTGCTAGAGCTGGTCAACCATCACCGTATTTATTACTTCAGGTTAAGCTAACTTTGATTTTCAAGAATTTGCGGACGCTATTTTGCACACGCGTAGAGTTTTGAAACTTAAATTAATTTATACAAATTTCAATGATTTTTTAGAACTTTTAAACTTTTGAAATGGAAGAATTAATGATATTTTCTGTATTTCTTTAATATTTAATGAAATCCTCAGATTTCAAATGTTTTTTATTTCTCCAAATATAAGCTTAATTGGCACAGTCTTCAAATTTTGGGCACTTTCCAAATTTTGAAATGCATTTTTTATACGCCTCACACTTTGTGACGTTTTAATTTAACTATTCGTTTTGGAATGTTTTCTAGGTTTTTAGATTTACTGCTTACCATATGATAAGCATGGCATTTTTATGAATCTTTAGATTCAGCTCCGTAGTTTTTGTGTTTCCTGCAATTTCTAGACTTGTGTTCCAAGTTTCTTATATGCTGTGTAATTATTTTTTACTTTTCAAAATCACAAATTTAGTCATATCAATTTTGTCGTAATCCTCCCATTTATGTAGAAATAATGTTGTTATTATTCGATCGTTGGCAGACTGTTTCAGAATTTCTCATTCGATCCGTTTGCTTCCCATATTTTTTGTATTGCATTAAAGCAAGCGTGAAAGAATTCTAGGAATGCTTGAAACGAAATGCGGCGTACGGCGACACTGAGATAAAAGTTCACTCGGTGCGGGTCAAACACCAACGCCATCAGTTCGATATGGACGTCGGCAAACATCGTGTTTCTGTTATATGTGCAAATAAACGTGAAGGCAAACAGAAAGCATCGCAAGCAATGCTCAAAAAATTGCATCCTAATGTTAATAACGTTTATAAAAATTGAAATTTCTTTGAGGTTCCAGAACTGAAAATTCACACCCTGTTAGAAATGGTTTAGTTTTTTTGTTTAGAAAAAAAAAGCTCTTTTGCTTTGAATAGAATTTATTCATCATAGTCGTAATTTTTTTGAACTTTGTTCGCATTGCAAAAATTACTTTCGATGCAATAATACTTCCTATAGAAATAAAAGCAATTTGATGGGGAAAATTTCTGAAAATGTTCTTTTTTTTAAATGGTTCAAATTTCAATGGTGTCCTTATACTTTATTCACCTATGGAAAGGAGGGATAAATTATGATGGAAATCTTTTTAACGCTCCACTTGCTGCAGAATTTGAACCTCAGTTATATACAGTTAGGACCGTTAAGAAGGATTTTATATTCCAGATCTTTACAAAATTTGGAAATTTCGATTTCAGCTTGATACCTGGGGTTCTGTTATACGTCTTTATGGACACGGAACGCAGCAAAAGCAGCAGGAAGCGCGAAAAAGTCGGCAGAGTATTATCAAACTGCAGGGTGCGCGCATTTTATTTTACTAAGAAAAAAATGACGCAAATTTTTCTCAATGTGAAATTTTTTATTTATAATTCTTGCTACGAAGCAAGGTAAGTTTTCAAACTCCTTTATCACGCTTCGTATATTGATTCTTGCAGGAAATCGTACTAAGGAAAGCTCAGCACTGGAGCCAAATAATGCAATATTGGAGAAGTTGCGGACAGAAATGTTGAAATTATCAAGATCCAAACAATCGGCCAAAGCTTGTAATGTACCGAAGCGACGAAAACTATCTGCAACCAGCGAACCGGTAGATGAAATACAGTCAGTCAAGACTTCAGCAAATTACGCAGCAACACATCCGGATGCTTTATCGGCTTTAAGAATTGATCTTTGATAAAGTGTTATGGAGTTTACTCAGTAAACTTCCGCGCATGTTAATTTTTTGAACATTCCCTAAAAAATCTTTCATAAGGGTTTTCGTATGACTTATTTTGTGAATTTTTCATTGGATATGCAAAAATTTATCCGTTATTGTTTGCTTGTCTACTGTCTTAGTGTGGGATTATGTTCTTTTTATTCTGATTTTATTACATTCCGCGATCTTTTTCTAGTTTTGATTTCTGGTAACTTATTTCTGTTTTGAAGGTCTTCAAATTTTTATCTTTATTGTTATCATCACTTTCTTCGTTACCGTCGAGTAAATGGTATTTTCATATTTTTAAACTCTGAACTACATCCGTTAAATTTCGTTTGAAAAACTACACAGTTTTTGACAAATTAAAATTTCTAAAGTCATTGCTACTTATTCAAAAAGTGAGAAAATATATCGCAACCTGTCGTTCGATTCCTTTTTTTGGATTTTGGAGTCCGGAAGTGAAATATAGAAATGACAATTAAGTGTTCTGATAATCTCTGATTAATACAAAACCATAAAAATTTGAGTCATTATTAACTCACATGTTGCTTCAGCGATTTTTCTCTTCTCGTTTGATGGAAATTTCATCCAACTTGAGAGTGCTAGATTAGATCTGATTTACGGTTTGAGAAGCATTGTATTGTTGGCACTACGAGTTATCCAATCAGAGTGGTATGGAATTCCATTCTTTTGAAATTCGAAATACCGAAGAGTATCTGAAGGACAACAGGATCTGAGCTTTTCTTGTTTTGGTGCAAATGAGGGAAGAGGTAGAGTTCTGTAGCGATTTATTTTGATGACTGTAAAGCGGCGATCACCGGGAGAGGTGCTATTATTTGCTGTTTATTGGACTACAGGAACACGAGGAACTTCGAGTTTTTCCGTATCGTTAGGTCAGAAATACTTAGTGGTCAGAATATGAAATGGTCGCTGGGGGAGATATTTGCTAAAAAGGTTGGATGGAAGGTGAGTGGAAGGAGGAGCTTGTCAGCCCTGGATTTCTGTAGCTTTTTTTCCAAAAGGAAAGATGGAAGAAAAAACAATTTATTACCTTACTTTTTTTATTGTTAATTTTTTTCAAAGAAAGTAAAGCAATGCGAATTTTTCCTCAGCCGTAAAATTAGGCACTTTGAAGTTGAGCTTATCATTGGACATGTGTGTGTATGTGTGTATGTGTACTCAAATAAATGTACACACACATTCAGGGTAATATAAAAAGTAGTGAGTATGTTATCGTCGTGCTCTGTTCATTGCTGTCGCACTTCTTCCATTAATCCACTTGTAAATATTGTAAAAAGCATCTGCCACACGTCGTTACCTTACCAGTAAGAAATTGTTGAATCAGACTTTTTGCTTCATCCTCTCATTTACTTTATTTTGAACATTACAATGTATTTATTGCATTTTTATGAGTCAGTAATTGCAATGATTGCATGCCATACAACAGTTGAAGTGATTAATTGATTACCAGTTTCACATACTGTGAACACTACGTTAAATAGAGGAAATTTCCTTTTTCTTCGAATGTTGGTCATTTCCTCTCTCTCTCTCTCTCTCTGTGTCATTCTCCCTTTCTCTTTCCCTCTCACAGGATGATGCGTGGGGATGTGAAAACACTTCCTCCCGGATAATAATTTTAGATATGCAACGATCATCAGGTTAATTACCTGGGCGTCGGATTAACTGCGTGTGATCGAAACCATTATTACTGTTACTGTGTCATGCATGACCTGATTGTTAGTTGTTGTTGATGCGCCTGTAATTTCTTCGCATTTCCATTCCTTAGGCTTTCCTTTTCACCTTTGTTCTTCACACTTTCCCTTTTAGAATTTTGTCTTTTCATGCTGTAAAGGAGAGAAACGTTTAACGTTTAGCTCCTTCATTCTTCTATTTCCAGTACTCTTCCACGCTTTAATCATCAACAGATTAATGGATGAGAAGCCCTTTGCCGCAAGATGGTAATTAACGCTGCGGACGGCTGCTAAGTGAATTTTCCTCCCGAGAAATGCGCCCTCTCTCAGAAGGATGGATTTTCATGTCCGTGTTCATAGTTCATCGGAAGAAACACAAGCAATCTGATGGGACGACTCGGATACGATTTATTCCAATGCACCGATGCTGGGTACCCCAGGGCGAGGTGCGCTTTTAATACGCAAAATTTCGTTCTCCGAATCGTTCCTCTGAAGTATAAAGTAAGTTTCATACACTGAACATTAATTAAGCAGGGATGACGGGTTTTGTGGGAAGAGGAGGGAAAGGACGAGGGAAGGTGAGCAAGGATGCGTAATAAAAAAAATTCACACAGACGGAGAAATGGAAATGCAGTTTTATGAAATAGATGTTTTGTTTTGTGTACTGAGTGACAGGTGGCTTTTTCCTCATTTCGTCTTCTTCGCTTCTTTTTTCTTAAGTCGAATCTTTCTTCTAAATATTTTGAAGATTAAAAACTTATCGTTGAGGTGATGATTAACTGTTCATCTACCGATCATCCGTTTGTTACCTTTCCTAACTATTGTAGATCGATGTTGCCTTCTTGTTTCCTTCTAAGATTCTTGAACCTAAGAAGAAGTGTCACTTTGCAGTAACTATTATTAGAAAAATTTAATAAAATTAGTATTATTATGAATGGTTGTTTACCATAATGAAAGCTGGCATATTTGACATTGTTCGGAAGAATTTTATTCGAAAACTGAGAACGAAAATAAGGAATCTTTTTTCCTTCGTGGTGGTTGTTGAATTTACAATTTGCACTTTTCTTATTTTGTTGAAATATAAGTGGAACAGCAGTTGTGTGAAGTGCGAAGTAAAAAAAAACAAGAGCTTACAAATTTCAAAAAAAAAAAGAAAAGGAAGAGAAGCAATCTATTGAGTAACGAATAAGTGAGTAATGATTGGTTGTCGCTGCATTCCTCCTTTTAGATTTGTTAAAACTCATTAATTAATTAATTACATGTATTAATCTCATCCATTGTTTTATTCACCACGTGCTTCTTTCTTCAGGTACTTTAAATTAATTTCTTTCAATGTTCCCTTTTAAATGAAAAAATTAAAAGAGGAAATTCAGTGGTGATGTCGTCTGGGTGATTCTGTTGAATGAAATTACAACTGGTAGATTGATCTAGCATGGAGAGTATAGGACTAGTTAGATTATTTATTAAGCATGCCAACCAATGTAAAATATTGTGAAATTTCGATCGAGAATCCGTCCGTCCGTCATTTCATCACTTCCATGTTTTGTTTCATTCCATTCCTAGTGATATGCAAACATTCGTCACCTCTTTTCTGTTATTTGCTCCTCTGCATTCTCTTATCTCCTCTGTTTTCCTTCTTCAGCAGTGATATCTCAAAAGCTTCGGCTTTTATAAAACTTTAAAGAGTTAAAAGACGCATTTGTTGTAAAGTGCGCTAATTTGATCAATAATTAAAAACAATTAATTATGCATTTATTGCAGCATTTAAGATTACGATGAGAGCAACGACAATAGTTGATGATGGTGATGTAATCGGGAAAGGTTGTGAGCGATGATCAGGAATTTTCTCCAAAATTCACCTTTTTGATGCTTCAGAGATCCTTACGCTTTTTAGCCTTCTTATGACTGCAGTGTCAAGAACAATTCCATCAATTCTTTGCATTTAAAAAAAATTGAAATTTTTTCTGGTTACTTATGCAAAATGCTCGCCTTTCTGCTTTTAAGAAGTAATATGTGCTTCTTCTATGAAGTGAACAAGGACTAATTTCATAAATCTTATTTTAGTTAGCAGCGGGAATGACAAGGAACAAATTTGTTTGAAGGAAAGGGAAAGGAGATTCTTCGAAGAATTAATTTCCTATCTCTGAAGCTGAAGCTGCAGCAAAGAGCAAGAAGGCACACCAATCCTTGAACCTCCCGTCTTTCCTTCAGATTTGTCACAAAGGGTGACGCAGACCACTGGAATCAATCGACTAATTTAATTTGGCGCTGCTCCCAACGAAGGGGAAGGAGAAGATGCTGCTGCTGCTGCTGCTGCTGCTGCTGCTGCTGCTGCTGCTGCTGCTGCTGTGCAATGAACTGCTACTACTACTACTACTACTACTACTGCTAACTGTTTGTTCATAACACTGATCGATCCCTCTACCTCTACCTTTGCAAATCGAAGCAGTCCTTACCATCAGTGGGAAGAAGATCAGCCAGCGCATCCCTCCTCCTCCGATGGAGAGAGAAATTGGATTGTCAGCTTAGATTGGCTTCTTCTGGCCTTCGCTTACAGTGGGGCTCATCAGTGCAACACTGCAAACAGCAAAGCAAAGTTCCTCGTTCTCCAAGCAGTGAGGTCTTTTCGACAAGCTGCAGTGGGCTTGGAAGGTGTCGCTTGATCCGGCAGAAGCCAGTGCCACCTCCTCCCCAGCTTTTCCTCTAAAGCGCTAATGTTGAAGCGACGAGAGAATGTCGGGAACAGTTATCACAACATCACCAAATACCGGAAGAGTATCGCTCGGTGTGCGAGCCGTGGAGAGTGGAGTGATGTGATCATTTAAAAAGAGCACAAATCCACTGGACATTTTCGAAATTAGCACTTTCACATAGAGAAGTGAGCAAGCGCTTTCATGGCTGGTCCTTGCAGTGCTCGCTCGGTAGACCGTTAAATTTCAATTTTGGTGATAGTAGTCGATAATTGTTGAAGAAGCAACTGAATGCGTCGAGTAAATATTTGCGTTTCTTTTTCTTTTATGCCTCTGTCTGTGCATTCGTTTGCTTTTTTCTTCATTTGCACTTCCACTCGCATTTCTGTTTTTTGTTTTCGACTTCGCTTTTTGCTTTTACAATTTGAGGAAGATGAAAGGGAATGGAATGATCGGATACAGCAAATGCAAATTACTTTCCTATCGAATAATGAATGAGTGCTTTTTCTTTAGAGAATCTCTCTTCAACTGCTAGGTTTGGAGGAGTCCGTTGCACTTGCACATGCACGCACACGCATCTACAAAGAGCGCGTAAAAGAAAGGCAGCTAAGCTACGTGATTATGAATGCTTTTTCGGTTAACCTTCCTCGCCGCGTTATGCTTCGTTTTCGTGTCATTTTCAGTTGAAAAAGAAAAAATAAATTTCAAGCATATATTTCTAGAAATTCGCGGTAATATGTTCGCTTGCTTTAATGTTTATTTGCGGACGATATTAAGTTGGTTGCTGGAAAAGAAATGTGGCCCTTCTGCGGACAAGTGGAGCTGCTACCCGGAAGGATAATGACCGTTCTACAAATCCGCGGTTTTAGTAAACGTTACTCATCCTTTTCTCCCTAGTACTTGCAGTCACTATTATTACTTGCTGTTAGCATTGCTGATACTTAGTTAGCAGCAGTGGAAGCAGCATAAATTTTGTTAGAAAAAGCATAAAAACATGGAGTAGTAGAGGAAGTCCTGAATTTTGACTTCCTTTCTCGATGTCGATGGACAAGAAGCACTTGCGGCACTCCGTCACACTCCTTCACTTTGATGCAAAGAAAGTTCAAGTTGTACTGACCTTGTGAGATTAACCCTTGTCGGAAAGAGTTGTATTGACTAATAAAACGTGCCTTTCCTCCTCGCATTATTTTTAGTTTCTAATAGTATGCTTTTTTTAAAGGAAAGGTTTTGTTGGCCGAATGCGGCCCTCATCACATTCCTCAGCTATGTTCTTCTTCAGCTGTAATTAGCAATTAACAATTTTGAGTTAGGTGGCCTAAAGAATGCTCATGAAGAAATAGCTTTCGAATATTTCGCTAATATTTCAGTGCTGCGGTGAGACGAATAATTAAAAGACGAATATGGAGCCGTTTGTTCTATAACTATGAGAGTCTAGTATTGGATGAATATTTGGTGATAAAATCTTAAGATCACTTAAGATCTGTGGGAGAGAGAGAGAGAGAGATTACTGGGGATTACATGCTGCGCATGTCAAAATGAGAGCTAGATTGCAGTTTGCCGCTGTTAGCTGGAGCGATTAGCTTTTTTATGATAATTACTCTTGCTGCATATATGTGATTTTATGTACATTTTCACCGCTTGCGTGAGGTGAGCACCTGTGTGACGTTTGCTGTAGTGCTTCAAGAAAAGGGACAGCTCTCTTCTCACAGTTGCCTTTTTTATTGCTCGTATGCTTTTCACTGATATTTTGAATACCTAAATGGTTTTCTCTCCGAAAATGAAATGATGAAAAAATTTGGATGAACGCAGTGGGACACGGACGCTCTTTTACTGTGGCACAGTTCGAAGATGTATTTTAATGGGTGGGGCCAGATTCTTTCAATATTCCGTTTTTTGTGCGCTCGTTACAATCCGATGAAATATTTTTGCATAAATCATTTGGGAAGGTTGTCGGGATTGATCGCAGTTCATGTTGCAAGTTGAAATCAGACCTTCGTGGATCCGTTCCACTCCACTTCACCTGTCATTTCTTCCTCACCCATCCATTCATTTTCACCGCACTTGTTATTATCAATGAGTAAGTAACGAAAGCAAATATTCAAGAGGCGAGTCTTGGAAAGCCTGATTTCAGCGTTTTTCTGCAATATTTTTTCTATCTCTTCAAAATTTCGAGGAAATTTGAAAGGCACTCTTTGAAGGATTAAATGGGATCAGAAGAAGCCTTCTACCTCTTCTGATCCACTTAACCCTTAATGCCTCACCATTTGTCCACTCCCTTCCATTCCACTTCATTTTTTTTCATTCTATTCTGTTCCATTCCATTCCATTCCATTCCCAATCTGTTCAATTCCAATTCTATTCTCGCTTGTCTATTTTACAATTCATTCTACTTACTTGGTTGAAGAGAAGTTTTGCGTTAGTTTTTATAAACGAATTTATTTCATCCACTCCGTTCCTGAATTTTGCGAATTTCTCTCCATATTTGGAGTGCTTCGTTTTTTCTTCATTAATTGTTTCTTTAGGCTCTTCAGATTTCTTTTTGTTTTCTTATTGAATTGACAGGGACGAACTTCCTTCCGTTATTTGCTTTCAAATTTTACTAACTAAGCACTTTGTCTTAAGCATTTTGTAGCAGTTACTTAATTTAAGACACTCTTCCAAAATAAGAAGTTTTCACATATGAGGTACTTTTTAACCGTTGTTAGGCAGGCATAACTACGTAAGTTTGAAATTTCATCCTATGTTTGCAACAGAAAGGTAAAGGTTCGACGGATCAATTCTTCCGCGCAGTTTTAATTGTTGCTGCTACTGCAGATATTGGATCGTTTCCAAATTTTAATTCCTTTCCGAAAGTGTGCACTCATCCGCGTTTCCTCTCTTCTTTTCAATAAGAGAAGTAAAGGAATTTCGTGTTCCGAAGGCAAATAAGGTGGAAAAATATTAAAAACATTTGATATTTCGTTTGAAATAATTCTGCTTGTCAAAAAGGAACGGAAAGGAGAAGTGGTTGAGATCAGAAAGTATCGTCTTAGGAAAGCGTCAATTTACTCGTTTGAAGTGCCCGAACTTCCGAAGCATTATTCTATTTACACAACGAAATTTTGATGCAGGCAAGGGAGATGATTTGTTGAACGAGTTTAGGCTCCACCAGGTCGTCATCCTCCCCTCAGCTGGAAGGTTTCGATTGAAAGTAAGGATGTACACATTTACGTATAAATACGGAATAACACATCGAGGGCGTAATTAATGAGAGTTCGAGTTGAGGGATGGTTTAAGCTTTTGCTTGAACAGGTAGGGTTAGTTCCTCCCAGGTGCGCTTGCGCATGGTGAGAGGAAGAAAGCGAGCGAAGGCAGTTTTTTATTTCACCTGTTGCTCGAATGCTTCTTCTTCTTTTCCACTCGATAATATCGCTGAAGGTGCCCGACTTCTGTAATCCTAAAGATCAAAGAAATGCGATTATTCGATCAGCAAACTTTCATCCATCCTCTTTGCTTTACCCCAAAGCTTTCAAGTTTTTACATACTTGACGTGTTGAAGTTGTTATGATGATATTGACTGACAGAACTTCTCAACAGCCTATTTATTCTCTTGCTATCATTTGAGTTGTTTTGTTGTTCATCGCTTACTTGTTTTTATTGACAGATACCGTTGTAAAAAGAAATTGATCCGTCTATTGGGTACATCTACTAGTAGATTACTGCGTACGTGGACGCATGAAATATTGGCGGTTTGTGAAACGAGTGAAGCATTAGAAATTGTGAATTAAAAAAATTGATTGGCTGAACGAGCGAAATAGAATTGTCGGGAGATGGCACCATGGACAGTTGAATTGTGCAAGTTTAAACGTCCTCAAAAATTCAACAGCGTAGAGCAAGGGAAGCATAGATAGGTGTAAAAGAGTTTGATGAAATTGCTTCTGGCTCAACTTTGCTTGATAAGTTGTATAGCAAAACGACAACGAACGGTTCCTCGTTCCTTAGCAAATCAGAGGAATTGAAATTACTGTGAACTGAGAATTTCTCGTTGTGCATTAGTACCAAAGAGAATATGCAACATCAGACGCAATTTTATGTTTCCACGGTGTCGTGCGTTACGAAGAGGATGGGCGGCGGTAAGTGATGACGCTCAGCAGGAGCGCTACCCTTTCAAATCAGATTTATTCACCGGAAGGAATAGAATGGCAAGTGATTTCTTGCTCCTTCTCTTTACCTCCTCTGGATAGTTAGTTAGATGAGTTAGAAATACCGAATTTCGTTTATTTGAAACAAAAATGACACGTGGATCTGATGATGGTGTTTTGAGCTGCTCGGGTAAGAAGTAGCAGTTGAGAGAGGGTGGGCTTAGTTGAGGAATTCGAAAAATAAATTAATAGCAGTTGTTTGCTTCTCCATTCCCTCCGTCGTCTACTTTGATGAAGAAGCATCTCATTCCTGCCGGTTGTTGTTTAGAATGCTAAAGAACGGAAGGAAGGGGAAAGGAGGGGGAGGAAGAGAGGGAGTGTGGGAGGAGGGGGAGGAAAAGGAGGAAGAGGAAAGGGTTGCGAGAGGAAGAAGTTTAAATATGAATTGAATTTCTTTTTTCATTTTTATAAACTGAATGTGATTAGCTTCCTTGTAGATTTAAAGGAAAGGCATCAAGGGTAATAATAATCGATGGGTTCATGCGACCAGAAGCGGCACGCCGCATTGTTTTCTTCCTTTCTACACTTTTCATTTTTTTGGAGAAGGAAAAGAAGTGAAGAAGGTACACACACAGTGATAGGCACTGATTACACACTCAGTTATCAGTTAGTTGACTTTTGTAACGCGCCACTTGATTTATTAAAAACCGCTTCGCGAAGGATAGCTTCACGAAAATGTTTGCGTTCGCGCTCCTGTTTCCTCAGCTTCCACCACTGAGCGATGATGCAGTGGGGGGAATTGAAGAAATTTCAGGCCTGTCTCAGCTTCACTTCACTCTCCTCCTCCCAATACTTCATTCCGTTCATATGTTCTCACAGATATCTTTTCTCCCCTTAGCTTTTTTGCTTAAAGAGCTTGTGTCTTGTGCTGGGAGATTTTGACGTTTAGTGCAGTAAGCACCTGAAGACTAAGACTAAAAACGCGTGATGATAATTCACATAGGTTGGAAGTAGCGTTGTGAGTGGCGATTGCCCCATCCTTTTTAATCGCCGCTTCGTTTTACAGCTATCAACAGAAGTGAAAGTATGAAGCAGCAGCCTTTACGCTCTCTCGATGACACTGACATACTGAAATGTCTGGAACGACGACTACCTCTCACATGTGCCGCCAGTCATTACAACTATTACAGTTTACTTCCACTTGACTCCTCCATCCTCCATTTTTTTATTCAGTAATTCTACATTTTATAGCGAAAGCATTACTTTCTCCTGCAAACAAAAGAAGACGACAAGGATCGGTGAAAAGTAGGTGGATTAATTGTTGAATTAAACATTTGAAAACAAATTTCGCCCTTATCACGACAAACTTTGAATTTCTTTTTTCCTCGAAAAAATTTATTCGGCTACAAAATTCTCACCGTTCTTATAATTTTTAACTAATATTTATTCCTAGTTACGTTTGAAATTCGAACTTATGACGGACGCTTTCCATACCATAAAGTACTACCACTTGTTGAAGTCTCCTTATATCCTTATCACCTGTCGATAACTCTTGTTCAATGAAACTTAAAAGAAGATAAGTGAAGACCGGAAGACCGGTATTGATCAACGGATGATATTTTATTCTTGTAGGTTTGGGTGAATTTTCCAAAGTATCAGATTAAACTGACGCTTTTTTCCAATTTGATAAGCGAAATATGAAGACGGAAGAGGCGCATTGTGGAATGTTAGCTTGGAAAATGCATAGGAATCAGTTAAATTTGATTTCACTAGCCGTTGGATTTCCATCTGGTAGAGAAGAAAAGGTAGCCAACACTATTGAAGTTAAGACGAGCAGTTATCCGTATGAATAGCTATAGCTTTCAGTCTTATCACGTCGGGAAGGGATCGGAAAATTGGATTGCTCAAACAACAACTTATATTTTTGCCAACTGCCGATCCACCACTGTCCAAATAGCTCTTTTCTCTTCCTTATCACTTCGTGAAAAGCTTCCTGCAGTCTTTTATCATCGGTGGCACTTTCCCACTATTCGGTCAGCGTGAGGAAGGTGAGAAGGGCAGCAAAACAAATTTGATATTTATAAATGTAAAAACGTCAACACTGGTTACGCTGCACGTAACCGTTTCGCTATAGCATTTTTATACATCGCGTTGCAATGCCACTGATTAAAGTAGACGTAAACAACGAAATGACGTAACTTTAATGACGCAAAAAGAGGTACTTCTCTTATTAACCCAAATTTTGCTATTTTATGTGCATATTATATATGTTCTTAAACAACTTTGACAAATTGAGATACGTAGTACGTTTGTTTGTTTGTTTGTGTGTGTGTGTGTGTGTGTGTGTGTGTGTGTGTGTGTGTGTGTGTGTGTGTGTGTGTGTGTGTGTGTGTGTGTGTGTGTGTATGTATGTATGTATATGTTTGTTGAATGTAATATGTATTCTTTTAAAGTTATTCAACTGATTTCAGGTTTTTCCTCTTCACTGTCCTCTTTAGTGATTTCGCAATTTCTTTTCTCTTTTGCACCTTTCTTCCTTTCATAAAACCGCTTTCTCATCAAAAAATTTGAGTTTGGAATTTTAGAAATTGAAGGTTGATTTACAGATGAGAAAAAGAAGAAGGAACTGTTGCAACAGGAATGTACTGGAAATAATGAAAAGTAAGATCTGGTCATTTCATCGGTTCTTTCTTCAACTATTGCGGGCCTCACATTTTAGTTTCACGAATTCCTTTGTTATTGTAACTTCAAAGAACTCACGGAATTATTCCCAGTGCTTGTTCTATAACTCTGTTAATTCTCGGCTAATTCGAAAAATCAATGCGTCAGAGTGTCCGATCTGTCAGCAGTTTCAAGAAACAGGCTCCCAGAGGTACAGTGCACGGTGCACGTTTTCATCCCTCCCTCCGGAAATCCTGATTTGTACGAGAATATCCTCTCTTAGTGAGGGAATCGTGATATCAAGTTTGAACGCGATTGCATCAACGGTATTCCTTTCCGACGACCTGTGGGAAGATAGATAATGGAGAAAATTACTGCCTTGTTTAATGAGCTGTGAAAGCCAGCATTATATATACATGAAGGCATCGTTCCTTTTTATTTCGATATTTAACGTGTTGGCTGCGATTGTCCGTCCATTTAAGGCATTGACGCAAAATCTGAATCAAAGCGAAATGATTCCAAAATCTCCGAGGCTTTTTTAAAGTTAAGTTGTAGAATCGGTGCTTGGACTACTAAATCAAAAACTTTCAGTCATCCCAGTGCGGTAAAAATTGAGGGATGAGAGGGAGGCGCATCTTGTCATGACAGCTAAACAAATATCATTAACTTTCTCTTTCTCTCTCTTTCTATGAAATAGGAGGTCAGTTAATGACAGTAGTATCTGAGGAAGAAATATGAGAAGTGATGGATTCGTAGAATAATCGTTTCGTTTGACTTTTGATTAGTTGTTCATTGTCAGCTATGATTAACCATCTGATTGGAATTGGCAATGAGTAAAGCTATAGTAGTAGCGATAATAGTTTTGTACCGGACAGATGAGTAAAAAAGGCATGAGAGAGGAAAAAGGCATTGAAAGTTGGATCGATTGATTCACTAGGCGGAAAATTCTGCTTATTTCTTCAAAAATTGCTCTTAAATATTAATAAGGCGTAGGATCTTTTCAGATTTCACATTTAACTTTCATTTCTCAAATGTTCCGGAAGGAAGTAAGTAGCGCCATATGATTATGTCCTCTGGCGGTCTTCAAATCAGAGAGGATTGTTGGAAATTTTGAAGCCACACGTCATCTTTGAAGGACAACACTCGTAAAAGTCTTGCAGTGACACTGTACTTTTCTTCACGCCTCTTCTTGGAGGTTAGCTATTGACACGTTATTTATGAAATATCAAAAAACATTTAAATCTCATTACATCTATTGCGTCACTTAATTAAACGAGAAATGCTGAGGTCGATATTATAAAAGAATGTGAGGATTACTGAATAATCCTTTGATTGCCTTTTTCACAGTAGATGATTTTATTGCCCCATAAAGCGCCTATGAGAAGTTAGTTGCCTGACTTTGTGGGATGAAATTGGAGGAGATGCGATGACCAGAGAGAGCATAGCGGTCCTTCAAATTATGCGTATCCTTTGATAGCCAGTAGTTTCGTTTAATGCGTATCCATCCGAAAATGACCAGCGTTTGCTTAATTGTGACATTTGAGGAGTGAAGCAAGGTGGAGGTGGAAAGAGAGCAGAAGATTTGCTGATGCAAAGATTTATGTATTGCTGCTATATATGCACCTGCGTGCGTGTGTTTGGAAGTTCTTCCGACATCACTTCCAGTGGCATTCTATCAATTTCACCTGTGCAATCCATTCTTCGCCTCCTCATCATCAGTATTATTCAGTTAATGCAGCTAATGATAGATTTCAGGTCATTAGGCTTGACATGTAGCAGCAACCGATCGACGAACCAACAAGTGGCGACCAATTTTCCTGCACTTTTTCCTTTCTTTCTTTCCTTCTTTCCTTTCTTCTGCTCACAACTTTTCAAATTAAATGTTCGAAACGTGGCAGCTATCAAATGTTCATCACAAGTATGATACACGAAGTTGTTCCCTTACCTTTCCGAATATGTATGCGCCAACCTCATTACTTCCTTTCTACCACTTATTCTTTCATCTTTCCCTTCAACGTCTGAATATGAATGAATAAGGTGGGAAAGTGGGGAGTAGTAGCAGTAGGCGGCGGTGGAATGGTTTCAATGAAATTGAAGAACTAAAAAAAATGAGGAATACCTGCATTCTTACTTACAAGCACACACGGAATTTCCATATTTCTTTCGGTGCTGAGCTGCTTAGCACTCACGTGAGAGGTAAGGATGAAGCGGAATGAAGGGAAACAAGCAGACAAACATCTTCCTCTGATTCTTCTCATCGATGTGATAACTAATAATAATGATAGCTGCTTCCGGAAGAGATAAGCCTCCTTTTTTTCACAATCCTGAGGACGTGAAGGAAGCGTAGGGAGTTGACTTACTACTACTTTACAGCATGTTACAAACAAATGTTCGTTTATTCTCAGCAGTGTATATTCGTGTCACTACTCGTTGTTGTAGTAACTGTTGCTGCAGGGGAGCACTTCTGAGCTTCCTGTTTTTGAGAAGCATTTATGAAGCTCGATCACTTATTGCTGCACTCATCCGGTTGGAGGGAGACATGAACACATGAATCTATAAATCCCACCGAAATAATGTTTCAGGAGGATTAGTCAAACAAGATGGAATTGAATGAGCAGAAGTTCAAGATTTTTGAAGGAATATTTAAATCGACCGAGAAAAGTTAATTAAGCAAGACGAAGGCATGAGATGGAAAGATGGCAAAGCCGAGTGAGGCCAACTCAAGAGTTTTTGAAAACGTTTCTAAATTAACCTAAACTTTTGGTTTCTCACTTGTCATTTTTCTCCCTCCCAATTTTTCTCAAAAGGAAAGAAAGACATGAGCTTCGAAGAGAGTCGTGGGTCTTCTTTAATTTTGATTGTATCTTTCCTTTTTTTACAGTTTTCAGGTTTTCTTCACACATTTCAGAAAGATGGCAAAAAAAGAACATTCTGTCATACATTTCAAATGGATCGGACTCCAATTCACTCTTTAATGAGATAATGCAATCATTACGTATAATTAATTCAATAATCCATCACCTTTTTACCATCATGCCAGTTTTGAACTTCTATTCAGTCCTTCTGTTCAAGAATACTTCTCCTGGAATCTAGTATTTAATTTTATTAATTTAAAAGGAACTGATAATGTGTCACTCCGAAAACTTTACTATGTCACTCTAATTTTTTGTTAAATTCTACTTTCAGAGAGTAGAAGTTATTAGCTGAGAATAGTTATTAGAAAATTCGATGAGAGAGGGAGAGAGGGAGAGGGAGAGAGACGATGATGAGATTTATCATCTTCCTAACATTCATCACATTTTCCACCTCTCTTTTAATAACCCTTTTCACATTTCTATTTTCAAAACTTAACCTTTGCAAAAGGTTGTGTGAATTACACTTTATTATAGATGTATGTGCTCTCCAATTAGCAATTTAACTTTCTTCTATTTCCCATCCATTACTAGGGCATCGATTCCGGAACACAACTCTTTTCCGCCGTTTTCTACTGATGCTAATTAGATCTTGAAGTGGAGTTTTAAAATGATAGCATGCATTTTGTTGCAAAATCCACAAATATATTATTGCGCTGCTGTGGTTTGCCTTAGTCGACACATTCTAAGGCACTTTCGATCAATCCCAATATGCCCGGATCCTGGAAATTGTATCATTCGTAGAATGAAACTCTTGAAGTAAATAACTCAAGCAGCTATTTGATTTCACGGCTGCAATATAAAGCAATTAGCTTACTTCTTATATTCAAAATGTATTTGAGGGTCTTTAGGAAATTAGTCCGATCTATAATTTGCTGACAATGTTTATTAGCCGTCGGTTCATTCTTTAATGTATTATTCTTATTCCGAGAATTATTTGCTAGAGATTTTCCCCGAAAAACCTTCTTTTGCAGTTTTGCTAATCAAAAAGAAAAGGTAAATACTTTCGAAGATGCAAAGGTAACGGCAACATCTAAGTCTCACCGCAAACAGAACAATATCATTCCTCATTTATCGGACGACAAATTTCCATTAATACTAAAATTAAAAAATTCCATCGCTGTCCACATTGCTTTCCTTCAACTCATTCTTCCACCATTCCTTACTTGTAACTTCCGCTTTTCACCAACCAAATCAACAAAAATTCGGTATCTCTCGGAAGATAATTAATTCACCCAGGTTTGCCTTGATTTTCTCTTCCTAGCTTTAGATTTTTTGCAATTTTGTAAAATTTACTCAATCTCACTGCATTCACTGATTGGGTAATCGAATGAAGTTAGGCGATCCTCGAAAGTAGCAGTGTGTTTCAGGAACTGCAAGGAAAAATTAGCAGTAATAAAAAACACTGCAGTTGCTAGGAAATTCGGTTCAGAAAATGTTTGTTGCCGTTGCCAATATATGTGTAACTGATTTTGAGACTTCGACGCTCTTACCAGTTTAACTGAGAAGGTAGACTTAGTCGCCAGATAGCACTCGTGAAATTTTATAATGAAATAACCGGTAGAGTTGAAACAATCTATCAAACAACCACCATCGTGTATCAAAATTTCTGGAAGAACAAAAAGACTAAAAAGGGAAATAAATGAGGAAGCAAATGGTTCGTTAAGAGAAACAAAGGAAAAAGATGGAAATATGATTTATAGCTTACAAAGCTTTTTCCTATTTTTCAAATCGATTTGGAGAAGACGATAGAAAGGGAAACGGATAAGGCATGACGGGTAAGGGGGATGTTGAATGATGGAGGGGAAGTTGGAGATATCCCATTTACCACCACAATTCACTACTTCAGGGCGTTGTTGTGGCCATCTTAGCGAAGTTAGTTGAAGGACAAAAAAATTTTCGCTTTCAGATTTGTGAACTTTTTCCTCTCTGGCATTGTAGTTTTTAAAGTCTGATATTAAATGTTGAAATGAGTGAAGTTTTCATTTGTTAATTTCAAGCTGAAGGCAGAGATAAATTATTGCTATCTTTACTATCATTATTATTAGCGACTTGTCAGGAAGTCGTAAATTACAATTTTCTTTCATAGACACATCAAAAGCATCATTGATTTTTTCAAAAAATTTAAGATTTTCTACATTTGGATTGGAGAAAACTCGAAATAGTGGATCATTTGTAATTGCATTTTTTCTTTCATAGGAGTTAAGACCATATTCAATTACTTTCTAGGCTTATTTTGTGGTAGGTAGTCTGCAATTGAATGGAACATTGACGGCGAAGTAGTGTGTGTTACCGCGTACTTGACTACTAGTTCAAAGGATTTGTCATTGATGAAGATCGGGTTGGGAATCGGGTCGCTTCCGTCCTCATTCCCCAATCCTCGCCCATCTGTTAAAAGAGTGACAATAGCGAAGTGGAAGTGCAAAGCTGTGTGAAAACGAAGTTTTGGAATCTTTCTGGAGCTTTCTCTGCTTCTTCCTTCTTCTGTGGGGAAGAACAATGGGCAGAGCAGGAAAGTTAAGTCACTGAATTCTGGATCGAGTGAAACCTTAGAGAGAAAATATGTGCTTCCGATCATAAATTACTCCATGAAAAATATGCGACGCGTTATAACTCACACATCCATTTCTTTCTTCTCCTTCTCTTTTCACCCTTCTCTTTTCTCTCTTTACCTTTATTTAAAAAATGCAACGTTTTTGTCAACAGAGAACAATGGGTCGGCAATTTCCCTCTTATTAATATGACAGTTTGACGTATTGATATTTAAAGTGCTGCTGCTGAGAAAAAACACCGCTTATCTGTCGAAGCCTTTTTGCTCCAAAATAGCTCATAGTGAGGGCCCAAATTTGTGGAAACTGTTTCATAAATTAAACTGCATTAATCGGTGATTTGATACAAACATACTGAAACTTTGTAGCTAATTTTTTCACTTCAACTGTAATTAATTTCCAAAATGCTGCCTTCTTATTTTTCAACGATCATTAATTAACTCCTTCCAGAAAAAGAGCGTCCGACACAAAGTTTGTGTCGGGATGAGGTAGTGGAACGCGCAAATGCAACGGTATGCCGTTGGATTGCAAAATTTGGTGCTTCCTATCCGAACGAAGACGACACGTTGAAAGGTTATTCTAATTGTACTTTGCGCCATAAAGCTATCCAAGTTTCTCCGCACCTGTTCCGAGTGGTACAGCATGATCATGTATTGTGCATGCAACGGATAAATACAGCCTTTTTTTATCTTTTCTTTTTTATCAAAGAGCTTTTTAATGTCAAAGGTCAGTCAATTAGTAGTGCTCTTCGGACTGTTCGAATTTCACTCTTCCCACATCTGCTCTATAGGTCGGCCGCTCCGTCTCTTTCTTTACTTCGCAGCTGCTTTTTTGGGAATTGCTTCATAATAGTTTTATAATTAAAATCAGTTACCGATTTCTTGAAACGGTTGCAATCTAACTGTGAATGGCAAGCATTTCTGTCCCTCTCTAGGGACAGAGCTTCTCACCTTTTAGCAATTCTGTGCTCAATCGCTTCATAAAGCAGGGGAAATGAAGTGTTTGGAGTTCAAGTTCTAAATTTTACTTCAATTTCGTAGATGAGATTTTTTTAGACTTTGGAGGTTACGCACCATTCAGTCATCTGACGAGAAACGTTCGAGGAGACGTTTCAATCGTCTATTGCGCGCTTTCGATACAGAAGACCTGGCCGCTATACTAAAGGTTCTCGTGATTAATTAAAAATGCTATTTAAACCTTTAACAAGTACAAGTTATAGCGTTTTATTTTGGGGATTCAGCATGTATTTATAGTAGCGAAATGCTGAAAAATGAAATATTTCCTTGGAAGGAGCAAAACGCATCTTCTTTGCTTTTTTTTAATTTTAATTAACATTTTGGTTAAGTGCCATGTCTCGAGCTTCTTTTTTGATAATATACTGCCTCACAGCATTTGCTTGTTCGCTGCTCCTACCGCACACGTTTTTTTTACGTCCGTTGATCCACTTCCTGAAATCTTATTTTTAAAGGCAGTGGAAAGTGGTGGTCGTGACATCAAACAGTGTGCTCCCGGACCGCCAATGGATATCATGGAAGAGATGCCTGGCTGCTCACGAGATGTTGCTGAGACAGATGACGATGAGGGTTTCTTGGATCATCGTTACGAAAATACCGGTTTGATACCGCAGATTGATAAGCCTATGTCTATACCTTATCTTTGTTGTAAATTATGGCGATGGAAAGAATTACAGGTGAAATTGCACTTAAATTTTAATCTGAAGTAGTACGCTAACTGCAAAATAACGAAGTAAATTTGAAATTCAAAAACTTTCAATTAAGAGTGTCCTAGTTCAACATTCCCACTCTTAAGATTTGAGGGAATAACCTAGAAAAAAGCCGACTCAGTTGCTTCCTGATTTAATTATGCATTTTAAATGTTGTTTTGTTAATGGTTTTTGTTGGCGAGACATTACTAGACGATAAAACCGTACCTTTACAGGTAGATGCAGCGTTGCACAGGTTGGATCCGTTGCCGTGGTGCAGATTTGGTCGTGTCACCATGAACAACGCTACTGTTTCCTGTTGTAATCCTTATCACTATGCTTTGTGGATCATCGGTAAGTCGTTGGCTCTAGCCGCCCTGCTAAAGAAATGGGCCAGATGTTTTGTACGACATATAACTAGTTCAAGTGTACGTATGTATCACACCGTACCTATAACCTTATGGCGAGCAAAACCTATTGCATGACGCAAATATCCAGCTCACGTATGATTGCTGTCCATGTGTTACTGTTGCTGTGTCATTGGTGTCGTAGCGGTGGCGCAGTTATTTTTCTCCGTTTCTCTAAGGATTTCCATACCTAGTAGCTACATTCACCTTAGCTACATGACACACGAAACTTATTTTGAAATATGCTTTATTGGCGCGAATACTTTATCTGTCAAAAAATATAGAAGGAAAATTCAGTGTGCGATGAACGGCGGGAGTTGGGAAACCATACGGATTTTTTGCGGATCTAATGTTTCCTCCTAATTAAATTTCAAATTTCGCTACTTATCTGCTTAGATTCTCTTGCTTCGAATAATATGCATAATGAACAGCTATTTCAACAATTGAATTTGCTTCACATTGAGTTGGGATTACACAGTTTTGCGACCCAAGAATTAGGTAAACTTACTTACTACTCACTGAGTAATTTGTGTGCGTCTATAAAATTTGGAAGCACGTTGATTTGCATTTGTTTCACCGTCACTAATT
The DNA here is from genome assembly GCA_963070105.1 of Litomosoides sigmodontis. NCBI lineage: Eukaryota > Metazoa > Nematoda > Chromadorea > Rhabditida > Onchocercidae > Litomosoides > Litomosoides sigmodontis. The sequence goes on from OY718803.1 coordinate 11,489,960, forward strand.
ATAACTTTGTATCACTTTTTCTAGCTCTAACTTGGACCAGAACTTTTTACTCATCATTTTTAATATGCATTAAAATCAAATCCTCTGGAACTTTGTTTTATTTCTTGTTAAGTGACTTGCTAACCTTTTTCCTGAAACTTATTTAATAACAGTGACACTGACAATTAATAACAAAATATCAAAGCGGCAATAAAAATAGTGATAATAATAGTAGTAATAATAAAATAATATAAAGCAATGACAACAAATGATAACAATGATAATAAATAACGACAAATAGTAATAATAATAATAAGTAAGGGCATTATCCGTGATAATATTAATAGTAATATTAATAGATATGAACCATTACTATTACTATTACTATTAATAGTGATAGTAATAGTAATGATTCATATCGATTTTCCCATATTGTTTTATAAGAACATTTCGAAATTATGGAAAAGAAAAAGGATTTTCGTTGAAGTAAAAGGTCTCGAAGTATGTGCGATTAATTTGATTCCAAAAATGTTTCGGAGATATTTCTTTTAGACAATATGTCACCAAGAAGTTTGAGAAAAGCATCAGTATGTAAACGAAGACGGCAAGCAATCGCTGGTATACAAATTTCTTTCTACGAAAAATTGAAAATAATTAATTTAACAGGATTGTAAGGGTAACAGGAGCGATTGATGAAGGAACACTCTAGAAGATGTCACCTCTCCCTTCATCCTCGTTTTCTGGCGCAAATGATTCTTTTCTCCATCTTATCCATTTTAGTCCTTCCTGCCTACATCTGTGCTAGAAGAATCTTAGACCGTTAATTGAAACCTTTCCCGACTGTCTTTGACTATGCATGTGACTTTTTGTCAAAAACTTGAGTCGAATCTTTCCTTTCCAAAGTTAAACTAAACTTTCGAATAATTAATTCCTGGAAAGCAAATATTTTGGTAGTAGGATGAAATGCATCTTTCTTGACAAAGAAAGAACCGTATGAGTTAATGAAATGTTTTTCCAACGGATGAACGAAGAGAGAGGACATCAAAAGAAAGAAGAAAAAGAGGGAATGAGAAAGCAAAGAAGAGGTACGCCACCTTTCCTTTCAGGATCCACCAGATGTTGCGAGAGGAAGTTTCAGATCCTCATCACCTGAGTGCTGAAGAAAAATCATAAAATAATGTTTCTCTACACTTTTATGCTGGCGACAATACATTTCTACATTTTTCAGCAAGTCCGGAATCGTCTTCCGAAGAGAACAGTTTATCCGGTGGCTTGAACGGTGCTGTTTCTGTTATTGATCATTCCTGTAAGTCACACTCACAAAAAAAATTATTTTCAAACAAGTCTTCCTAACTTTTGTTGCAAATTCGATTTTTTTTAATTTTTCTGAGAATAAATTTCCAGTAACTGATATCGGCTATTTGGTCCTATTCTGAAATTTCCTGTGGGTGGTTTATCATGATGTTGGAATAATAGCCATTCATTAGTGTTGACGATGGAATGACGGAACACATTCTTAAGGTTTTACGGAAGACCGGAAAGATAATTTTAGTTATTAAAAATCAAATTTTAATTATTAGCGGTGAAATCATTTAACTGCTTGATGATTGATTTAGCGGCTTGTATTATCTACATTTCGCATGTGAATACCGCTCTCTTCGATGATTTTTACTTGCGGCGTTCAATTAAGTAATAATTGGACGATATGTTAAGCCGAATTGTCGGATGTTATTTTTTCTTCCAAATTCCTAATACCTCTCGGAAAGCAATAATGGTTTCAGTTGTAACAAATGATACCGGTTTTGGTGACGAAATTACGGGCACAAGTGTTGCAAACAACATTTTTCCACCACCGCGTATACCATTTCCTGCGGATTCACCGACACCGAGTAGCCTGCCTTATTCCTCCGGTATGTGATCATTCATTAACGACATACTTCTTGCTTCTACTCTCCGTTAAGTCCATTCTGTTGTGCCTTTTGTGCATTGCTAATTACCGTCTCCTTTTCGTTTCAAACATTATTACCAAACTATCATGGCCAGTTTGTTTGTTTATTCACCTTGTGATGGAAGGAGCTGTTGTGTTACCGCTAGAAAGAGAAGAGTTTACGAAGTTAGCAAAGAGTTTACGGAAATTAAGTTCAGATTACATGAGTGTGAGTTAGAAGTCATGGCCAAGAGAGATAAACACCAAGTTAATAGGCGGATATTCACTTAGAAACCAAGCGAACAGATGTCCTAGGAAGAAAGGAGAGAATTGTTTGAATGTTTTGGATTGAAAGGAAGCTTTGGGTTAAAAAAATTTCATAGTTACACACACCTAGTATCTGATGAAATGGACGCTAACTACTAGAGCTGCTAGTGGTGGTATCGGCACTGTAAGTTGCGGGAAAGTAAAGCATGAATTTTTGTTCACTGTGATCGGTTATGGAGAACGGACTGATATGGGTGAAGATTTCAGGTTGGGCTCATTTATATAGGTGGAAAGAGAAAGAGCGGATGGATGAACATGGTGTGGCGCTTTCTGGACAATTTGTCGCTGTTGGGCTGTTGGCGCACTCCGTACACGATGGCCAGAATGTTTGCAACCAGTGGGATATTGATAACGACGTATCGTTTGCACTGATCAAGCAGGCGGATGCGGACGAATCACAGGAAGTATGGCTCTATAATAGGTAGATGTATACTTGCCTTCCCCTCGCAACTTCTGAAAAGTAGTCGTGTTGGATTGATCAGTAAGGAAGAAATTCGATCGAGTTAAATCATTACTTCAGCATGATTTTTGCCTTTTTTAAAAAATAGTTCCATTGATAGATAAGTCACATGAAAAAGAAATATATATATATATATATATATATATATATATCACGTCTGTACAGTTGTGCGTGACGCGTGCGTTCTACCAGTCTTTGGAAATAATAATGAATTGAGAGAGGGAATGAAAAAGCAAAATGAAGCTGAGTGGTAAGGCGCTGGAAAGGTAAGAGAGAGATGGACAGGTGAATGGGAGGAGAGTAGCCAGTGAATTAATACAATTATTGATTGTTGCAGTGGTGAGAAGCCGTTGTTCATTTCCATTGCGTCATCATTCAGTTCGCAAATGTCGGAAACAATCAGGAGGGTGAGTGGTGGCTACTGTTACCGAGTGTATCGCAGATGCAGCAATCCGTTATTGAGGGCGAGAGCTGGAACTGAGAGCCACATGACGAAGCATGACCCAGCTAATACACTCAGCTTCCTGAATATCAGTGTTGGCAAAGGTTGGGGTGACAAATATCACAGAATGAATCACACGGATACTCCATGTCGCTATGAGGTCATCTTTATGCCGGACAACTTGTGAAGACTGGTGGAATGGAATCATCTAGGAATATTTGATAAATTTCTCCTCCAAATAATTCCCTGCAATTTCCCTTAATTGAAAAAAATTTTGATTTTCATTCCGAGAAAGCATAGAGAACTACTGCTGCTCTACGATTGTGACGGTTGATTAAGTGGTGATTAATTGACTAATTAATACATTACTATTATTACGTGAAAGATTAGAGGTAAATGATCTCATTTGTTGATAATTCATGTTCTTTTCTGTGTATGCGTCTTCTTAATCATTTTGCTTCTGTCTAGTTAACTGCTTTCACCTCTCCTTCGTGTCGCGCCGAATGAAAAAGGGAAAGGGTCATTCTTGCTCATCGATCCATGTCCCCTACTTCCCTTCACTTTGAAAATTAGCACACCACAAAAAACTGAGGTAGCACTTTGAACTGCCCATTTTATTGCCGAAAATTTGCTGTGACGCACAGGTGCTCCTTCCGCTGTTCCGAGAAAGAGGCGTCCTAACAATACTCCAAAACCGCAATAGCATCCTTCTGAAATTAGTTATTAACGATGAAATTGTGAACTTTATTAATCATTCACCACTGCTTCAACCTGTCATTGATTTCGGCAATTGTAACTTGTTTAAATTTACGGTTCTTCTACGTTTCAGTGCTTGACATCTTTCAATAGCTCCCTTTGCTTGAAATTTTGTTCAAAACTTCAACTTTGTTTTTCCTTTTCTTTTTATTTTTCAACTAAATTATCGTTACGAATAATTTGTTTTGATTTGTTAAAATATGCAACATTCCCACCATAATTCACGTATTTCTTCACCATTTGATGCTTTTGTTACTTGCGTTAAGAATGTTTTGATAAAGCTTTAAAAAACTTGATTTCCCCTTTTACCCATCTATCTCACCCATAGTTTAGTGAAAAATTCACAGAGAGTTTAGAAATTTCGGTCATTCATTTCTGGTAATTTATAAATTCTGAAATTTGATGAAAATTCTGAAATGGCAGGAGATCTCATTCATGCACTGAATGAATAGTCTTGCTTTCTGTTGATGGTTTCTAAATTTTCCTCGCCTTTGCTGCCTCCGCCCTGCTACGTGCAAGCAAGTTATTGGCTGTTCGCAGAAAAAAGAATTAATAAATAACTAAAAATTTCTGCACTTTCTTTGTATTCCTTTCTCACTTCTGCCACGGACTGATCGCTTCTTCTTAAAAGCCTCAAGGATTCTTTAGCTATTTTTAATTGTAATTTGAACTCTCATCAGAACAACAAGCTTGCGAATTTTTCTTCCTTTATTGGTCTTCCGTTGCTGAAAAACAACTTTCCCTTCCCACTCAGATAATAAGCACTAATCAACTTACTCACTATTATTATTATCGTTATTATTTATTATTATTGTCATTATTATCAATTATTATTTATTAATTATCGATTACTATATTTATTAATTAGTATTATTATTAATGATTATTTCAGTGAACTAATATAATGATATTACATTCTGCAGTGGTAGCAAATTAGAAGGAGAAAATTTTTGGAAAGTAGTTGGCTTGAAGATTGCAATAATAAATTGCTTGTTAACGTAACATTAGATCCTTTGCACAGAAGACACTAGCGTGGACAGTGACGTAAAATTGCAAACGTTTAATGGACAGCAACTGATGCATAAAGTACAATTGGAAGTGAAAATCAAATTATTCAATTTCAAAAATAGGTGATTAATGTGGAGGAGAGGAATTATGAAAGTAATATCCTTCGAGTGGCCCCCTTGCTATGTCATCGATGTTGTAAGATTCCTTTGCAGTCGTTTTCACTGACGAATTGTTGCGAGAAACTGAGGAAGGAATTCCATCCAGAAAGAGTAGATGAAACGAGGAGCTGCGTGGAATATGTGCTCTGTTAGGGTGGCCGATCGACGTAAGAAGCTTCATCTCTGTTGAGTGTGTAGTACTCACTCCCTGTTGACTCACGGCTGGAATGAATGTATGTAGTGTGAGACGGTTTAATTGGCTCGACTAATTAATTTATTTCAGACTTAGATGTTAGGTGCGTGGTTGAGAAAGCATAGGCAAACGACCTGACCTGAAAAGTTAAGAGGGCTGCGCTACACTCTATCAGCTAAACGAGGAGGCTCAGTAGATGAGAGGACGGAAGGGTAGATTAGAGTCATTTTAAGGAATGTTGCATCTTTCTGCTAAATTTATATCAGTTTTACTGAAATCGACTTTGACCAGTGCTTTTCACTTCAATGCCAAATCCGGCCAACAGAGGATAGACAGGATTACGTGAAATAAGCCACTGCGAGAGGTATGGTTTGCGTTCGCTGCGTAGAAGCTTATGCGATTCCTGTCGAATTATGTGTATGGGTAATCAATGACGTTGGTGTGGAAAGGAGTAGTGAATAGGTACGACACTTCTTCTTACGTCATACATCTGATGCTTCGGATCAATTTCATCATCTGAACCTCGAGGGAATTGGTTGGCAAGGAAGTGTTCCTTTTCCTCTAATATTTTGTTGCTGACCAGCAGATGTGTATTTCTAGCATTTTTCGTCAAATCCACAATCGTTGTTTCAGTTAATCCATTCCTGCTATTGATCGTCTCTACTGAAATGAGGAATAGGAATAAATTAACTTGCCACATTCTTCTACGTGAACTTGTGAACTTATCGCTGTCGGTGATTGTAATTTTAATCCGCCGACTAACTGTAACAGTATGAACTACTTCATTTTGCATGCATATTTATGAGTGAAATTTTCGCAACATGATTTAAGGCAGTTGCATCAATGAAATTGAAAAAACACATAAGTTAATACATCAATGAAATTGATAAAATCACTTAAGGCAGTGATATATGGGTGAACGGAAACTGATAAAATGATTACAGCATATAAGGTTCGGTGATCAAGCGTATATGTAAGCAATTTATATAATGATGCTCGGTGGAAGCACAAGTTTGGGTTACTTTAAGTTAAAAAAAATTGAATTTTAAAATTTGAAAGTTCCAAATGGGATAGCAAGCAGTGCGGGGAGGGAAATTACAATGACATATGGTTTAGACTGAAACTGCTAATACCTTGTGTACGAATGATGTGGTGTGCTGATCACAGCGAAGCGCTCTCGATGGCAGAAAGAATGAAAATTCTTGCTTAATAGGTGAATTAAAATGAAAAGTTCATAGTGTAAAAGATTGAAGCAGAAGTAGTCGGAGGCAGTTGAAGCTGATGAAGAGAGGGAAGGAAAACATTGCAAGAAACAATTAGAATGGGATCACTGAAGGGAGGATGACCGATCAAAACAACTGGACAGATGAAGTGCTACCTCTCAATGAATTGACTGATTCCTGTAAAAGTTTTCAGCACCAAACTGTATCGGTCATCCTGATATCAAGTACTCAGTGTTGCGAAAGCTGAAAGTTGAAGGCACACCTGGCCAACAAGAATATATGACCAGTCTTCTAATGCTAGCGTGCACGGATTCAAACCTGCATCACGCTGTGTAAAATGTTGTTAAGGGCCTACCCTTCGCATCCTTCATTTGCTCTCAAAATGACGTGAATGAAGTGGTGCGGAAAGAAGTACTTACATAATGAAGAAAAGTGATTAGGTTCTATCAAAGTGTGCATAATTTCCTTAAGTGGTAAATATTCAAGATTTAAAAAGAGGAAACTATCCTTCTTGATGAAATTAAAGTCGTCGAGAATGTTGATAAAATTCCCACTTCTCATCGGGTTCATCGTCCATTTGCTGTTCACTTATCGTTTTATACCTCTGTTGATGCCACCCTAATTCACTCCCAAACTGCTCTCCTTTTTTACGATTTTTTAATTGACTTGTAATTTGTTGTTCATTTAACGGTTGCTTATGACGCAATCTTCGTTGGCGTTGTTGGTTAAACCGTAATCGCTGTATGTGACCCGTCCTAAAAAATATGTCAAATAGCAGTGGCCGACCGTGAGATGAGCATTTATTAGCGGAAGCAGCATTACCTCGTCCTACACTTTCTAAGCTAAGCTTAAAACGCGACGATTTCACTTGATTAGATTCATCGTTAGAGTGACAGATACCTAAACAAATATCTCGTTATCCTGCCGAGCCGCAAAAGCGCTATAGCTTTCTGGTCAGTCCTGCTAAAATCGCTAACCGATTCAGATCATTGGTGCCCAAATTGAGAGGAATTTTGATGCATCAAATAACAAATTAATTTCTTTATGTGATAATCTGCTGCTGCAAACTGTGTGAAAAGAAATAATGATACTCTTTTTTTGGAACATGGTGATATGCATAGTGCTGAGCCTTTCCAGCTTCCGGATCATCCGGATTGCAGATTACGAGAATATACACATTTCGTTGATAAAAGAAGGGATCGTCAACATATGATATCTGTAAATTAATGCCGTATTAACGTGAGAGAGTGAAGAAATTACTTCTAAGAAAGAAGGCGTTCATATTTCAGTGGAGAGTCAAGGAAGTAATTGTTGTGTTGAACTGGAAATAAAGTTTGACCCTTCCACTGCAAATCATCGTAGGTTGGAATAAGATAGGGAACTGATGAATAAATGGCAAGCATTACTTGCAAGTTCCAAAATGATACATCTCTTAAACACTTCACAGTTTCTGAGTAGAAGAAATACATGAATTCAGATAGCACAGTTGATTCGTACATATTAATTCGAGAAGCGATCTTCCTTTTCACTCCCTCTCTTTCCACTGGAATATCCCAGATGAATATCCAGCGCAGGTAAATTAATTATTTCTTATTCAGCGTACTTGCCAACCTTAACATATTCATTTTCATACTCGATACCCTCGACAAGTGCCTCCTTCATGCAAGCACTACCGTACCACACTTTATCCTTCCTCCAACTTACAATCTTCGCCATTTGTTTGCCGCGGTATTCCAGCGCTTCATGAATGCTAGCTTGTCCAGCCTGTACGAATTTAAATCTAAAAAGTTACAGATGCTATGTGATAGCCAACTCATCAACAGATAATTAGAATTTAGACCTTTGCATTCAATTCATTTAACTTACACATATTTTTCCATATCTCATAACCGCGCCTTTTCTCCAAACCTTAAGACAAACCACACTGATAGATATCATGAACAGATGGAAATGTTAAAAGAATTGAACTTTTGACCATAAGTTCTCGTCAGAAAAGTTAAAAATTAAATGTTAACCGGAAATGTGCTAAATTTCAGAAAAAAGAATATGATCTGTCGAGAATTACGCTAAATTTCCGTTGTTGTTACTCCTGGAAAGCACACGAAAACCCCCGCAGATCGTTTTGGCCTTATGATGACGATCCAGAAAGCGAGCGCAAACTCCGTTTTCAACCAAATATGCATGTCCAAATGTTTCATAATGGCCAGCTTCATCATACACTACCCTAAGTATGTCACATGCAAATTACAGCTATCTGTAATTCGGAAATTATTCAAAGAAGTGATTTAAATGAAAGGAATGAATAAGTATGATAAATGTACCAAAAGGCTACGTATGCTTGTCTAGCAGGTTCTTTGAGATGAGTGGTGTGAAATGTCAAGAAGTCCCTAACAGTTCGGTCACCAAGTAAGGAGCCATCACTGCTAACTGTCGTCCAGTACTCTTCACCGATCTGAAATTGTCCTCTGCAGATGAAAAGGGAGGGGGAAGAAGAAGAAATAAAATAAAGGCATTTGCATACTACCAATCAATTTAATAAATTATAGAAAGAGTTACCCATAATGCGTCGCCTACAGCAAATATGAAAAAGGTGACGGGCAACATCTTGACTTTTGCTTGACTTTTGCTGAAGAAATGTTTTATTTAAATAACTTCATTTATAGAAGTATTAATGGACATGCAAAGTGAAAGAATGCAAGTGGAAATAGACTGATTGGAATAATATTAAATTTAGTATCATAAAGAAAATGAGGAGGTAATTCAGATATACGAAATCAATTGATGAAGTTCTACCAAAAGTTAAGGGTGCAGGTATTGTAGTGTGACGCTCCGCGTATTGGTTTTTAAAAAAAACGCTACCGCTCCTTTTCACTTCTCGCTTTCAATGTACCTGATATAAAGTTATGGAGCGCGGTAAAGTTGCAAGGCAAGCAAAGGAAGCAGTTGTCAAAAATGAGATAGAAAGACAAAGTCAATCGACTTGTGACCATCGAATAAAGCAGCCGATTGGCATCTGGTGAAAGTAGCGTCGGCAGAATATCCGTTGGAAGAAATTTGTTGTGATTAAATCGCAAAATTTCATTGCAATCTATGTCGAGGTGTTTGGTAGAAGAAGGTGCAGGCGGAAGGAGTTTAAAGGAGAAGACGGAATGAAATCGCAGGAGTGAGTGGTGGTGGAAGAACGCAGAAGCCAAGTGCAATAACGCTGCGGAGGTGTTGTCAGGGAAGTGAAAACCCCGAGACTTGAGAAAAAGCTAGACGCTTGAGGCGGAAATAAAAAACTGAATTCAAAAATTTCTCCTGGTCCATGCACAAGAGGACATGCATAGCACTCTTTTCACTAGCAACCCTGGGGATTTGCATGATTGACCACTTTCAGATCCACCTGATATCAAATTAACTAGCAACAGGTTGTGATGATATTAGTCATATACGTTTGCATCCTGCAAGGGAGCATTTCAGGGAAAGAGGCAAAATGAGCCCTGATTCATCCGTCCAATCATCGTGGTATTTTTGACCAATTTGCATTAACATGGAATTAATTTCATTTCGCACGACGAATGGGGAAGGGAAAGCTAAGAAGACTTCAGTCGTCCCTTTTCCCTTTCCGGCCTCCCCCCTCTGTAGTGAGATGATGGACTGATAGATAATAGATGTTCACGCTGCGTACAGAAGACTTGAATTGAAATGAGACGTTCTTCCCATTCGTTCAATCAGAAAATGGGATGCTAAAAGCACGCTTCTGCTAGGGGAGATTCTGGGAATCTTTCGTTTGAATGGGAAATGAAGCATTATTTCTCGACGAAGAACTGAATGCACTTTCTGTCATTTTTCCTTCCTTTCCTTTTTGGTTGCAACTTTAGCTAAAAGGAATTATTTACAATCCGAAATGTTGAAATGGGCAGTTTAATTGAGAAAGTGTAGTTTAGATTGGGAAAGAGGAGAAGCACTTCATCAACTAACCGTGCCAGCGTGAAAATAACACGAAAATGATGGAAGCATACATGGAATCACTATGGTGTGCCTCAATAATTAGTTATACACTTATTAGCTGAATGAATTTAGCAATTGCTATTTGCTTACGCTTATTTTTTGCGCAACTGCCGTGCGGCGTAAAAAATAAGAAAGGGAAAATTTTCCAAGTGATAACAAATTGTTGAGTAAATGTAGCGTGTGGCATAAATAAATGTGTTTGGTTGTAACTTTTTTCGACTGTGAAAAAATTCTAGGAAGTGTAATGTTTCATTCGAGAATTTCGGATTTGTTGATAAAACAAAATTCTCGAATCGTTTCAAAAAATAATTCCGAAATATAATGTGAAAAATGAAAAGCATTCTATGCGCAAATCGCCAAGTTCACTTTCTCAAATAGTTCAATAGTAAACGTTCACTTCAAATGACTGGCAAGGGCGATCAGCAAAACTTCTTCAGCTGCTACATTAAGTTTTTCCTTATATTTATCCATTCTGCCATGGTTATTTAAGCATGAAAAGAGTTCAATTCACCATAATTCGGTAATTACTCTCCTCTAAATTCACTTTGACAGAGCAATGCATTTCAGTGGACGAATTAAATAAATTGAACAGTTCTGCTGACGCAGATAACTCACTGAAATGACCACTACTGACGCCCAGCTTCTTCATCTGTCCCAACCAACGTCATTGTCCCGTGAAGAAGTAGCGATGCACTGCTCGCTACAGCACAACACAACGCTACGTTATCAGTGATTAATCAAACGAATTCATTATCATGGAGACAAGGAAAGGGAGTAAACCGTTAGGAGGGAAAAGTGAGGAGAAATTGAGTGAGATTTTATATCGGTACAACTATTGCCTTCTTTGCTAACTTAAAATGACAATTTTGCATTGATATAGAAATATTTCCACTTTTGAAAAAGAAATGAGCAATTGGAGGCTTAGGCATTATTAGCAGCAAAGCGAAAGAAGAGTGTTTTAGCTTGAATATGCAACTTGAAATTTAAATTTCAAGTCAGCATTTTAATTAAGGTAATTATTTTTCCATACTCCGACACTGTTGACCCTTTCCTCCTCTCTTCAGTACACCCACGTACACCTGACAGTTGTTGTTTAAAGCAATAATTTACTTCTTCCCATTCTTGACACAAGTGCCACCAATTCTTTTCGGCATTGTGGGAGAGGGCTTTATTGAGTCGTGCAAATGATGTCCGCAGATGCGATGTCGCTAGTCTGGCCAGACGAAAACACATTTGGTCAATTTTTGGCCTTCTAAGCAATCACTCTAGCAGAGACAGCGATGGAAGCAATTGGTACTGTAGAGATTTGTGATGAAAATAGTATGAAGTTTGAATTTGGGATGGCTAATAACCGATTCAGGCGCGAGAGGTCAGATGACAACGAACGATCGCTTCTATATGGCGTTCGAAATGTTACATAAGCGTTGACGTCGTTTGTTCTGTTTTTTCGTCTTTTAAATAAATATGTATTACTCGCAGTTTTGAAAAATTGCTTAATTATCATTATTCTTTCCTTCTCGCTGAGAAGTAATTTCAATGAAAAAGTTGAAATTAAGGAGAGTGTGAGAATTCGGCAACGAGTTACAAAAAATTTATGGAAATTTTGCTGGACGAAAACATTTTTTTCGATTTTCTTGGTTGACGATCGTTTCTTTTAAGTTGGCGAATTTTAAATTCAATCCGCACTGCCTGAAATAAACTGCCGATGCCACTCATATCTGCGAAATATATCTAAGCATCATAATACTATTCAATGTGAAATTTTAAATATATTGCCTATCAACAATTCTGTTCACGCAAGAAGCATATGTTAAATTGATAGTGTAATTATGCAAATGAGGTAAATAACAGTGAATCTGATTATAGAATAATCAATTTAATTTAATTTGCTCAGTTGAAAAGCAGCACGCATGCACAGTTAAGGGAGTTTTGCGAAACACATGGGAAGTGGAAGAAGAAAATGAATTTAACAATACAAAATCCACGAAGAGAGGAATTGTACTACTGAGTTCTGCTTCCCCCTTAAATTTAATGCACCAAGGCATTCACGCTTATCATCATCAACTGCAACCAAAAGAGAATTCAATGCGCTCCACTGAGGTTACCGACGGACAGTGGCGCATCTGCTCAGCGTCCTGCGTATTTCTACTTTCCTTTCAATACCTTCCCCTCTCGTTTCCCTGCTCGCTACTGCTCCTCACTCTCTTACTGTTCGCTTTTTTGGATAAGTTCCGTTTAAGGCTTACAAAATTTGATTTTTATTGAAAACAGTTACTGCAGGAAGAATCAGAAAAGCTAACTAACTGAACTTGCCCGCTCGTTTACCATGGCAATCAAATAATTTAAATAAATGCTACTGAGGGTCACCTTCGAGACTGTCAATCTGACAAAATGTATAAGTTAATTTTTTTCAATGTCAAACAAGGGAAAATGGAAAAAAAGGAAATGACGAACAAATGGTTGTGAAATTTGTGATCTTTTATATGAAATAAATTTTAAGAGAAATGTGCAGTCTTATGATGATGATGATATTCATAAGAAAGCTAGTGCATTCAGCTTAAATCGCACAGCTCTTGTAAGTTTCAGAAGTTGCAAAGGCCTATTTCTCTCTTTCTATCACCCTACTTTTTCTCCACAAGCTTATCGTCGTTATCCCCATGTAGTTCCTGTTTGTCATCTGCCGCTACTTAGCACACTACTGTTAACACCACCCTCGTCGTCCCTTGGCTGTTGCCGCAGGAAAAGTTGGAAACTAAAGTGGCAGCAAGTGGTCAGCAGTGCCTGAAATTTTACGCAAAAGAGATAGAAATAATAATAGTGGCGGGGAAAGTGGAAGAGAAAGAGCAAGAAGCAAGCAATAACCACTGCTTGTGCTCGGCTCCTTCTATCATCTGATAACGCTGAACCACCACAGCCTGCACACACATTGATATATCGTTGCAAATTCTGCCCATTTAAGTGCACACGTTTAGCTAACCGCAGATACAACCACCGACTCTCTTCCACCATGCAGTGCAGATCCAGAACGAGGCACACACACACACGCTTACGTGTCTATCTGTAATACGTTTGGTAATTCGCGCGTAACTGTAAATTTCTGGCGCTGTTGCCATCCAAATCTCCAATGCCATCTTCAACAACAACAATAGGTCGGTCATACGCATTAGCGCTATAATAAAATTTCACTTTTTGCCAATAAATCTGACTAACCGAATGTGTCACGTGAAGCACGACAGGCAGTTCTAACAGTTTTAATCTTTCCCTCCATTTTAATATGAGAATTGTTTTCCCACCAATCTCACAAATTTATCAACTGTTCCTGTGGTGATAACGATAATGTTAAAATAATGTGAATGAGTCATCGAATTTAGGAAAAACTTGAAATAAATGAAAAACTGTTTCTGAAAGAAAGACTGCTTTTGTAATGCAGTAGAGTTAGTTGTCGACAGAGCGGATTCGGGAACAAATCCACTCGTTGTTGAGCATCGGAAACCAAAAAGCCCACGGCACCAAGGCATTCCATCAATCGCTAACGAACCGGTCGAATCGAACATTTCCCACATAGCCTGGCCTCGATCCTTCATTCCCTTAAAAAACGAGCAGTAATGCATGTGATCCTTTTCCAGTCTGATGAGCGTAGCATTGGCTGCGAATGTCTCTCTGTTCATCACATCCATTAGCACCAGCAGTGGATGGCCTATTATTCCACAGTGTGCACGCAACGAATGTCTTTCCGCTCCCAACTTTAGAGGACGCATGTCCACCAACTGACTTACTCTTAACGGATAATTTACTTCTTCAAGAAATACAACGAAGGACGAGAAGAGAAGAATGCATGAATCCTGTCACTTATCATCTCATTTTCACGCGTTGACGATTTAAGGCGGCCAGGTTTGAGCTCTTACTAAATTATCTTCTAACATTTGAGAAATTCTGTTGCTCGAGATTTACGAAGCCCATTCTTCTTCCAGCAGAAAAAGCCCTACGTTTCTACCAAATGATCCCTAACACAGAACCCGCAACACGAAGCACTTACCACGAGAGGCTATTCCTTTTATCCAGTTGTAAAGTATATGACGCTGCGCAATTCTTTCTTCCCAAACCGAAATTTAACGCCACATATATTATTACACGCTAGAAAGTGGATTGGGCGTACGTCACAGCTTGGCATTTATTTTGGAGATAGGGCTTTAAGTTTCAGTTTTAATCCATCTAAATTACAATTCATCTACGCACTATCCTCCTCCTCTTTTTTTATGAAATTCGAATTCGAACTAAATTGAGAAAGTTGAAGTCTAGATCAGATTTCCAGTTGAGTTTATGCTTTAAAAAAATTTGTTAATTTTTTTTAGCGATTTCTTCGCTTTCTAGGAGGATCGTTTTGTGTTCAAAATTGGACGAAATTGGCCTTCTTTGTACTTCTTTCGGAATATATTTTTTTCTTCAGGTCGAAGCTTTAGTTTATTTTTTATTACAAGACACGAAAAAGACTTACGAGAAAAGTATTTGTATTAGTGATTTTTTGTATTTGAACAAAAATATGTTTGAACATTAATTTCCAGTCGTAGAAATGTTAGACATTTGTCAACGAATTAGCGAATGGAAGCGTTTCTTATTTCCACGATTAACGACCCGGACAACTCTTGCACATTACATACCAATGGTTGGAGCATTGAGCCACTCACTGTATTCTGTGCATATTCTTTCACCAGACTTGCTTTCCAGGTTTTTTTCCATAATTTTGGATAAGAAAAATTTCCTTGGATAAGAAAACTATTAATTGACTAGTTATTTATGTTTATTATGTTGTGGTTGTTGTGTGTTTATGCTGAGGAATATTTGTATAAAAGGAATATTTGTATAAGACTTGCTGAATAACAGAGGTGTGTTTGAAGTTTGAACTTTGAACTTTTAATTGAAAAGTTGGACTAACCATCTTTTATTTAATGCTATAATCATAATTTTAAGTTGGCTGCTGTAATGTTGCATACGTATTCATTTTTGAGCCAAGCCTTTCTTCATCCAACAATAGGCTGTTTTTTTTAGGTATCTCGGAGTTCATGACTTAGCGGCGGAATTTTCAATACTCTGCACGGCTACTCTTGGCCCTGGTTTTGCGGTCTATTTTCGACCACATATGAATCGTTTGGGTCGTTGGAAACGTATTGAATACAGCGTATTTGCCGCTGTAATGTTTACATACGGATCGTTGTTTGCCGTTATTTTTCTCAAGGACATTTTACCGAATACGTAGGATATGTTGCCTTTTTCATAAAATATCCGCAGAGAAGGATATTACTAAAAAATTCTTTTGTTAATTTAGAAATCATTACACTTATGGAGGCTATTTTTCACTACGGAGAAGAAAATAGTGTTAGTATAACTTCAAGTTGCTGGAATAGTGCCATTTATGTTTGTCGTAGGATAAAGAGCCCATATTCTTTACTCAGTTCTCTAAAGGAAAGAAGTTAATTGCGGGTGTTCGCTTCTCTATTCAAGTTTATTAATTTTAGTCCTCACGATTTATTCTTTAAATTATGTGGTTATCAAGAATAGTTGTATGATCGACTGTGTAAAGGTAGCTATGTAACCAAACGATATATTGAACGTAAGAGCAATGCAATTTTATAGTCGTATAAATCACTTAATTTTAGACTCAAAGTGTGGATGAAATCATTGGTTGGGGTAGGGATGAGTTTGGTCTTGCTATCGCGAGGTTATAACTACCTTCGCTTCCATGATTCTCGACTCAAGCATCGAAATAGGCGATCCACAATACACAAACAGGAATATTTGCAACTTCTTCACAAGATGAGTCGTAGAAGAGATAAAGCGAGCATCATAAAACCTTCTTTTTTTCTGTCTCAGTCAATCCTCTAAGAAATTTCCTTGTCAGGTGATTTATTTTCATTCTTCGATAACAAAGGTAAATTTGAATTTAAAGAGACTTGGTGTAAAATTTAATTCATTTCAGTAACATGAAATAGTTGATGATCTCCTTTGATGAATGATTTTCCTAGGTTTGAATGGACAAACTTTTACCTATCTATTTATATTTTTTTATGTCAAAACATTTGCACGAATAAAGTGCAGTTGCAGTAGTGCGGGCAAGCTTTCTATAATCAGTTAGTGGAGTAGGAATTAGTAATGGTAAGCAAGATGAATGTCTCAGGAAATTTGTATTTTCATGCTTTTTTTAACTTATTTCAGGTAGGTTCAGTAGATTTTTGTTGTACGAAAAATTCATTTCTCTTGTTTAAATCATTCATGGGACATTATTTGTTTACCGGGATTTGCCGAGATTATGTTGATGTAACGAATTATGTTGGTAAAAGCTTTACTGAAATAATTCAAAAGTAAGAGAAGGAAGTTTTGAGGTAATTGATTGAAATATTTTCATTGTAACATCAACTTATAGCTTATAATACTATGTCGTATATTCTAGACAGATGTTTTGGTGCATTTCATTTGTTATTATTTAGTCTTATTCGAAGTTACTTTCTCATGAAATCATTTTCATTCTATTTGGTTCAAGCATATGTCATACGCGTTTCTATTACTACTTTGAATTTTGTGTGTCATGTTCTGTTCATTCATAGGCTATCAATATTCATATGCTTCGTGAAGGTATTGCTTTTCGGTTGTTATAAGTGAGGTCCCTCCCGTAGTGACCGAATGACACCCCATCCGTGAACTTCTGTTCTCTCACACTTAAAATTTCAACTGTTTTGATGTCTAATTTGTGTACCCTTCAAAGACGTTGCATGGGGAAAATCGAAAATTTCTTTTTTCTGTATAATATCATCCTAGTTATTCATTCTTCACTATGAATCACTTCGATTATTTACTTTCAACATTGCTTGGTGTTTGAAGTTTTGAAACGTATAGGGATACCTACCATACCCATACTTTTAGTGTTATTAAATCAAGTTTATTTTTTAGAGAAACAACATTTATCGCCCATTCCTTTCTATTCTGAAAATTTTGTCGAATTTTCCCATAAAGTTTCCCCTTGTAATGTTGTGCCAGAATTTTAATGCTGAAAAATATAAAATTTTTCATACGACTGGTGGTTTCCACCTACTCTAAGATGTTTGCTATTCAGCTTCGGAAAATGAATTACAAAGCTTTTGCAATCTAACCAGTGTAACATTACTTATAACGCTAAAAGACATAAAATTCCTGACTTTCATTTCCATTTCTGTCGTTAAGCTTCACTGGCTACTTTGGATTCCCTTGAGGAAAATAATATCGTTTAATTTAAATAATTTATCTATTCATATAAATTTTGTTAAACTTAGTTTGCTTTAACCTTCAGGTGAGAAAAGAGCCGTTCAAGATAATCCAAAGTCGAATTTTATTCTAGAACCTGTCACATAAAGCTTGACAGTAGGAGCCATATTTTCCATTTCTCCAATTCAGAAGAACAAGAGGATATGAAATTAATAAAACTAATGAATCGACATAAACACATGAAGCAAAACAGACACAAAGTTAGGGAAGCCTTTCTGACAGGCAAAATTTAATTTTAAGGTAAATAAATAAGCGATACAGTTACGGCATCACTGAAGACTACTTTAATAACGTTTTAGTACACTTCTCTTTATTATTCCCCAAATTTTAAAATCCACTTCAAATTCAAGAAATTTCTTGATGAAAAATTTCTTAAAAACGGTGAAAAATGGAACTGTCCTTTTTGAGGGTTATGACATGAAATTGCTTCATTATCAAACAACGACACTTAACTCTCTAAATGAAAAAAAAATGCAAAGCATATACACTTTATATATTGGTATCACAAGATCTTCCAATGGTTCCGACCAGCTAATTCAGCAACCAAACTTTTCTTATCCCCACAATTCTTCTGTTCGACCGAATTTATAAACAAGTGAAGAAATGAAAATCAAAAAATTATGGAGGAAGAGTGCAACTCCGGGCCATATTGGATGATCGCCAGTTATCAATACATAATCCGCAAACATAATCCATAAAGCTGCAACCAGCGATGCAAATGAAAGTACAAAACCAAGCATTAGCCATAAACGAGATCCTGAAAGTTGCTTTATATTAGCGTCATTTTTAAAAATTGCATGTAAAATGTTCAAGACAGAACGCAACATCACTGCGAGTAAATGTGGTATCACCAGTTAAACATGATGATTATATCCAATGTAATTCAGTACAAGTTGTGTATATAGCAAGCAGATTCTGTTATTTCAGAATCTTTATATTAGAAAAACACCAAAAATTTGCGAGCAAAATAACTGCATTTTGCTCGCAAATTGCGAACAAAAAATTGCGAGAAAATCTAACCTTTTGTACCCAAAATATTTTCGTTCATAGACTCCCCTCGAACTTGGCTATTTGAAACTGCATTTACCCTAAAACGACAAAAATTACAAAATTGTTTATTTTTGAATGAACGAAAACAAACATAAATTACGAGTGTGAAATGTTGATGTTCGAGAGTTAGAAAAACACAAAGGAACCAAAATCTGAACTACTTATAAAAGCTTTTCTGAAAATTCAAACTCACATAAACATTGCAACGGTTCCACAAACAGTAACGATGATATAAACATTGTTCCACTGACCGATTGGAGTGTAAATTGCCGCCGTATCGATCAACAGCCACCAGCCAAGGAAGAACTATAAAATTTAACACTGTGGTAGGATCCAAGTAAAAGTGGGGTTTATCCGAAATGAAACCGAACAGATGGTAGAACTAAATAACTCATTTAATATTAAAATCAATGACCGAAGTTAGATTTAGAAAAGTCACAAACAAATACAAGACTACTTTTGAAACCATATTACTCAAACAAATCTTTCATAACCTAACTCGAAACACAAGTGGATTCCGTTCATCTCATCCTTACTCTATTTTGATGAAAAAGCAAAATAATGTCTTGCCATAGCAGATGAAATACATGATGCAACAGCATTTCGTCTTGAATCCCAGTCGATGTCACAATTATAGTTGAATTGATCCAAGCAACCAGACATTTCTGTGGATGTCAATTAATTTATATACGTATATATTCCCAGCTAAAAATCTTGACCCATTTCCTTTTTCGCAGGGGCACGACAGAAACATTATGAGCATTATCATCTATGCCGATACATTATTATAGAGCTTATCTACAAATTATTCATACTACCAGTCCACTACTCAAACATGCTAAACGTTCACTGTTTCTGATCTGGATCTGTCAGCGTTTTATTGAACAATGCAAGCAGGCTAGGAAGTTGTTGCGATTGTTATTTATTTTCAATTCATTTTTTTCCGTGAAGAAAATCTTCCAAACATTCAACTCCCTTAAATATAACGACTACAACATTTTCGATTAAACGAATAAGAGAAATGTCATTGGAAAATTGTTTATAACACTCAATAAATCTCGATAAAAACAGTCCTCAACCCATCAGAATACGATTATGAAAATGAAACGATTCAGTACAATAGATTGATAAATGAAAAATTTGTGGAGCGACAAAAAAATTGTGAAATTCCACGAGGAGTAGAATAACGTTGATATTTGAAAAAGAAGTACTACCATTTCTGTAGATTCTCTAGACTAAGTGTTGTAAAATTCATTTAAAAAAAGGAAATTACGAAAAAGCAAATTACAACATCAGAGAATTATAAAGCATAAATTAAACACTGCATTTCATGTTTGACACAGTTATGATTCTACACGCAAAACACCAAAGTTTGTAAGGAACAATCCACCAAATTATCATTTACAGATAATTTGTGATTTCAGTTTCCTCCGCGACTTCCTAATTTGCCAAACATACCTAAAATACTTGAGATTTACTTTACTACAATTGAAACAAATAAACGTTGCACCGAAAAATCTTCCATTTGTTCAGATTCCATATTTCAGACACCCACCATGCCCTCCGAAAGTCCCAGATTTTTGTGTGAAAATTTCTTATCCCACATGTAAAAAGTTAGCGTACAACTGCAAATATTATCATTCCAAAACAAAGCGACCGACGGAAGTAAGACAAGCGATCACCATTCTTCCATGACGATTGGAACATGCAACTGCGCGTACATCACGTTCTTTCCGGCTCACATATCACTTCAATTCGGGACATTCACATGGCAAAAACCCTGCAATACTAAAGCAGTTAAAAGTTAGTGCTAATCTTCTTTCAAATGTTTAAATTCTGATCCTCAATGAACGAACTTTATTTCAACACCGCCTAAAGCGTTTAGCAAATTTTTTTTGAGTGGATGAGATTTTTTTTAATATTTCACTCATTTAAGCCGACGTCAGAGACTCCATCGAAAATTTTTAAATTTCTCAGTACATCAAACCCGTTTATTACAATCAATAATGGCTATTACAAAATACTATGATAGTAAAACAAAGTAGAACAAATTCGGCTATCAGCATTTCAAATTACTTTTTTGACGAGCACAGACACTTCCCTGTTGAAATTTCTGCGGTATTTTTGAAAACAAAGCAAAAGATCAAACATATTAAAAATTGCAAGTTGGAAATCTAAGCATAAAGTGGCCACTTCGTTAGAAAAGAAAACAATATTTGAAGAAAAGTAATCATAAAAGAACAAAAACACTCAAGAAAGAAGATAAGAGGATATAATAAGGAAGTAGACAGTTTCATGTGGAAACATTGTAAAATAAAAGTTGTTAAAATTCACCCAAATGAACTTTACAGAAACAAAAATTGGATGCAATTTTGAACCTCACATTGAATTAAACAAAACTGCATCTTTTGAGACGTCTCCTTGTTTTTCCTCCTTTTCCATTACCAACAATTTAAAATCAAACATGTAATCACTAATCAAAGGTAGGCAGAATAAAAGTTATGAAAACAAAGATCAACCCAGCAAAAGTCTTAGTTGACTCTCTTCATTAACCTTTACAGTGTTACTAAAAAAAATATTTTTCGAAAAAATTTATGAAGACTGGTCGTATTTACCGTATGCACTGCGAGTAGGTAAAAAATCAACGTTTGCAACCGCCACCTGACCTACAGCAGCCATTGTCACGATGATTATCATATGATCCTAGATGTAAATGTTCCAGCTCATCAGAGGTCGACGGTTTCGGCCGTACTACCTCAGAATATTTATGTTGTGATTTCCAGAGATCGGAATAACGGCTATTAGTTTTTGCAATTAACTTGAAATGAGATCCACTCTCAATCACCTAAAAATAAGTTACTTACTTTCATCCGGATTACAATTTCACACTGCATTTTAGACCAAAATGGACAAATTGAATTTTTTGCCGCTATTTCTATCTTAAGTACCCATTTCTTGGTCAACACCACTTTGTAACAAAATGTGATAATAAGCACAACCTTGCAAGCGCATAGTTTAAAAAGTACATATAGAATACAACAGTAGTTTTCAAAAACTAGTAAGTCCAGAAAACTAGCTTTGCAGTCATAAAATGCGTTTAAATTTGAAAGGTACATGAAATAAAAACCATTACTTTCCCATTTTCCAGCACATAGATTATATCAGCATCGATAATCGTAGCTAAACGGTGTGCAATGAACAGTGACGTACGCTTCTGCACGGCATTTCGCATAGAATTCATAATATTTTCTTCGGTTAAAGCATCCAATGATGAAGTCGCTTCGTCATAAACTGTAACTTTTGCTATATGAATGACAAAGGGTTGAACTTGAGTCGATGAAAGATTATACCCATGAAGTACGGATAATCAACAAAGGATTGAAAAACCAATTAATTCTTTCCCTTCTTCCCCTTCCCATTCATCCCTCCCCTTGAAAAGGCTGCTTTGCGAGACTAGGCAGATTAGTATTCATAGCTGAAAAGCAAATAAAAAATAGCACGTCATTAAAACTGAATGCAATTTGAAATTTGGAGAAAAACATGCTAAGTATTATAGAAATTAAAACTTTTAGTTATTTACGATCTAATTTTGCACATCAAAACAAATAGACCATTGAGAACTTTGTTATCATCATTGTACTTGATAATATCAAACTTGACAAACCCATATCGACAGATTGTAAATATGCGATTACATAATCTCAAACAAAACTCTGAAATTTCCAAACATTAAACTTAAATTATTACCTATAATAGGAGAATTTTTAAGTAATGCTCGAGCAATCGCAACCCGTTGCTTTTCTCCTCCACTTAACTTCAAACCTCTTTCACCAACAACTGTATCGTAACCGTTTTTGAACCGTATCACCGAATCATGAAGATTTGCTAATCTTGACACGTGAAAAATCTAAATATGTGTGAAAGATAAAACATCCAAACTAATAAGTACCGTTTCAACGACAGATAAAAAAGGTAATTTACCTCATCTTCAGTTGCAGTCGGATTTCCATACTGTATGTTATAGTATATTGTATCATGAAAAAGGATTGAATCCTGAAATCTCTAAAATTACTTAGTCCCCCAAAAATCATATGTAGCTTGCTTTCTTCTATGAGCATAAATAAATTCATCGGATTCGAAAAGTATAAAACGACCTGGGGTACAACAGAAATCATTTTTCTTAAACTTTCAAGTTGTACATCACGAATTTTTTGACCGTTGACACAAATTTCGCCTTCTTCTGGATCAAATAAGCGATATAAAAGTCGAACAATCGTTGACTTACCGCTTCCACTGCCACCTACTATAGCTACCTGTACAAAAATCAACAATGAAAAACGACAGTGCACAATATATTACTCGAAATTCAAATATATATATGTATATATAATCCACTATTATATTTAAATTTGTATAAAAAACCTAATTGGATAAATAAATCACACCTTTTTACCGGAAGGAATGTCCAAATTTAAGCCTTTTAATATATGCTGTCCGGGAAGATAGCCAAATGTAACATTTCTAAACGATATGGACGAGTTTCCCACATCAATTTTCAAACTTGGAGCGTTCGGTTTCTCCTTAAATGTATGTTCTGTTAATTTAAAATTTAAACAATACTGTGATGTCCGAAACCGAAACGCTAAGACATCGTAAGTGGATTTAAACAAGGACTGTGGAACAACATAAAAACCTAGTACGTTTGTTTAATCTTCCACGAAACGAATAAACGTACAGTTATACTGCTCTTCAAGTACAATAATGAAAACATTAGCTGCATATCCACCAAACCCTGTTTTATTTCGCGATATACTGAACCAAGAAAATTTAATGGCACTGATAATTGGAACAATAATGTATTAACGAGGACAAGATCGCCGACATCCATTGTGCCTGAAATTTCCCTACTTCCTTAAGATTTTTTAAGGTAGAGATGAAATCATTTAAAACTACTATAAATGTATCAGCGAGGTTACTTTCTAATGTAATGTATGCAATATTTTGAATTTATACTGTCGGCTTCGCATTTTGAGCGACATATATATGTTCTACACGACATATCATTATTAAATGGAATAAACCACTTATATGACAAGCATTATGGTTTGCAATAATGACATAAAAACACTTACATTAGAATTTTTAAATCCAAATTTTCAAAATAGTAGTAGTACCTCTTTGAATTTCCGCCGCTGCTAAACACATGACAATCACAAGACCACCGCTAAATATTGCATTTTGTGCAAAATTCAAAAATGCCAACGATGTACTCGCCTTCAACGCAGCTATTTCATATTTCTTCAGAAAAAAATCATACCGCTCCGATTCAAAACCTTCATTATTGAAATACTGAAATGATGGACTTATTGGCTCCATTAACCTTTAGGTAGAGCATTGTTTATTATTTATTGCAAAAGTTGCTGTAATATTCAATCACCTTCACAGTTTCATAATTGATTAATGAGTCGACGGCACGATTACTTGCATCATTATCAGCTTGGTTCATTTGATGCCGGAATTTGGTCCTCCACTTGGTGATTCCTAGCGTAGCAATAGTGTAAGTTGAAAGACAACCTAAGGTTGTGAATGTAAATGACGGGCCACAGTTGACGTACTGGAAAGAAAGCTGTAAAGGTCGAAAGCATAACAATTGAGAAGGTAGACATAGTTTGAACTTCCTTAAAGAAAATGCCTCACCAATAATCCTGAGACCATGCCAACTTCAATCACCGTAGGTACCACATTAAAGACCAATGCATTTTGTACGAATGCCATACCTCGAGTACCTCGATCTATTGCTTTCGACATACCGCCTGTTTGACGATTTAGATGAAATGATAAATCCAAAGAATGTAGATGAAGGAAAATTTTTCGCGCAATGCTACGAACACTATATTGTGCAACGCGTGCAAATACTGCATTCCGAAGCTCATTAAATAATGCTGAACCACTACGTGCGGCTCCATCTATAATGTGCACAGACTATAGTGAACTAATAATTATACAAAAAAACTGGCCAAATACATTTACAAATATGATTTACAGATTCTAAAACTTATACATTATTGAATCCAAATATTTTGTCTTTAGTCTTTAAAATCTACATGGAATTTCATTATTGACAGCACAATCCTATAAAACACACAAGTTATAATAATTGAGAACGCCGCAATTCCAAACATGCTGCTATATCCATTGGCTGACAGCTGAAGATCAGTTGGTACCAGTTCATTGTAATAGTTAATTATATTCTTCAGCAGGAAAGGCACATAAACATTCAGCACCTGCAGCAGTGAATGAATATTATTTGTTGGACTACTGATGAACGACACGTAAAAAATTTTAGATTCCGAAACTCATCTCTCCTATAGAATGCGAAAGATAAAAAGCGAGTAATTCTGCTTACTTTCGCCACAATGAGAAGCACCATGGAATAGATATAAAGTCGTCTAATTTTCCAATTTCCCTTTGGCCAAACAGACTGTACCAATGTCTTCACCAATTCTCCTGTCGATATTTGCTTGCCAAGTGAAAACTGCACAAATTGGTAAATACTTTCGGTAAATCGACAAATAATTTCGATAAATCGGCAGGAGAATTAATATATTCCGACCCTAGCATCACAGCAGACTTTTACATGTCTAACATAACGACAGCTAAATCTGTAGATTAGCAACAATCGTGCATTACATAAATGGATAATTTTGCAATCAATTAAATTAGAATTTTACACCCAACTCAAACTTTTATCAGAGGCAGGAAAATTTTTCCACTTAACTCCTTTCTCTTACTTTGCGTCACTTTAAATGGTAGCTGCAGGGACTCACCGCTATCGGGGCCAGGACATTTGTATCTGGATGGAAGCAGTTGCGAATCTGTCCCCTTACGCGCTTCCATAAGGCACTCCTTGCCGTTTTTGGATTTCTCTTTGATGCAAATAAAAAATTGCGCTGTAAATTTCAAAAGTCTTGCAAGATTAAGCAGAAACATTTGATGATGCTTAATATCTAGATGTGCAGAGAGAACGGTCATTTGATTCCCTCGTAATGCTAATCAGCCATTTTTTAGATGGAATAATACATGCAAAACTGACGCAAACAATTTTGGCCTGTCGATTCGACAGCTGAAGTTGCTTTTGAAGCACCGAACGCAAGAAGCAATTCATAATGGTACAAGACACTTCGCATTACCGAAACCCGTGCATTCGCTCACCGACCTGCAAGGTGGCCTACGTGAAAAAGAGCGCCCGCGGCAACCAGCAAATTCTCTTCCTAAAGCGGAGTCCACAGTATGTCCCGCCTACCTGTAGCGAAATGATGCGTAGGCACAACGCACCAGCAAACTCCCACTCGTCTCGACGTCTAGCTTTCATGCGGCTTCTCCATTTCTCCATTCTTCCTCTTCTTATCGATTACTGCACCTGCCATTTTTCTTTTCTCCCACTTTTCTTCCACTTCCCCCTGCTCTTCTTTCACTTCCGCTCCCTCTTGCTCCTTGTGCCATAGTCCATCCCTCCTCCGCTCTTTGCTCCTCTACTGCACACTCCTCCCTAACTCTCATGACAGAGACGAGGAATTTTCACTGGTTGTTTCACTCTTTCCTCCTCTGCTTCTACGCGTTTGATTCGTGGCAATTTTCATAAATGACGCGATGTGAAATTAGGTTGACTTGGTACCATGACGAAAAGGTGAAGGGACGTTACGTGTCTTATGTGTAATGTCATAAATGTAAGCATTGCAGGACCTTATACGTGTCAACACAGGAAGGATACTGCTTCAAACCAAACATTAAGTAGCTTGGAAGTTTCAGAATTAAGTTGGCTTGTTATAAAGCTACGTAATCGTTTACGTTAGTAACTTCAGGAATTTTTCCACGACTCAGTCATATTTATTGGAAGGTTTCAAGTAAGACGTGCACATAAGTTGATTGCAAGATTCACGTAGGGTGTGTGGCAATGTGCAAAGTGTAGCAATGCTTCGATACAAAACTTCGTTCCTATTCGATGCCTTTAATTATAGTCAAATGGTGGGCAAAACTTTCACCAGTCGGGTTGGTCAAGTATATTCATAATCTTTAGCTGTTGAAATATTATTACTAGAAGCTGAATAATGGTCATCGCTGGCTTATCTGTTGTCATTCGTAAGGTTGCAGTAGTTTCGAATACCATCTCTATGAAGAAGTTTGAAGTGTCTTGTATATAAAAAGAGAAAAATACGAGGTGCTGAAAAATTATAGCGGTTTAAAGGGTAGATACTATTAAATTATCATGTTGAAATATTATTCGTACAGGTAGACAAATTTGTTTGCCATTTCAGCATCAGTACATTTTAGTAATAGTATGGAAGACAGGTGAAGTTATCGCCGACTTACGAAGTTTTACTTTTTTTACATTTGTTGACCTTGCGCATGCATGTGAATTTATTACCTTAATGGAAAATTAATTAAAAACCTATCAGTAGTCATATTATCTCACCGAAGGTGGCAAGTTCGATCATTAGCAACAGCAGAAGGTATAGTAAGAGGGGCGTTCCGTACAAAGCTATTAAAAAAGGAGTGAGGGGATGATTCGGAATTCGAACTTGAAATTGGTTAATCTGAAGTAAACAAGTTAAGGCCTTTTGACTGTTTTGGAATTAACATGTCATGCTGGGTAGTGAGATTGCGGTACATACCTTGCACAGTGGTTTCCTCCTTCTTTTCTCGGATTATCGGGATGTGGGGATTTTCATAAGGAACGAATTTTTGTTACAGACATTCCCTCTTTGCAATTGGATTTCCCTCCGTACCTGAGAGGGGTGCAGAAGTACCTTAGTTGAATCTAGAACTTGAAAGCACTGTTTTTGCCACATTACGCCACATTGTAAGAATGGTACGTGTTACTTTCAATTTATAATGTTGCAGTTCATCGCTTTTATTTTCACATATACACTACGTGATACATTTCCTTTTTCTGATTCATACAAATATTTAGTTTAATACAACGATACCGGGACATTCCAATCATAATAGTAAAGCTTATATTGTGCTAAGTTTCATTTTTTTCAGGTTAAAGGCAAACGAAGTTTGGTCGTGCGTAAAGTAAAGCAAGCAGTTGTAGAGAATGTCATCGAGTGGAAGTCTATTTTTTTAATCATAATTAAAATTTTGTCTTTCTTGAACAAATTTGAGAAAAATCATTCGGAATTCGTGCACTCAATTTTTAGTTTAAGTTATTAAAGCGGAAGATGAGCGACTGCATTACGTGAATCTTTTGGTAATGTTAACCTTAGTATAATTTCACATAACTGTAGATGGATCTCAATTACGTAATTTTTTTTTGCAGATGATGTTAATCAAGGAAAAGATAAAGCTTTGGATGAGGAATTCGGCGAAGACAGTGTAGCGGTTCGATTGATCGAAGACTACTTGGAGGGAAAAATAACGTCACTGATTGATTTAAGTCAACTATTGAAAGACGAAGCTGGTCTGATTATTTCAAAATCTACGCTCGCTAGACGACTGAAGGGCAAGGTATTCTGTCTTAGTTGTTAATATCAAAAAAGAAGCGGTGTTGCACTCTTTCATACCTACTGATATCCTATTCTGTTTTTTCAGGTTAATGTTAAAGTACGTCGTAAACGAGGTTATCATCAGCGACGAGCTGGAGGAGATGAGTATGGCATTTTTTATTTAACTTTGATAATTTTACAAACTCATCGCGAAGTTTTTTTCAGTTTGATTATGTGGATTAAATGTTCGATAACACAGCGATGGAGAATTTGAATCTCAATTAAAACAGTAAATATCAAGATATATAAAATTACAGACTTGACGATGAAGAGGCATACACATACAGTTATTCTTTATCAAGAAATTTAAATGAAACAATCGTCACGGTTCCAATTGACGATGAGAATGTTCGACAGTACGCTCTGGTTCGTGTTGCGGGAGATGGGAGAAAGCGTTATTATCGATGTAATCAATGTCTCAAATTTCGTCGAAGTGATAAAAGTGCACCACAGGCATATCTGATTATGGAAAATGGCCGTATTGTGGGTACGAAGCATCATCGACACCATCCAGACTGTAAGCCGACCAAGCGAATCGAAGCAACAACAACTAGTTTGGATCGTGCAAATCGGAAAGACATACGTATCGGTCTTAAAACGCCGAAAGCAGCATACGCTGAGGTATTTATTGTTTTCCTCTAGATCAAATAACTGCTCTTTCTTATTTCTTTAAGGACAACTAGTATCTAGTTGTATTATATAGTTCAGATTTTTAAAAAATTTTGGTGCTGCAAATTTTTTTTTGGGAGTGTTTTCCTTTTTATATTATAAAAAGGAATTAATCGCTACGTAATAGCGTCATAAGTAATAAATTATATTCATTATATGTCTAACGAGTAAAAAGGACAATAGTGAAAGACATTCTTAAAAAAGAGTTATTTTTAGGGTTTCTATCGAGCAATCGATCTTGCTTCTACGGAAGGTTCTTCCAGTAATAAATTGCCGAAAATTTATCCGTCGTGGAGTCGTGTACGGAAGTCATACTTTCGACAGAATCGTTTAGGTAGGATCGATCGAGCAAAAAGTTTGTCAGCAGATGGCTCACTTCGACGTGGGCAGCGTCATCCGGATGAGGTGAATGGTCCTGTATTATATACATACGACGAAGATGCTGATGGTCAATATGTCGTATTTGAGAGTGAGGAAATACCTGAAGGGTATGAGCCCGTACCTGTTGAGGAACTGGAGGCGGCTGCTGAGGGTGTCGAACTTGATAGTAGTTGGACTATTAATACAAAGGAAGAGAATCTGAAAAGCAGTTTACATGGTTGGAAAGGGGGTATCGAACTGGAACAAAAACGCTTGCATGGAACTATTGAAAATGAACAAGAAGCTGACGAACTTCATCTCTTACCAACAACTCCTGGTACGGAGCAATCACTAAAGAAAATTCGAACGGAGAACGATGAAACGGAAGAACTTCAAGAATCCATGGAAACTGTTGGAGAATGTATAACTGAGAATACAATGGTTCGCGAATATGTCCATAACAAACCGTTGCTCGATCTTGTTGATTATACTACAAAGGAAGAAAGACGGCGAATTTCGCAGAATTTAATTGACGAGATTCGTTCTAGTGCAAATTTCAAACGTGTTAAGCCAGCGAGAGGTTCTACATCTGAATTAGACGAAGAATGTAATAGTTGGTAAGTCCAGTTAATTCTACCGCGCCTTGTGTTATTAGTTTATATATTTTCTTCTGGTCAACTAATCTTCACTTTTTTGTTGATTCTTTTACACCTTCTGTCTTCTTCGTTATCACTCATTCCTTTGCCTCTATTTTTAAACGTTCAAATTCTGCAAAATACGTTATTTACGTAAATACATTAAATCAAAATTTGTTTTCCGTTGTAAATGAACGGTTCCGAAGACATTAGAGGACGGTGTTAATTCTCATTAATTTTTAGAGATTTCAGACACCAATAAAGTGCTGCAGAAGCAAGCATAATACAAGCTTTTTAGAGGCATTTTGCAGTCCCAACACCGCTGCTTGAGTAATCTTACTGCATGCTTGGAAGTAATAACAATGTTCTAACGAGCTGATTGATGGCAAAAATCAATAATTTCATTAAATTACATATGAATAATGAAGTGGAAGGGATAAAAGATGAGCTGGTATTATGGTGTGAATTTTCTATGGAGATTATTCTGTCAACGTTCTGTATGAAGGACCTAGAAACTCGAAAAAGCTTCAAAATTTATTCTAGGTGCTATATGCCGTGCAATGCGGATGGAGAAATCATGGTCTATTCATCGGACAAGATACACTTAATTGAAAATTTGGATGGGGAGACGGAGATTGCCTACGATCCTGATATGGAGATGAGTGAAATTGTTAAAAGTTTGAAACCATATGGAATCTTATCAACGGACTATATCTTGTGAAAACTTTGATTTTGTAACAATTTCTTATTTTGACGTATTTGTGAGATTGGGATGTGCAAGTCATGTGAGTTTCTTTTTTCTTTGCTTTACGCTAAACCGTGATTCTAAAAATATCTCTTCATACGTTTTATTTAATTATCCTCATCGTAACTTGTTATAAATGTATTTCCGTTTCTGGAATATTTGGCTCCACTCAGTGATGTTCGCTGATTTACAAACGTTCTGTAACTCCACTATTTATAGTTATGCCGTAACGATTACAGTCATATTGGTAATTTGTGGTATTTGTTTTATAAAGGTGTTGTGGATGATTCTTTATTCCCTACGATTCTTGACTGAAAGAATGAGTTTTGTAAATCTTAAAATTTTTTTTGAAATTCATTCAATCCAATTGGCAGCCATTTTTTTTCTCTGCTTGCAGAAGCGATTTTTTTCTACAAAAAATTACCGGACAATAAAGCCGCTTTTATCTTAAGTACAACAATAAAAATAACATTCACCATTAAAGAATACACACTTGCTTAGAATTAATGCCGCCCGATGTGTACTTAGTAATACATAAATAAAGAACGGCACCGTATGGTGTCTTCTAGATTATGGATTCGTTTGAAGGCAAACAGCAAGAAAAAATGATTCATTTCTATAAATATGAACGTGAACAAGTAAAAAGAAATTCCCCGCAACAAACACGTCGGAGTTGAATGAATAAAAAAGGTAGATTCTAAAATGAATTTGTCACTGAAGAATGACTAAGATGGGATTTTTTGTCTATTTTATGATTTGTACAACAGAAAAACAATAATAGGTTTCGTCCGAATTTTGAAAAATTTAGAAATTAAGAGATTTATAAATGTGTGACTAAAAAGTTTCTGCATAAAAACTGGAGAGGCTATTATGTACAGAAATATAGTTCACATAAAGATGAACTAAGAGTCAAAATCTCTTACACCACCTTTACTTGCTTCGGTGATGAAAACTGTCCTGTTAAAAGTACCGAACTTAAAAAAAAAGCCTTCCTATTTAATACCTACACAGCTTCATGCCTTATCTATATATAAATCATTAAATCACTTCATTCCCGATTTCTTTTTAAATGACCGGTCGGCGGCTTTACGTTCACTTTCCGACAGCAAAATCATCTTTATCTTTTGGCGTGCGTTGAAATGTGGTGTCGCTCCTTCGAAAATGTTTTCTCGCGTTACTCGTTTCTAAAAACAATATATTTAGTTTCAATTTAGTTTTAGTCGGTGCCGGTGTTAGTTACCCAAAGTTATTTTGCGGAGAATCAACAAATGTCTTTTTTAGCTAAATTTCCAAAATTTCATATACACTAACCCCCTAGTGATTTCCCTCCGTCTTCTTTTGCTTTTCGGTTCCCTCATCTTTACTGTTGATCTTAGTCTCATTCAAACAGAAAATGAAAAATTACTGGTAGTGTCATGGTATTTGACTTGTTACGGGTCACCTATACCGAATAATAACTGACCTCACCCCCCGATTTCAATTCCACGGTTAAATTTGGCATATTACAACTGCTAGAAGCCGGTATTGCTTCAACTTTTCGTTCCAGTTCCTTTTCAATTGAAATTTTAATTTCATCCACTCGTTTTTGATCAGATGCCTTATGCATCTCATTTCTATCAACAGGATCGATAGCTTTCGATGTTGTCCGTAAATCCAAGCCAGATTTTTTCGGACTCAGCAACAATGGATCAGTTTCATTTCGTACCACTGAATCAGTTTCACTGCCTTCAGCAACTTTTTTCACATCAAATGTTTCCGACAAGAATTTTTGATCCGTCATGCTGTCATTACATTGTTCGTCACGACTACCATGGCTCCTTAGACGTGGTCGTTTATGGTCAGAACGATTAGTCTAAAACATGAAGTGAAAACCTCTGCATTTGGAAGCACATGTTTCCAGCGCTCTAATATTCGAAAATAAAGAAAGCTGAAGCTCATAACGATTTATAACCTCAAGATAAGGAACACTTACTTCAGTTTTACGCTTGTCACCATGTTGCTTATGTTTCGATTCTTTCCTTAACTCTAGTCCGACTTTCTCAGAATTTTCTAATCGCCTCAGTTCTCTTTCACTACTCTTTGTTTTTTCTTCCTTATTGTCCAACCTTAAACAACCTTAAATTTTTGAAACGGATTCGATGAAAAAATCAGTAAACTTCAGACAGACTTCAGACACATAAACTTCACATAATCAATTACAAACGAAATTCCCTGCAGAACCAAATACATGCGCAAAAAATGTAATGAACTCCTTACCTTCTGCTTTCAATCTTTTCATCGTTTCTGTCATTTTTTCGAAACTTATCACCTTCTTTTCTCGAATCTTTGTCTTCATTCCTTCTGGTTTCCTTTTCATCACTTCTTTTTCTAGTCATTCGCGAATCATCTTTCGATTCATCTCGCTTACGACTAAAATCACGTTTGCGCTTCTTGTCCTTCTCATGTTTGAGACGTCCTCTCGCATTTTTACGCTCATTATTCTTCGAAAAACTAGAGCTATCATACCCTCTCTCTTTTCCGTCACTTTTTCCATTTTCATAGCCTTCCTGAGCTTCTCTTACCTTACTTTCCTTTACTGTTTTCTCTTCAGATTTCTGCGCCGGTAATCCGCAATTTGTTAATTCTACGGACTCTACCGCAGCAACCTTTTTCACTTCACGCACACTAACATCGACGGTCATTTCATTTTCATTACCGTTATTAACCATTCCAGTAACAACGTTGCACATTTCGTATTCGCTTTCTTTATTCCCTATATTTTCGGAGGCATTCACTCGTCCGGCTTCTTTTTCTTGTCGTCGCCTTCGACGTTCTTCACGTCGTTTTTCCTTTTCATGTTTTCGTTGTTCTTTCTCTTCTTTACTACGCTTATGCTTCTTATGCTTCTTTCGACCAATTTCGTCGTCTTCCGCTCGGCTTCCTTCATGTCTCCGATGTTTCCTCTTCTTCCTTCTATGCTTTTTCTTTTCGTTTCTGTCCTTGTCTGTCATCATTTCGGTCGTAATATTGTCGGCTCCCTTTTCTTCGTCTAATCCTTCATTTTCATTTTCAGCTTCTGCTCCAGAACCATCGTCATGGTTAACCCGGAAGCCAAACAAGCCATTTTCGGCTGCCGTTTCGTCCGGCAAAGCTTCATCTACTGTATCGTTTTCTTTTTCAACATTATTTTCAGTATCTCCAACATTATTTTTTGCTCCCTTATTTTCGATCTGTAGAGCAGCAGCTG
Organism: Litomosoides sigmodontis; assembly: GCA_963070105.1. NCBI lineage: Eukaryota > Metazoa > Nematoda > Chromadorea > Rhabditida > Onchocercidae > Litomosoides > Litomosoides sigmodontis. Next base: position 11,523,952 of record OY718803.1, read on the forward strand.
CCTTTTTAGCTTCTCCATCAACACCTATTATTTTTAGATCGACAGTACCGGCATTTTTCTCTTCTATTTTGAATGCACTTCCCTGTCTTCTCTCCGTTGCGTTTTCTATCTCTTTCGATTCTTTTTCTTGATGTCGTCTGTATTTATCTTTCTGAAAGAAAAGCAAATTCGTGGAACTAAAAATCCACATTTCCACATATTAATTATAATATTAAGAAGCATTCCAAGGAAAATTATGCACCTTTTGTCGTTTTTCTTCTCTGTCACTGTCCTCCTTTGGTCTCCGTTCACGATCTTCTCGTCGTGTTCTTTCGTCACCATCCTTTCCTCGCTTCCGTTCTTCGGTTCGTTCTTTTCGGTCATTTTGTTTTTCTCTGCTCTCATTCCTTCGCCTATTTTGTACCGACCTCAAAAAGTCTAGTTTTATTCTGTTTTAAAATATTCATTAATACCAATGGGAAATATTCAAAAAAAACAGCAAATTACTCAAAATCTAATTGTACCTCGGTGAATGTCTTCTACTTCGCTCATCCAAATATGTTTTGGATGATCGACAACTCGGCCCATTACTGAAGGAACTGTAACTCGTTGTCTGGTTTAATTGATTTGACGCATACTGTGATGAGCAGTAATTGTTCAGAAGGGATGGAATACGGTGATGAATAAGAGACGCCCCCGGCAAACCGATGGTAGCAGTACTTGATGCATGCTGATAAGGATTAAAAGATGACGTCAAACTATCGCGGTGGTAACGTGTACTTGCATATGAACTGTGAAATGGTGACCGTGAGCTGGAATAATTACTGATGATTCATAATACCTCATTAAATTCATTGACAAATTTTTTTAGTAGTTTAGATTTCAAATTTGCTTACAATAATAAGATATGAATTCATAATAAAGTTGTTGGAAAAAAACTTACTCCCTTCTTCTCGAATATTTTTCGCGAGCATCGTTACGTCTTTTGTCACGACGTGATCTATTTCGATCTCGAGAGGACGATCTCGACCTAGATCGCGATGATTCACTCGACGATTCGGGAGATGTGCTACTACTTGAATATGAGGTACTCCGCGTAGACCGACGGCGACGGCGTGAGGCGGGTACAGCTGCTCTCTGACGGCTTTCCTACAAAATGGCAGGTTACAGAAAAAGTCAATACTCTGAACAGCTTCATGAAAAAAAAATATTGCATAATGAATTTACAAGAAAGTTGGCATTTCTACCAGTTGAAAAACTTTTGGAAAGAGTGGAAGTGAACAAGACAACCGATTACTTTATCTTTTCTTTCTAAATATTCATCCCAAGCATCTTTGATAGGTGGTGGAGCCGAGACACGTGGATAAATAACTGCTGATAATCCTGAAAACTCCAAGTGCATAAAATTTACATTCATCAGCCAAGCTTGTCGTCTATGAAAGATGTCATTGCTAATGAACATTACCTGGTGGTGGTGGCTGTACGCCTGGTGGAAGCAGTAATGGAGGTGCAGTTAAATGAACAGCGCTTATGCTCCTAAAAAAAAGTTTTCTTTAACATTCCGAGCTCTCAAAAAAATTTAATACAAACACCAAGTTCTGGATTTACAAGAAACATAGCTGTACCTGGCAGTATGTGTTCCAGACGCGATAGATTCTGTTGATGAGCTAGTAGTAACATGTACTGGCTGAGCTGGTGCAAGTATAGCTGGGTAACCAGGAGGTGGTTGATGAACATTTACTGCCAAAGGAAGAGGTGGTGGAGCGACAGTTAACTGTTGTACATTTGGAACTACAACAGTAGGTGCAATAACTTTCGACTGACTTTGTGAAGACGCAATTCCGGGGGATGGTATGATAGTATTCCCAGAAAATTGTTTTATGGTCATCTGAGATTGCAGAGTAGCTGGAATCGCCATATTTGTTGTGGGTTGGACGATATATGTTGGTGGTGAAGTTTGAATCTGCAAGATAAAACCCATCAAAGTATACTTCCAGTACATCTATTCATTCCAACGTTAGAGCATCATAGTACTTCTGGGACATTTCCATGAGCTTCAATTCCCAGTTTCCGATAAAAAAAATCATATTATCTACATGTAGTAAAGGTCATATTCAAAATATGGTGACATAAAATACGATAAAATATTCACGATGTACGGAAAACAATAGCTACTCTACACTATTGTGTATAATTCGCCGAATGTTATTATGCTTTATTAAAAACTGAAAAAAACTATATGAAACACTTCTTTTTTATTCGACAAATTCTAATTTCACAAAATGTTGTAAAAATAAACCTGCGCTTGCGACGAAGATATAGCCGCTGCCTCTTGTTGCTGTTGTTGTTTTGGCTGCTGCTGTTGCTGCTGAATTATAATTGCAGGTTGAACTTGCTGCGGACGACCGCTTAGGCCAATACGCACACGAGAGACCGATTGCGCTGGCTGTTCGTCAATACGTGGTGAATTATCTAAATTTACTTTCCCAATGAGTCGTTATGATATTCGATTATTTTATTATTATTATTATTATCACTATTATTATTTTTTTTATTAATATCGAAAACAGCACTTACTGGTACTCTCAAATGCTGTGCTATGAACTGCGCCATGTTTGAAAGCCTCAACAGCCTGCCGCATCTAAAAATTTGGGGTACTGTTCAGTCTAATTTAATAAGGTAACGATTATAAAATTAAATTTCCTCCTTAAAACCTGAATACAACAAAATTTGAAATTCAATCAAACCTTTAAATTCGGAACCAATTTGTCGGCAGACACAGCAGTTTGAAAGCAGTTAGTTCCCGGACATTTTGCGTTTGGAGTTTCAAGTAAACGTTGCTGCAAGCAATCCGCACAAAAGCTATCGCCGCAACAAGTTGTTAAAACAGCATCACGCAAAAGTTGTGAACAAATCGGGCATTTTAATTCGGGTGGTATTTCTCTGCAATTTTTGTGACTCAATTATTATACATTTGGACTAATCCGAATTTAGTTTACTCTAATTACACAAGGTATTCAATTTTGAGAGCAAATAGAAAAAGGCCTTTCGCCCGAGTCATTTTCGAAAATCGGGAATAAAAGAAACCAAGAGAGACAAAATCCACGTGAATGAAACACGTGGGATAAAATTTTTAACACCCACCAGTATTACAGAGAAAAAAGCAAACGATATGGAAATTTACATAAAGGAAACTTGGAGTTTTATCCTTCCGCCTAAGCGATACTGGATAGAAGAATAATAAATGTTTTAGAATTAAGAACTAGAAAAATCAGATTTTATCTCAATGAGAGTCACACATGATAACGATTATGGAACCGAATACGCCAAGATACCGTATTTCGGGCTCTGGTTTAGCAACTTCGGGCTTTTTCTGGCGTGCTTTCCAGTGCATGATTGGCACGACATACTTCCCTGATGGATGCAACATTGCTAACGGGTCGTCTGATGTTGTTTCCATTAACTCATCCATAGTTATACCCGTTGTGCGACGTGTATTTAACTAAAAAAAATATAAAGAAACTTAATTAATATACAAAACAAATTGCTGCAGCAACAAACTACATGACTTACCATTAAATTTAGGTATACCTGAAATGATGACACATATGTATAACCTGAAAAGGCCAACAAGAGGGCCTCGAAATCTGAAACAATAAAATAATTTCACAAATTCTATTATAACCTAATTGCAAGCTACAGAGTTTGGATTCATTCCACTGAATAAATTACTGCAAATTTCGAAACCATTTTGCTTTTGTATTCGAAACAGTAGGAAACTCAAAATCAAGCACTGAATTTAATTTGAATTTACTAGGTTTCTGTTGTAGGATACCCAACTCAAGTTTTTCATTAATTTCGGGTTTTGTGACATTTCATTGTAATTGCATCCTAATATAGGAAGTTATATCTTTTATTCTATTATGACTAATGAACAAATATCGGATTACGAGACGTAGCAGCCTTCCAACAAATAATAGTGAACATGTCAGTAGAGCAATAATGTAAAAAGTTATTGCGTATTTTTAATGTGTGGTATCATTTTATGCATCACAAAATTCCTTTATTCCATATACGTTTCGACGTCAGTGAATGCAAAGCTCGCTTTACTTTTTGGCTAAAAACTAAACTTGATATTCAAATTCGAAACGTTCATGAAATTAAAGAAAAAAATGTTACTGCAGAAAAAGTGATAACGCACATACATTTTTCAACTTGTGCATTTGTCATAAAAGTGAAAAAATGTTAAACGAAAGAAATTATAAATGTACAAATAATACGCACGTTTTTCATTGATGTTCTAAGTTACGTCATTATAATCTGCGACACTCCACCTAATATGATCAATATAAAGAATACGAATCAACCACCTACGCACACATCTCGATAATTCTTTCCATGTTATCTTCCTGACATGTCATGAGCAATACAAGTTAGCAAGCCTAGTATTAAAAGCAAAATCCTCGTCGAGGCCTTCATAATTAAGTACTTCACTGATAAAAACGTAACCACCTCTCTGTTTTCAACCACCTTTCTTATTAACACATCTGACTTTATCATTACACTTAAAAAATCATATTCTATCAAGCATTAAAATTTTTAACCATTCAAATGAAGCATATTTCCCGTTAAGCTCACAAAAGACTAAGTTCAAGACTAACACATCACTGCATTCTTGATGTTCCCTTCACAGTACCGCCTCCCCACAAAAGCAGACCTTTATCCATTGTTGTATGATCACACATTATACGTATTAAATGATTTTTCCTTCTTCGAACTTCAGAATACTAATGCTTAGAAGTAAAAAAATAAAGCGAATATAGCACAATTTATCTCCTTTATAGCCGATGAACAAAACTTACTCGGAAAAATCAAATACACTGAGAGAGATTGAGATATGATTTGAACTATAAATACAAATTCAAATTCACCAGAGCACTATGGAAAATAAATTTAATAGTTAAAAAAGTTAAGACAAAAATAACCAATTTACCTTTTGCTTTTTGATATTTAAATAACATCAAAATAATCTTTACTTTCTCAATCTTCACGTTGATTGCCATTTTCTTTGATCTCTCTTTTAAATGACTCTTCCAGCTACCCTCCTCCATCCCAAAGTACCATTCAACAAGAATTGTTACAGTTTCATTAGTGTTTACAAAGAAAAAGAATGAAAAAAAAAACTCAACACTGGAAAACATTAACTCGTGAAAGAGTGATGACCCACGGAAAATATGCAATGAAAATGACTAAAAATGATATACCCGAACCATAAATTGAAAGCAGGAAGAAATAATCAAATTAAATCATTTAAATCAATAAACAAATGTGTACATGTGAAACAGTAAACGTTTCCTGTGTATATTAAATGATATAACGTAAAAGTGTAAAGATAGAATGACCGTTACCATTGGACAATTTTTGTACCAGTGTCCTGACTGTGAACATCGATTGCACACATAAGTTGGCGGCGGCGGACCGGACATTATAGAAGATGTTTTCTTTTGAAAGCTAAAAATAAATCATTTTTTCAATGATCCATAACGAACAGTATAAAATCCTTTGATATATAGTATTTCATATATATATATATATATATATATATATATATATATATATATATATATATATATATATATATATATATATATATATATATATATATATATATATATATATATATATATATATATATATATAAAGAAACCCAAGATCGACATTTACGAACTCATATTGCTTTTAAATAAAAGATAAGATTGCTGCGAAAATGAGAAAAAAAGTCTGGGATCTGGGACACATATATCTGAGCTATTTAGAATGTAATAGCAGAACTTCTATCCCATAGCTACAGTTTTCTATAAAATTATAGTTAAAACACAAAACTGACGACAAGAATTACGCACTTAGCAGGTAAATATTTGTATGTTGAAACTTCTTTCACATGTGCCAAACGCTCTTCTTCCGTCATTTTGTCGAATTCTTCCTGAAAAAGATCACATTGATACTATACAATTAAAAGACTTCAGTAAAAGTTGAAGACTTTTAGTTCAATAACGCTCAAAAAGATACATATTACGCTTACTGAATCAATATGGCCGATAACGGGAGCCTCAGCTGGGGTAGGCTTGGTCACAATTCCTGAATTTGTGGTGTCTCTGAAAAAATTTTGACCCGTAAGTCCGTCAATATATGTTGGCAAGAAATATAACTGGCGAAAAATTAAGAAAATAGTAAATGAAAACCTTATGGATGCAAAAGCAACAATGTCGAATGTAAGACATTTTTTGAAAATATCAAATATAATGATAAACTTACTGCACTTTTGGCAATTTCGCAGCATTATCGCGCGGTACTCGTTGAACGATTACCGATGAGTTTCGCGGGATCAACTCGTCACCTGTATACTGGCGCTTTGTATGAGCGTTTGTCAATACCAGGTCAAAGGATTCTGCCTAAAAATTCATTTAAATTAAAAAACTTATCCATTGAAGTATCTTCAAAAAACTCCTCCTAACATATTTCTATGATTCGAGTGTAAAACCATTTTAGCAGTTATGATCTTTCCCCTGTTAGAATTCATTGCCTTCACTAGTTAAACGAATTTGTCAGCATTTCACATCAGTACCAATACTACCCCACTGCTTTCTAGTTCCAGAGTAAAATTGAAAATAGAACGAATATCTCCCTACAAAATGAAAGAAACTCCTCATGTGAATTTGCATGTTTTCTTCTTAAAGCAAATGAACACGGAGCAAATTCATCACCTTAATATTTTCCTTTTCACATATTTCCTTCTTGAGATCAATCACGGATATATGCAAGCCATCAAATACCAGTGTTTTGTATTCAAGTGTTGCTTTGAATTTGTAATGTATAGATGACATTCAACTGAAACACAACGAATGAACCTGACAGAAGGCATAAAAATCAAACTGACACAATTTCACGCATAGTGAAACCATTCCAGCACATTCTCGTGTCACACCCTAATGTTACATTGAGCGGTGAAACCGAATTTAAATTCCGAGAAACAGAATCCTAAAACACTCCGAGTAAAACGTAAGTACCACACCACAAGACACCCCTCTCCCCTTTTTCTCCAAACCCACCTGACCCCTACCGCCACCTCCTACGATGGTTGATTGGTTTATTGATTGCCGAGGTAGGATTTCACAATCCTCACTGTGAAAACTTTCTGGGTCAGGAATGAAAAGGATATCCACTTCCTTCGTATTTCGAGCAGTTTGATTGAATTGGGAGTTAAGTGTTCGCTTTGTAAGTGTTAAAGTTCTATCCGTCCTTCTCGACAATTTTTGGTTTTGTGATAAAGGAGTTTAAAGGATAGTACGTTGATGAGTGTTTAAAAACTCACCAGACATGGGAAGTGATTTGGCCATGAATTAAAAGTAGAATTTGCCATGATTTGGGAGATGGATTGGATAACGACTGAATTGGAGTGCTTTAGTTAAAAGTAAAGAAGTTGAGTGTGCAGAAACGGATGTATTAAATGTCTAGAAATATCTAGATGGCAAGCTATGTGTTTATGGTATCTGATATTTCCGATTTGTAGAGCCTATGTGTTATCAATAAGTTTCTTAGGTAGCGCTGCAAAGTAGAAACTGCTGACTGATTTTGTGAGATCCATTCAGTTAGTCAGCAAGGAAAGGTAGCACTTTGTAGCACGCTGGAGGGTCACAAGTGCATTTACCAATTTAGGCTGCTACGATATTACGAAATTTGTCTTATTATTAAGGGAGTTTAAGATGCCAAGATGGATATTAGTATTATATTACTCCAACGAATTTTATTGAGTCACACTATAGTTATTCAATGTGAATGCTGCAAATCTCATTGTACGTTACTTTGTCTTCCATCCCTATTTCACGCTTATATCTTGTACATGAGATGTATTACTTCTGACTCGTAATAAATTCGCGTGTTCTGCATTTATATGCCATATTTAATAATTTAGCAAGTTCAGAAGCAGATTTGTGGAGCAGTTCTGCAACGGCTATAAGTGACCGATCATTCTTGGAACGTTCTAATAAGTCAAGTTCGTAAACAATTGGTACCTTTTTATAATGCATGCAAAAGGAACAAAAATGTGATTTTCTTAAGATAGGATCAACTGATGTATTTTCTTTTAGAACTAGATCTTTTTCAGATGTGTCAGAGACAGCTAATTGGCCTTTGTTCATAACTTTTCAGGAAAAAAAAGAATACGATGATAACAGATGTACAACTGGCGGTATTTTCGAATTTGGTTGGTGTTTCCATTTTCGCCCTTATTATTCTTTTTCATTACGTTGCAGTAAACAATCCAAAACGCAATAAAGAACACTGAATATCCCTGATATTACTGCTACCATTATATTATAAAGTGAATTTTTTAAAAAAAAAACCATATGAATACGATATTCCTTCAATTATGAACATATAACGTCAGTTTTGTTTTATAAATTTATTCCAAGTTTCAAACTAGATCAAGTTTAAGATGGTTGAAACTTGGGCTTGTGATTAGGTCAGTTATACAAAGCAGTAAAGTGTAATCAGGTGGTTGCTTTAAGTGAAACTTGCTTAGGTTGTAGATTTATTATCTTTTAAGGCTGTGTAAGTAAATCATTATTGTCATTGTGTTATTCAACTTCATTATCCGATGTGTGAGTGAATTATATTATTCCATGTTAGATTAAGTCATTAAAAATCTTTAATTCCTTTTTTATCCCTCCCGTACTTTTAGAAATGGTTCCAGATTATTTTTTCTTTACTTGTGTTTCCTTTATTTAATGATATATTCTGTGTCATTAGTCTCTTCTAATAAAATATTTTCTACAAGCATACGCTTTGGCATCTGTCGACCTCCGCAGTCTGACTTCGTCTTAAGATTTGTTAATTTAAGCACCTATATCATATTTAGGTGTTCCTGATTTCTTAAACAAGCTCCTTTCCAACTTTATTTTCTGGACACTAGAGCGGGAAGTCATCTGCAGTGTTGTCTCTATGATGAAGACTAAAAGTAAAAATTCGGATTTTCATCGCCTGAAAATGTTCACCACCTCTCCTAAGATGTTTTAAATATGATTTATTGTGAGATGAAACTAAACAGATATTATAACCTGTTTGAATAATAAGATTAAGTTATTCAAGTCCATCAAATTACATAATACCGAACTTCCATTCAGAGCCAACTATATATATATATATATATATATATATATATATATATATATATATATATATATATATATATGTGCTGATTTGATTTTTTGTTAATTAGTAAGTTTTTCAAACGAAGAAGGATATAAATTTTTATGGTGGAATGCTATCGAACAAAGTATTAATGAAAAATCAAATAAAAGTTGAGTTAGACGTGAAGACAAGTAAACAATGAGATCAACTAACAGGTAAATCTTTGGGAGGGAAGGATGTCCAATTGCTTTCCATCTTTTTCTCTCTGAAATTTTTTAACAGATGGACATTTTGGCCCATATGAAAATCCAGTTGGTGTTCCTTCTCTCTCTGTCCATCATGCCCCTCAGTCCTATTTTACATGGATAAGTAATTTGTTGTAAGTCCTCATGGGGTCGCTTACAATTCACGATGGCTGTTCTGACCGGCAGCGTGATCGGCTAGAAGAAGCACAGTGTTGTAAATATGTTTCAACTGCTCTTTTATCTGAAAATATGTTGAATTAAACGCCCAAAGAGAAATTTTTGCCAAAAAATGAGGAACATAAGTTCACTATATCAAACGTTAGCCTGAGCTTACAGATTTATAAAAAAGACAGTTTGAGGGATTTTCATCTTCTCCACCAGGACAATCAGGAATGTCGTCGCAGAGTTGTTCAGATGTTATGCAAACATCGTAATGATGTGAGTTCCGTGTTGGGCATAACATTTGCTGATGGCCATGTCGTGAGGCACCGCAGCCTGAAATCGGCATAATTTACAGTCAGTATTCAACAGAAGTGGTTTGATAATGAATGAATATTTAGACCCGGCAAATTTTTCAACAAACTGCCCTTTCCTTTCGACTAAACTTCATCATTAGCTTTGTCGGCATTAATTACTCAAAATAATGACGGGATTTTATTTTTCTGATTTCGAGCTAACAATCCGACTGATCCGAATTTCGAAGCATTATTTCAAAATGCAATCGAAACACTTTGTAGAGATCTATTTTATCGTTTGCCGCAAATAAAATATTAATTTAGGGCAAAGTTGATTTCAAATTTCTAATTACTGTTGTCCTTGATGGTTTTTGTGATAAGATCGCACGATGGTGAGGTGATGCTAGGGTTATATGGTTCGCAAGATTCACCTGACTGTACTGGTTGATAAAATGTTATTTAGGAGTAAACCTATCAGCTGCAAGCTTCCGTGATATGTCTAGACATTTAATTTGTTATCAAATTGGTGCGGAATTTACTGATATTGTTATCATTTACTGAGTTGTTAGCGCTTATCGCTGGAGCGTTCTGCTCTTATTTCCTTAGGGAGCAGTTTGAATGGAGCCAAAAACTTTCACAGAAAGCTGATGCCCGACGAATGGTTGTATTAAGCATACGCATAAGACATCTATGCTACGTCCCCCAACTGCTCATCTTTGCTATGTCTTCCTTAATCGTCATGGACATGCCGTGATACCGCTGGACCTGATAGAGACGAGATCGGGACTGAGCTGCTGCTAATGCTAATTAGAAACACAGAACCACACCCTGGCAAAACCACATCATTCAATTCATTTAAAGTTCTTTGGCAGATTTAAAGCTCCAGAAGTTCACGCACACACACACACACACACACACACACACACACACACACACACAGACATATATATATCCTCCCCTATGCTAACAAAAATCCGATCAAGATTTGAGGATAATGCACTGTGACTACCTTTCCTTCTTTTGCGTTGCCTGAAGTGTCGCGTCCTATGAATGATTGATGGACGGTCGGCTTGCATGAGCTTTTCATCATCCTCAAAGTCATCCTCAAAATGATCCACATCTGCTTCATTCATCCTCCTACAATTACGCCTGCATTTCCACTCTTTCTTCTTAAATGGAAATGAGTTCGCGTGAGGTGAATTGGCTCATTTCAAGAAGTGTGGCTAGATTTTAGAATTTACCCGTACTCTACTTTGCTACAGTCCTCGTAGTTTTTCGCCAACAGAACAATCTAACCTAACACACACCATATCCTGTCCATCGTACAATTGTACAAATTTTTTTTACCTTTCTTCGTTCTTTTAAAACCTTATGAAGAACTACTACAAGACACTGCTGTTTATACCTAATGTCGGCTTTAACGTTCAGTATGGCAGCTTCTGAAGACTCGCCTCGTCGTTCATATAATGCATCCCGATAAAGATGGTGCTGAAAACATCAATTTTTACTGAAATTTAAAACGGGAATATTCGAAATTGAAATAAATATTAAGCTCGGAAAGTGTTTCGAACCATCTGCAACCAGAAACAGATGGAAATTTTCTAACTGAACAAATTCCTCGCGGCACTGCAATAGGACAAAAATATGTTATGTAATAAAGACCTGTCAGAAGACAAGAGATCGGAAAAAAAGAGAGAAAATAAAACAGCGTTAAGGACATACGTAATTCTGATCAATTTGATTAATCAATCCCTAGCGCTTTCAATAGGAATTCAATTGAGTTTAATTCAATTAAACAGCAAATTTTATCGGGCAAGAAAATTCTCAAGCTTAGGAATCTAATTCTTGAAATTTGATTTTTCAGAATTCTGCACTCAATCCTGTTAAAAAAACAACTGGTATTAAATTTCGGAGCATCCAAGGTTTCCATTTCTCGAATCTTATAATTCAAAAAGATCTGAAAATGCTCTACTCAGCCTAAAAATTAGTATCTGGCATTTTTAATCATTTTACTGGCTTGGTTTATTTTATACGAAAAGCATGACTAACATTGTGAATAATCTACCCATTCGGAAATTACAAAAATAGCGCTTGACTTTTCTCGTTCTTATTCTAAGAAAATATGGGTCACACTGATTAGATGCCATTTTGAGAATTTGAGAAATGTTAGCAAGCACAAAGTTAGTTCGTAATTTCCAATCCTCATATTCTTGACGATTGTTTCGCGGAAAAGGAAAGAAAAAAACAAAAAGATAACGACGCATTACTTCCAACATCTGTGAATGGGAACATTTCACCGTACAGCGGAAATTTTCCACCAATCGAATTTATTACTCACCCGTCGAATACTTTAAAATTTTGTTGGAAGCTGAAGAGCAGAGAACAAAGTGATATTGCAAGTTTTTGAATTAAAATTCAGAAATCTAACTTCTTGCTATCTACATCTTAGGAGTTTAATCCTCGATATTACCGGTCCGCTGATGACTTGTGCCAACTTGAAATATTGCTACAGAATAGTATATTTAAAAGCGGAATTGAAGTAAATCCATGTTAGCTGGAGATGCTGAAATGGTGCAAGAGAAGTGTGAAGAGTGCAGGAGGAGAAGTGATACAGTGACTTCCCTCAAGCAGCAAAAGATGGACAGTCCTCCTTTAGAATGCATTACTACTTCCTGCTTTCAAATATAATGTACTCCGTTGGTTCTGCTTAGAGTGTCTGTGAGATGTGCAAAGGTTTATTTGAAGGATCGACAGACAGGGAGCAAGACAGGACAGTGGCCATCAGCCATATTATGTCGCCCACGCTCTCATTACGAAGTTTAGCAATATATCAGGATAGAGGGAAGACAGGAGCCTAGGCCTAGGCCCTCACTCAACAGATTCGCTCCATTGATAATACCGAAGAAAGACTGGAAAGCATTGAAGAGTAGTGCATCTTCCCATGACACATTTCCATAGTCATTCTTCGCTTTCCGCTCTACTTAGCCTATCGCTTTAGTTCAAAAGAAAAAAACGAGACCTGAGATGACGGTAAACGGAGCACTGAACCGGCAATTGAGTTGCCCACAGCATGGCGTAACACTGCTATCGACCTATAAAACGGATTCGCATTTCTTCATCCTTTTTTGAGTAATTCAATGAAGCAGACGAATGAGTGACAGAGGAAGAAGGAGAAAGCCGAAGAGTGAGGGGTAGAAAAATTAACAAATTTCTACATGTACTTCGTATTTCTGTCTACTGGTCAGTCGTTTAATCCAAAAGCAATCCCGTAAAGTGAAGAATAAGCGATAGCCGTAACATGCCATGCATAACTGCTATTATCACTAGTCACTTCCACTGGTCACTTGTCACTTACGCTTAACTTAACGTGGTCCATCACCTGCATGATGAGTTTCCTTGACTAGGTAAACGAGCGCGCATAACGCCGATCGATCTCTATTCGTTTGTCGCTTAACAAATGATATAAAATACCTGCGTAAATTGTCCAAATCGTTGGATGCAATTGATTTTGACTTAGTTAGTGGCGCAGCGTAAACACCCATAGTTGTCGGATGTGTCCTACGTTTCGGATACGACGTGCCGACTAGCAAGAGGAAAATAGCAGTAACGGCTGTTTGCAGGCATTGAACCCGCATTGGGTTTAGTCTATCGCTATCATAAACAGTTTTGTTTGTTCCCTTGCTTGCTTCTTAGATTACCTTAATTTGTGCGACGTCACTGATGCGCCGCCGTCCTTTTCGCTTTTCGGTGAGCAGCTCGTCAGCGCGTTTGCGTTTAACACTTATCGCTATCCTCCAACACTAAGGGTGGAATAGAGAGATTGAACTAAAGCAGCTTCTCGACTTCAGGAGCAGTTGACGAATGATTTCACATATATGCTAATTTTGTGGTGATAAAGATAAACCGCTGATTAGGGGAAGGAGAGAACTGATGGGAAGATATCGTTGACAATTGAAAAACAACACTTGGTTGGTTAAGAAGGGTGGAAGTCTCTGCCAATGATTGAACAAATAAAATCAACGATTCCTTTCCTCCTTCTCCTTCTCCTTCTTCTTCCTCTTCCTCTTCCTAAACCAAATGGATTAGTAGGCAAATTTTGCGGCGGAAAATGAAACGCTTTAGCCTTATTTATGCAAAAATGTAAGAGGTGCGCGTGCTGATGAACTAACTGGTAGCTTGCATTAATGCGGAATTCCCGGAACGGATAATAAATAGATGATGGAGGAAATAAATGATCCGTTTAAAGCAGTGCACAACGGAATGGAATCGTGGGTGGTAGTAGTAGTAGTAGTAGTAGTAGTGTCGGTGGTGGTGGTGGTGGTGGTGATGGTGGTGGCGGTGGTGGTAGCAGCTTTTTTGCTGGTAGTAGTACTGTAGAAAGTTTAAAATATTTCGCAAATAAACTGCTGCACTGCTATTGTGCTTTTCCTGAGTGTAACGGTGGTAGGATGAGAATGACTCTGGATGAAAATTTTTTAATTAATTAATGGTATGGATGGCAATGATAACGGTAATGATGATGATAAGAATGTTAGTAGTAGTGGTAGCGATAGTAGCGGTAGTGGTGGTGGTAGTAGTGGTAGGTGTTGGGAATAATAACAATAACAGCGATGCTAGCGATGAACACAGCGAATTCGGCCACTTCAGTAAGTCAACAATTGGTGGAGTCAGTCAGACGGTAGGTAGCATCAGGAAGAAGAATTGAAATGTAGAGGAACTTTTTTCCCCGTAATCTTTTGCCGTGATCTTATGCGCGCCAGTGGAAATTTTCAATTTTCGCACACAATCACACAAAAATTTCCTTTTTCCCCTCCAACTTTTTCTTGTTTCTCTTCGAAATGAAGTTTTAGCAGCCGGAAAGCTCTCCTCGTGCAGTCGTCGTCGTCGCCGTCGCCGTCGCCGTTGTCGTCGTCGTCGTCGCCGTCATGTCGTCGTCGCTTAGGAAGGGAAAAACGTTTCGAAAAGGAATACTTCGAGTGCGATCACCTAAAAGGTTCAATCGTTACACTGCTAGCATGACAGCTATCGCGACCGATGCGATCGGTGTGTCTCTGTTGCTATCGTTATTGTAGCAACAAGAGTTGGATGTTGTCCACGTGAACTAAAAAATATCGATGGATGATCACTATCTATCACTTGGAACTGGCTAAGCTTGCCTCGTTCATTTCACCGTCAAATGCTTCTCGGTCCTCACCCCCCACCTAATCAATGATCAATGAGATTCGAGTGGCCTCAGTTTCTGGGCACGTGTGGCCCGCTGTGAGCGGACGAAGCTCACTGAAGACTATTACTGACAGTGAGAAACTAATGTGTTGTTATCCTCGCGAACACGCAAAACGCATAAATGCATGCTGCAACAGCACTTCGACAACTGTTCATGCAGCGAACAGTCCAGATGTTCAATGCGCAATCTGTCGGACGACGCATTCATCGGCTCTTCCACTGCAACAAGCAATTTAAAGAAAAGCGCGTACTGGAAACCGATTTTACGGTCGATGTCAAGTAAGAGTGTCTAGTGCGTGATGGGGTGATTTGAAAGGAAGACGGCGTTGGGATAGGACAGAAGGATCAGAAGAGGAAGCATATTAATTATTTTCATAAATTCACATGCTATCATCACCTACGGTCAGAAATTTTCTGTAAACGTTTAGAAGGAATGATAGGAGCAGAAAAGAGTTAACAGAACGATAAGTGGGAACTTCCCGCATTACATCCAAATTTTCGTATGATTAGTATGGCAGTAATTGATAAATTGTTTATTTATGAAGCGTGAAATGAGACGATGCAAAAAGTGGAAAGAGGACGGAACAAGTTTATAAATGGAAGCAAAGAGGAGGACGGACGAATGATTTGGTAGAAGCGATGAGTCGGTGAGCGCAACTCAACGAAATCGGAAGGGCGGAAAGGAACAATATCAATATCATCACGTTTTACAAATTTGTTGTTGTTTGTGGGTGTCTGTGCAACAATTTGTTTATGATAGTGGGAAAGAGATAATCAGCAGCGACCCTTATTATTTATCCTATTTATTACTTCCCTCCCCCTCCTCTCCCTCTCTCTCTCCCTTACACCTCAAAAACCTCGTAATCTCATATACATAATTAATTTGTTATGATATCATCGGAGTAGTAATTAAAATTCTCACTTTCGTTTATAATTCATTATGGTTCGTTCATTCAGCATCGTTGACTGAGATAGACAAGAAGAAGCAGGTGAAGGTGATGAGTGGTGGTGGTGGTGGTCATCACTGCTACTGTTGCATTTCATCAACACCATTGAGCGCCGTACTAATCGTGATAATGAATAGTGGTGACCATTGCTTGCTAATAAATGTCGGCATTTTTGGCAACAAACGGATGGATGGATATTTGCATATTTTACTGCGATCATTTCATCAGTACTCACGCCACTGCATTGAAGTACGAATTAATTAATAAGTGAGTTTGGGAATAGAAATTTGAAAAACAAAATGAAGCATCAAAATCGCTGTGCTGTTGATATTCAAAAAATGTAAAAAATAAAAAATGCACAGCTGGAATTTACAACATTTGGTGGAGAAAAAGTGACTTTGCACTGGCACCTAAAAATATTTGCAATAATAAATAAGACAAGGAAAATTTATTGCAAAAGTTCCCTTAAAAGACAGTGGAACAACCATACAGCTATGCAATAGATATCTGATCGGTAATATTAGGTTGTCCTTCTTCATCACCAAACTACGGATTTGCTACTGTTCCTCGAATCCTTATCAAAAAATCAAATCGACCGAGCAATCAAGTATGGATGAAAAAAACAAATACTAAAGGATAGTGCTTAGCAGTAGCGGAACACCGGGACAACTTAAGGCATCAGTGCTTTGTGAAATATTTCCAACTGTTGTTCCGTAGAACAGCGGCGGTTGGAAGTGTTGCTGCCACTGAGCGCTCAAAATTGAGTAGAATTTCTCGTGGGGAAAACGAAAAATGAAGGGTAGTAGTAAAGAAGAATCTGAGAGAAAGAATAATTTTTCATTCTCTTATTACAGTGCTCATAACAGTACTGCTAAAATCACGGTTGCCAGCACTCTTCATTAGCTCTCTGTGTGCTGCACTATTACTTCACAACAGACATCGCTTTATGCTTTCAGCCCAATTTGGAGTTATGAAATATGCAAATTTGCTGGTGCATTGTTCGATGCGAAGGAAGAATACTAGTAACAATTGAATGAAGAAATCTCTCATGACTCTCCCACGGTCAGGCTGACATGAGAGGAATTGAGGCAGACGTGGATACCATTACAACAATGATAACGGTTCTAACTTTCCAACGCAACAATAAATAAGAATCAAATAGCAGCGAACGTGAATGACGCCGAAGTCTCTGATGTGTTAATTAAAACAATTGCATTTCACCAGTTATTAGCATAAAACAGAAGTGCAGTGCAGTGTCCACGATGCAAAAAGCAGTGAAAAGATATATTTGAAATTGTCGCTCGAAGATAGACAGCACTGTGGTTGCTGCAATAGGTTACTGCAATGTTTGTGTAAGATAGATGTTGTTGTTTATTAGGAAGTCCTTTCAAAGCGAAATCAGAAATTATGAACAGCAATGAAGCTGTAGCTGGAGATTTAGCTGAAAGTAATCTCACCATAGGAAAGCATTGTCTGTCAGCTATACTCCTCTGCAAAACCAAACCACAGCACAGTAAATTAACCCTCCTTGAAATTTATCAGTCCGGAAGCAAAGCTAATGGTCATTCCTTCTGGAGGGGGAAGCAATTTCCGTCTTACTCCACTTCATTCACCCATCAAGTTTTACTCCTCGTCGCTGCAAACTGGCTTACAAAATCTTATTGCTTCGTTCAGACTTGCTCGCGTGACTGCCGCTGGATGCAAGTTTGAAGCGCGCTAATTCAATAGGCAAGTAGTACTACTCGTAATAGCAAGTGTTAGTTGGAAGGAAGAAGAAAAAAGGTATGTATTTTACAAGATGAAAAGGGCGCGTTCAGTACTTGATGTTGCAAGACGCACCTCTACCTTCTTCGGCGATAGCGGCATGAGGACAACGACAGAAGGTCTCCTCCTCTCCTAACTTTCAAATTCAAGCATTTTCTACCGAAAAAGAAGGAGCAAGTTTCCACGGCTATGTTGCGATTTTTACTCCAAGATTTTATGACTTTCGCCGTTCCGCTTCTATTCCGGCGCTCCGATCCTCATTTCATTTCTTGGTGCCGAATTAAAAAACGGAAGAATTTCTTCCTCTTCTATTCGTCATCGCTGAGACCAACGTATTAATTCATGACTGCACAGCATTAATGCTAATCGCTTCACGCATGGCCTAATTTGCAGTGCATTAGTACAATGAGTGGCGTCGCAGTGGTACCTGACAGGCACTTCGAATGTCCATTTAAATCAAAAATTTTTTGTACTAACAGAAAATCTGCAATCGGATGAAGGCGAGTGAAACAGGGAGAGTATCGGCCGGTTAAGAGAAGCAACGCATTATTTTATCGATCAAAGATTGCGAGGAAGTTCAGTTCCACACTGGCATCAAAGCATGCAGTGTTTTGAAGTGTGCTATCTATCATCAAGTAAAACCGGCGGATTTGTTAAGCTTCGAAAGCTTGCGAGCAGCAAGTACAAGCCTGCATTACTTCAAGTAAAAGTGGTGTAGAATGATTAAATTGACCATAACATGTAAACAGGCAAAAAATTTCGTTATCGTAATACCTACCACTTGATATTTTATTAGTGTCAGTATCAAGCGGTCGTCATGCTATATTACTACAATGCGCATAGTAATACCAGTTCAAGATCATCATGCGTGCGTGAAGCATTCAGATACGTGGGATGATTTTTTGACTTCAATGGCTTCGATATTAATTCCACTAATTTCGTCAGATCATTGGAACGGGATAACCGCAGCCACACAACCTGTCCGTATTATAATTTGCAACCTTCGGTGATGTGCGGGGTGTTTCATGTTGTTTTACGTGAGGAGGTTACGTGTGTGGTTGAAGTGTGGAACAGAAGTAGTAGGCTTGGCGTTTCATTTCGATGGTAGCGTGAGATGTGACAATGGTCATTGTTGTTTGGCGTATACTGTTACTGTTAGTTGTTGCTTTATGGTTTTCGTCATACTACAGCTATGTTTCAGAAGGAAAATGCTTTTGATATGAATAATGAGCTAAGGAAAGCAGCTGTTATGTTCTTGCGAAATGCCATTGGACGTATACTAGCCGACCGTGATATTAAGAAGAAGGTTGGTGCTGTTCTGCTTTTCTGCGAAAAAATATCAAGATCTCTCTGTAATAAAGCCGAATTAGTTGTCATTCCACTCTCTGTTCTTCCGTATACAAGTTAGATTGTCGACGGAAATTGTTGTTCTTTCCTTTCTTCACTTCTCTCAGGAGCATGTTCAATTACGAAAAGCATGCGAGCAAGCAATTGAAGAGCTCGGTACAGACAGGACAGATGAAGGCCAAGGTCTTGCGACGAACGTACTACCATCAAAAGCTCAATTTATATGTGCTGATCGATACTTTCTACCCTTTGATCTCGCTTGCCATTCCAAATCACCACGAATCGTTATTATCGCCCTTGATTGCTTGCAGGTTGATTTAAGGTCTTTTGTCCTTGAAAGATCCGACACCTTTCATTTGCTCTGCTTTGCTGTTAGCATTCCATTATTTATAGAAATTAATCGCATACGGTCATTTGGTGGGTCATGGAATTGATGTAGCAAATCCAGATCGCCTTTTAATTGATCGCATTGTTGAAGCCATATGTTCACCATTTTATGGTCCAAATACGGATGAAGGGGTTCAGTTGCAAATCTTGAAGGTTAGTGTAAATATATTTTGATAACTTTAAGCAGTGAATTAAGTGAAATGGCTTTATGACGTTGACTGTGTGAATGATTCGTTTGAAAGGTAGAGTCTAATTATGCCGTCGTTAAATAATACATAACATTAACCATCTTTAAAAAATTGTGTTTTCCTTTTTTTGACAGGATTAATGCAGTTTTTGTTAATGTTTGTGTTGTATGCAGTGTTTTTTTCATTTTAATTTCATTTGCAGGCAATATTAGCAGTTGTACTTGCACCGACATGTGAAGTACATAGAGGTACGCTCCTTTTGGCAGTTAGAACATGTTTTAATATTTATTTAGCTAGCCGAAGTCCGATCAATCAGTCAACCGCAAAAGCGTCCTTAACACAGGTAATAAAAGTATCGAAAACTCGAGTTTTTTGCATGCATATGAGTATTTGGTGAAGGTAAACTAAATTGTTGTTAAAAGTTAAGGTAATTAATACAGTCTTTGGAAGCGCATTGAATGCCGAAGATGTGGTGGTTTCATCGCCACACCAAAATGCTGAAAAAGTAAGTAGTGTCGTTTCTAAATTTGAACTGTAACTTGGATTATTGTGCAGTATTTTTTTGGTCAGTTATGTGGTTTAGAAAATACCTTGCTCTAAAAATCCATGCTTTTGGTTAAAATTACTTTTAATAATTTTTTATTTTGCTGAATCTAATGAATTCTTAAAAACTATATTGACATAAATGTATTCGTTTATTGGTTGCTGTATTATACTATAAAACACTAAATAATTTACCAGGTCGTTCGAGCAGTTGTTAATTATTTAGTAGAACAAGTATCGATGCATGCAGATTCGGTATCAAGTCGCAGTAATCATCAGGACTCAACTTCCAATGTGTGTTATGTTATTATTGTTAAAGGCATACATTCCTATATAACGGTCATAGAGATAATCTTAAATATAATTCATAAATTTCAACATTTTTCTAAAATTTTTGCGAAAAGTAGAAATAAAGTATTTTAGTCCGTAATAACTGATGTATCATCATTGCTTACGTTGAACCCAGTCTTAACAGCAGAATCCATTGAAAACGTCAGCGAAGATGTACCATCCACGCACTTGCATTTCCGAAATGTGCAAGAAGAAGATGCTTTTCTTTTGTTTCGAGCACTATGTAGACTTTCAATCAAATCGGTTCCTGAACGATCTGATCCGAAGTATGTTTTGTTTAAAAGGAAAGGTAAAATTTTTATTCGAACGATGTAGAAATAATTAATGAAATTAACGTCTGATTTACAAGCTATGATAAGATACATTTGAAAACTTACATTGTGAGAAATTGTTCCACTTTTTTTCAGCAGTCACGAGTTACGTTCTAAAGAATTGTCGTTGGAAATGTTATTACTGATTGTACAGAACCCTTCATCTTTGATACATTCTTCACAGCCGTTTGTCCTTGCATTACGACACTTACTGTGCGTTTCTCTTTCAAGGAATGGGGTTTCTTCAGTTGTTACTGTTTTTGAAAAATCATTGGCCATATTTGTACAACTGGTTAATAAATTCAAAATGCACTTGAAAGTGCAAATTGAGGCAAGTTCATATTTTTGCCCTAACTAAAAATAATCGTTTGTGTCATGGCTCTGTTAATATTTATTGGTAGTGTATAAAGAATTGTAAAGAATAATAGAGACAGAAATAGAAATATTCGTTATATACAGTTTGCAAGCATTCAACGTAATCTTTTATCAGCTGTTATTATTGTGTATTAGCAAGTTTGAAAAAAAAAAAGAAAACCCGTTATGTTTCTAATCTCAGTTATAAGAGCCTGCATTTATGAGGCAGTTTCAAGCAGTCTTGTAGTTCAAAATTTTTTGCAAAACGTATTGATCAAACTGTCACGTCCCAGGTATGATAGTTTAATCGAACTAATAATACTTTTTAATCGAACTAATTAATCGAATTAGTGACTTTTTTTGATTGAATTAGTAGTATTTGTTCCAATTTTGGTGCATTTGGCTGCAAGTTGTAAAATTTTTCTCTGCATATGCTTAAACAAAAAGAATGGAAAAGGTAAAGAGTGAATTATGATTGCAATCATACGGCAACTAATGTACGACTAATATAATAAAAACAAAATGTGCGAATATAAACAGCGTTAACTTTTGCAGGTTTTCTTCAAAGAAATAATATTCTCAATATTGGAGAGCAACTCAAGCTCATTTGAGCATAAATGGATTGTAATCAATACATTAGAGAAGATTTGCGAAGATCCACAAAGTATGGTAGATATTTACGTGAATTATGATTGCGATCTTACAGCAACTAATATATTCGAGCGTATCATTGATGGTTTATTCAAAGTTGCACAGGTCTGTATGTATGTTAAGTTTTCCATTTCAGGAAAATTCTTAGAGGAAGTAACCGCAAATTGTTGAAGGATTCTTATGAGGATATTATTTGTTTATTTGACGTGGTTTTAAGCCGACTTTATGCATAACTTGTATACATTAAGTGTTGTTTTATTATCTGATGTAACACTTCTTTACGTCGCACATACTGATACGCAGGCTTACCTCGGAGATTTCATATGCGATTGAAACATGTTCGGAAAGGTTCAGATTCACTGTGAATTTCTGACGAACCTTTTGATTAGGTAATGGACTTGCTTTTCCCTATAACGTCAAGTCATGGTGGTTCTCCTGTGCATTTCTTGCGAAAAGCAGTTCTGAAGTTACATTGTTTAGCCTGGTTTCAGTACTTTGCATTTTGCATAAAAAACGAGGAATAGTTCCGACAACGTATTTTAGAACAGCTTGCCTAAATGTTTCCGATAATTTTAGTCGTTATTTACAGGGAGGATCCTCACCTGATTACGGAAGTTCAGCTGCTGTATTACAAAAGCAACGTGAACGGTCCATGCGAATTTTGGGGTTAGAATGTTTAGTTGAGTGCTTACAGTGTATGGTTGATTGGTTTGATGATATTAGCTCTGGTCGACCTATTCCTGACGGTTTGCTTTTATTTTTTTAGTAAAGGAGTTTCGAGAAAGAAAACATATTTCACACAAAATGTTGGAATATGAAAATTCTTTTTTTTTAATTTCATTATCTAAAACTTTCAGTTTTACAGTCGTATGACTTTGGTAGAAAGATTGTACCTAAACACATTGTAGGTTAATTAATTTGAATTTTTTATTTTAAGCAACCGAATTTGTTTTAAATATTTTGTTCTAAAAGGATTTCAAACACTCTAATAGAAAATGTATTCAAAGAGTATCATTCAGCATAATTTTCAGAATTGGAAAGTATCGATGTCTCATCGACTGAATCAGCTATTCCGCAAGCTTCAGCTGTACATCAGTTTGAGCAGCTGAAGCAAAAGAAAGAAACAATTGAGCATGGAATTCATCTGTAGATATTTCGTTTTATTTTATTTTTTGCTTACTTGCATTAGTAGTTATTTGCAGAATTTCTATCAAATTATTAGAATAAAATTGATAAATTTCGATCTTTTCATAAATTACGTGTTTTAGATTCGCACGAAAAACTGGTCAAGGTTTGAAGTTTTTACAAGAAAGGCATTTAATAGGTACCAAACCGGAGGATATTGCTGCATTTTTTCACAAAGAAGATCGATTGGATAAAACCGTTGTTGGCGATTATCTTGGAGATGGTGATGAGTAAGTTATTTGCAGATGTTTGCATAATTCAGTTGAAATGATTAATCCTCTTTTCACTCTTCTTTTGCATTCTAACCTTCTCCTTGTCACTTAAAAGGAATGGTTTATGTGCACTGTTTGATTACTCAATTCAACTTGCCTGTTTTTCTTCACTTCCAAGGAAAATTAGGATTACGGAATTGTTAGTTGACCTCATGAAGATTTTGAGAAATTTATAGAAATTTTGAGAACTTTAAAGTTACAAATGCTGAGAACCATGAAAATTTCAGCTTCAATAAACGAGTAATGTATGCTTATGTAGACCAAATGGATTTTTCGGGTCGAGATTTTGTTACTGCTTTGCGGCTGTTCTTAGATGGATTTCGTCTTCCTGGTGAAGCCCAGAAAATTGATCGATTGATGGAAAAATTTGCATCACGATATTGTGAATGCAATCCAAAGTATAAATTAAGATGTAAATGAGGCACATATTCAGTAATATTTGTAAATGTTTGCATAAAGTTTTTTTTTGTTTTAAGAATCTTATTAAATTTGATTTTCTCTTATAATTTTTAATAGATTTAAAAGGGAAGGTTAATTTAAAGCCTTGGTCTTTTCGCATCTGCCGACACAGCATATGTTCTCGCATATTCAATCATTATGCTAACAACTGATTTGCACAGCCCACAGGTAAGATTTTTATTCGTTGTATTGAATTTGTCAGTCTTTCATATGATATGTGAATCAGAACCCACGGACCATAAGGCGGACACTTATCATTTATCAGTTTCTGAAGCTATTATTTCTTTAGCTGTCCTCTATATTCACTATCTTTCGAAGTTAAAATTTTCCCAGATATACATTTCCTTGTACTTAAGCTTCCTTCATTCCGATACTTTTCGAACTTTTCAAGGTGAAATTTTAGAACTTTGGCGCTGAATTAATTTACAAACATAAACCTGTAAATTTTGTTCGCTTCACGATGATGAGAATGATTATTTTCATATTTTTTCTTTATTCACGAATGGAAAAAGTTGATATTTTTAGGTGCGAAATAAGATGACAAAAGAGCAATATATAGCTATGAACAGAGGAATAAACGACCAATCGGATCTGCCACAGGAATACCTCTCCGATATATACGATGAAATCGCAGGACGTGAGATTAAGATGAAACCAGGACTCAATAAACTGCCGAAACAGAGTAATTTATTTGTTTGAGATAAAATGTCAGAAGATAAGGATAATTTAGGACACTTTAATTTTAGTGAAAAGTGGAATGAATTAAAATTCAAGTAAGGAATTTTTATGTAGGCGCAGCGGCGACTTCAGAACGACAGCGTAAATTGCTGCAAGATGTTGAATTGGCTGCTATGGCTCAAACAGCTAGAGCGTTGATGGAGGCTGCATCACATTACGAAGCTGCATTTACATCTGCTTCGCATTGCGAACATGTTAGACCAATGTTTAAGGTACTGGATATAAAAATTATACGTCCTAATGAGCACATCTTTAAATAGAGTATTCAAGTGAAATGGAAGGAAAATGTAAAACTGCTAGTTTTAATCTTCTCTCTCTGCAGACAGTTCTCGATTTCAGTGGTGATATTAGTGTTCACTATAAATTTCAATCCAATTTCCTTTAGATTGCTTGGACTCCTTGCCTAGCAGCTTTCAGTATTGGATTACAAACTTCGGAAGATGAAAGTGTCATATTTTGGTGTTTGCAAGGATTTCGTCTTGGTATCAAAATCGCTTGCATATTTCGGTTAATTTTAGAACGAAATGCTTTTATACAGGCACTAGCAAGGTTCTGTTTTATTCTATGCTTAATTCTTTTCCTAAAGGTTTTTCTCATAAACGGTAGATTTTATTCGTTTTCTATATGTTCCATGCTTTTCATTTGTTTGAATATTATCTGTTATATATTGCACCATATTTTTATGAACTTTAAGATTTACATTATTGACTGCGAAAAATTCTATGGTGGAAATGAAATCGAAGAACATTGAATCAATTAAATTATTATTAACCGTTGGCGAAGAAGATGGAAATTGTCTGGATGAATCTTGGATTGATGCTAGTTTTTTTCGTGTTCGAGATTTTAAAATAAATGACGGTATTACTGTATAGAAGACTTTTTAATGCATTCTTGGATTTAGTTTAGTCATTAACTGGATGAAAATGAATATTCAATCATAACTAGTTATAATCCTTTGTTTTTTGTTGGTTTACCGGATCGTTTTAGGAAAAAATTTAGGTGCTGATTTCAGGTGCTCAAATGTATTTCGCAGTTAGAATTAGCACAAATGATTGGTACTGGTGTTAAAGCTTCTAATAATCCGGTTGTTAGCGGTTCTTCTGTCCAATGTAATTTAATTTGATTTCGATTATTACTAAGTGAATCGTATGCAAGTTTTGTTATGTAAATATAGTTTCCATTTTAAATCATGTTAGAGAATTCTATAGATGGGTTGAAAAGTACAACACATGTGGACGAACGAATGTTACAAGAATGTTTGGGTGAAACTACCTCGCAAAGTGTTGTGGTTGCTGTCGACAGGTATCGGAATTAGGATTCATTTGCGTTCATTTACTGTTTATTCAATTATTTAGTGCTATCGTGTGTCATCTCTCAATATTTTTCAGAATTTAGCTGAGTATTGTTTTTCGGCTCCATTTGTTGATACGCTTGTTTTAGTTGATCTTTTTTTTAATTCGACTTTAACTCTATTTCCCTAAGATAAATTCTCAAGAACAAACAACTTTCAGGATATTTCAAGGGTCATCAAGATTGGATGGTGATGCCGTTGTACATTTTGTACGAGCTTTATGTGAAGTTTCGAAAGAGGAGTTATCAACGAGTGGTAATCCACGAATGTTTATGTTACAGAAAATAGTTGAAATATCATTTTATAATATGAATCGTATTCGTTTGCAATGGTCTAGAATATGGACTATTCTAGGAGAGCATTTTAACAAGGTTAAATTTCTGTGTTTTTTCGAGCTTTTATTAGATGCTAATCCCTTTGTGGATTTAATTTATTCCACTTTGTTTTATATTAAGCTTTCCAAAGTTTTTAGGCAGGCTGTAATGCAAATGAAAATATATCGCATTTTGCCGTTGATGCACTACGGCAGTTATCAATGAAATTCTTGGAACGAGGAGAACTGCCGAATTTCCGTTTCCAAAAGGATTTTTTAAGGCCGTTTGAGGTTATCATGAATAGAAACAGGTAATATATTGCCAGCTTTTAGTTTATCTTCCATCTTCACTGCAAAGCTAAAATATACCTAACTTGACTAATCGCATGCCTGATTACATGTTTCATGATTGTCAGTTTCGTAAAAAGTATCTTTGCTTTTTTGAATAGAAGAGTGTTTTTGAAATAGGAAAACCAGGCAAAGAAGTGACAAATTTTAGAGCATTCCAATCCCGAGAATTGGTTGTCGAATGTATCAGTCATATGGTAAACACACATTACAACAAGATAATATCCGGTTGGAAAAATGTTTTTTCCGTTTTTACTATGGCAGCCGGTCTAAACGATGAAGGAATCGTTGAAAGTGCATTTACGACGACCAGTTTTATAATTAGTTAGTTTTTGGATGTTTTGAAAAAGTTCGGAAATTAAGATAATCGGTGAGGAAAAAAAGGTAAAGCGAGGAAATTTCTCAAAAGTAATTTTTTAGGTACGGTATTTGCTACGGAATTTGGCAATGCACTGGATTCATTTCAAGATGCTATTAAATGTTTATCAGAATTCGCGTGCAATACAGCTTTTCCGGATATATCTATGGAAGCGATTCGACTGATACGGCTTTGCGCAACATATGTTTCAAACAATCAGCAACAGTTCGTAGAGCATCAGTGGGAGGATAGTGCAAATTTGCAAGACGCCCAACGCATATTCTTACGTGGATGGTTTCCAATTATGTTTGAATTATCATGTATTATTGGAAGATGTAAATTGGATGTCAGGACAAGGTTTATTTGGGCCTCTTCTTTTTGTAATATTACTTTCTAGTAGGTTGATATCATCTGGTGAATTGCTCTTGGTATGAGTCGGCGTGGAGGTAATTAGTCGTCTGTGTATATAGTATTGCCGTAAGTGGGTAACAGAAAGGAATTTTTTACATGAAAAGGGATTTGAAGACCTTTGAACGATATGAAACTAAAAAGTTTTGTCAAGAACTAATTCTGATTAGAATTAAAGTAACTGATTGATCTTTAAGCCACAATCCCTCGTTAATGCAGGTGGAAAGAGTTTACATATTTCTATTAACGTTTTTAATTCATAAAACATTTTACACAAATCTTTTTCAATAATTATTGTGCAACCGTAATATGTCCATCTGTCCCTCTGAACTTAAAAATATTATTTTTATAGAAGTTTGACTGTTATGTTCGAAATTATGAAAACTTTCGGAGCAGGATTCAAGAATGAATGGTGGAAAGATTTGTTTCAAGTTGCTTTTCGAATTTTTGATGTCATGAAACTAGCTGAGGAGCAAAATGAGGTGAGCTCATGTATTTTGTAGAAGTCGCTTATGACTTCTAAGAGCTCAGTATACGTCATTTTCTATTAGGAAAAAGCATACAAAAAACATGCAATTGTATAATGTAAATCTTAGTTGAATACAGGAAGATTATTATGAATTTTTTTCTCTCAGAAACGGGAGTGGATGCGAACAACATGCAACCATGCCCTTTATGCGGTTGTTGACGTCTTCACTCAATATTATCCAGTTTTATCAACAATTTTATTAACCAATATTTATGAACAGTTATATTGGTGTGCACAGCAAGGTTATTTTCGATTTCAGATATTTAAAGTAACATTAGACATTTCATTCTTTAATCTCTAAAAACCTTATTATGCAAACGAAAAACTAGCAATGCCGCCACCTTGGCTTTATAGTCACTTCTTTCGAACCGTGCAGCACCTTATCCAAGGTCCTCCACGCAGTTATCAGACGTAACACCCATTACTCCTAGGGTAATATTTTATTCCTGTTTTTAATGAGATCTCTGTAGACCCGGCCTATTTAGGTCATAATACTCTGTGAACGATATATGTGTGATTTTGAATGCTTTTCATTTTCTTTAGAAAATGAACAATTGGCTCGTTCAGCAGTTAATTGCCTAGAAAGCTTACTTCTTCTCAATGGTTCCAAATTTACAGTCCAAATGTGGAATGAGACGATTATCTTAATCGCTAATATTTTTAATATAATACTTCCTCACTCGTGAGCTTTTTTTTTTCCTCTTGTATTACGCGATAACTTTGATTAATTATTGACTTATATCCATATCCACCAATACAGTGCTTTCGATAGCTTTTCAGAATTTTTTTTACATATTTGCTTTGACATGTTTGATTCTACCTGCTATTTTATGTAAGTAGAGATGATGGATCGTAAAATATTTGCTGTCATTTCTTGTAAACTGGAGAATGTGGGACAATACGAATAATATAATAATAACATAAATCAGTACGAAGAAAATGTTTTGATACAAATGAATTCCAACCTTGAAAAGGTTGCCAGTAACTTATGACTTTCAACAATTGGGAACATGAAAATTTTAAAGTGAGCATAGCATGTTTAACAGGCTACTTACATGGGAATCGGATGATGCCTTAAATACGTTTATCGTACCAAATGGTGAGGATTACCAAGCATGCAGTGATGGTACTCACCAAAGAGTGTTTAATTCAAGGTTACCATGCACTTTCTTCTCAGATCTTTAATTTTTGTAAATGAAATTGGTTAAAAAGTCTCTACTAAATAGGCTGGCTGCATGATATTCACGCAATGGTTCTTTGAAGTATTTAGTTAAAATGTTTTTTAGAAAATTACTTGTCTTAAACTATATCGCAAAAGATCTATCGTTTTTTTAATTTCCTTTTTTGCTGCAATTGAAGGTCGTTTTGCAGAAGCAATGATGCACTTTTTACAACATTATTGGTTAGATGTGTTGTACAGTTGGAATTAGTTGATGCTGTAAGCAGTATTATATTCGGACAAGAATCTATGAAAAAGGTCAATTTTTTTTGGTTGAAGTATATTTTGAAATTCAAATTGATCTTGTGTTATAAGTCGTGGTGATCACTTAAAGTAACCAGTGGACTACAATTGATGTTTCTTGTTTTTTTGCGCTCCTTTATGTTGCCCACCTTCGCTAATGTTTTTTTAAGGATGAAATAAACACAAAGGCTATTTCATCGACAATAGTAAAACCGGAATCGGGGAATAAAACTATTGAACAGAAACTGTCAAATGGAAATTTTAAAGATGAAGTTGTCGACAATGTAGAGAACGGAACTTTAGAAATCATGGATGAAGGCCTCTATAAATATATTGGTGCCGTTTGTGATTGTTTGAAAGTAGTACTTGTTGACTTGACAAGTTGTTATGATTTCCGGAAAATCGCCTCAATTCATAATATTTTTAAATAATGATTTTTCTGTCACTGTTTTTCGAGGGAATCTAATTTAGTGTGTAACAGTTTGTACAAACTTTTGAAAATCGTCGTTTTAAATTTATCATGAGCTTTTTTAAAACCTAAAATGAGACATTTTTCTCCTATGACAAAGTTTGAGCTTCCGTTTGACATGTGAATATTGGTCACTTTATTGTGTTTTAGAAGTGGATCATCTTATACGACTAGTTGGGTGCCTTCTTGATTCTCATACTCTTGCTCAAAAATTTAATTGCAACAATACTCAACGTGCGTTACTTTGGAAAGCCGGTCTTAAAGGTTACCTTAAAAGCAATTGAGAAATAAAAAAATTCTAAATGCTGAAAATTGATTGAAATAACATTATGAAATTTTTCCTTCTAAGTAATTTTTTTCTTTTTTTTTTGCATTTGCTAGTTAAAGGATAGGCTGGAAATTTTTCCAACTTTGCTTTAATCAAAAACAGTAAGACACTAACATCTTACGTACAGAAAATCATTCTAAATATGTAATAGATCATGATGGTAGTACGGTGGTAAAGTATGAATTATGCTTTTAGGTCGAAGTAAACCGAATCTTTTGAGACAGGAAACACGTAGCGTACGAACTGCCCTTAACATACTGTACAGATTATATACTGATGTCGGAAGAACATCAGTGCAACAGAAAACTAATATAAAAATGAAACTGTTGAGGTTTGCATATAAAGGGTTGATTTTATTGATTTCCAGCATCAGCATACGTGTTTTATTTTTTTCAATAGTGACTTGCTTCGCTGTTATTCCTAACGGCGGGTGAAATAGAATTTTGGTATGTTGTGACAGATGAAACCTAACTTCTTTTTTGGATTCATTTCTCAATCGTTTAATCTGCACTGCTGAAATTTATTAGATAACATTGCAAATTTTTAAAGAAGTCTAAATGGATGATTTCGAAATATATTTGTTTGATCAGTTCTCAGTAAGTTCATCACTCTTTCAATCAGCATTGTGTTTGAAGGGTCGTTGAGAACGCACTCGATTACTATTCAGAATTAAAATCCGAGCAACATCGACAAGCTTGGGTCCCAGTAGTACATTTACTGTTAGAAAAAACAGATGCATTTTCTTCGACACAGGTAACGAGCAACATGAATAAAAAGGCGGTGATCTTAGACTTCTAGATGTACTTCCCACTTGCCAAATAACTAGATTAATTTCTTTAATTTGAAATGATCTTATTTTTTATACTATTTCAGGTTTCTCTGATTGTAAGTAGCTGGAAATAAATGAATTGTTTTGAATTGAGATAGCTGAAATTAATGGCAAATCTGTCTAGTAAGCCGGTGAAATGTTTATATTTTCTGTAGATATGATTCTTCATGTATTCTTTTGTTCATCTGTATCTTTATTTTAGCTCATCGATCTTGGTCAAAACTATGCGTTGAATATGTGTCGTTTGGTGGAGTGCGAAATACGCGAGGATTTAAGGATTATTTTAAGTCGGGTTATCAGAAAAACGATAAGTATAAATTATATCACTGTATAATTAAAGTTTATGACAAATTTTGTTTAATTAGAATCTCTTCTTTCATTTGTCTATAACGTTGGCAGTTTTATCAACAAGCTCTAGCTTTTTTTGGTTAATGATTAAGGTTTATGTTCTGCTCATATCAATATATGAAATATTGGGTTGGCAGGTCGATAAATTTTCGTGATTTTATAAAAAAAGGAATTGACATCAGGCACTGCGCAGGTAGTATTATTCTGCTGAAACGATAAGCTTTCCTTGTCTCACACCTGTTTCATCTATTCCACCGCGCTCAAAATTTCAAACTGTTCGGAAGGCTTCGTTATTCTTATGCTCTATTCCAAAATAAATACTGGTTGAACATTGTTTTGAGGAATTGGGATCTTGAAACTGATACCATCTCGAAGAAGATATTACCGCCTTTTCCATGTTTTGCATTTCTTTTCTTTTGTTCAACTGGCACGTTTACTGTGAAATTTGAGAAACAGTCTGATATGCAAGCAAGACGATTGTTTCGAAGGATTTTGTGGCGGAGAAAGGTGCACATGTCATGGCTACATTAAGACGGGATCTAAGTTTAGATTTTCGCTGAAACGTGTAGATATTATAACTTGAAATGCTGCTGAGTTGGAGTATTTTTGACATTGAGGTATTTATACGACAAAAATTCGAAACATTTAAGGCATCGAAAATTTGGAAATGCCAGCCCAAAATTATGTCTCGAGGTTTCTGATTTTTGCATGCTGAGTATTCTGAAAGAAGCCTTATGTATGCTTTCAGTGTCTAAAGGGAACATCTACCTGTGAATGTCACGGCATTAGAAAGTGAATCACATACCGTCTTTTTTTCTATCTAAGTCGTTCAAAAATCTATCCAGTTGTTTACTATAGTATTGGTTATGGATTAAGTGATGAAATGTTGGCCAGCTGGTATCTTCGTAGGAGTCTTTCAGAATGAAATGCATCAGAAGACATGTAGTTGCAGTAGTTATGATACCAGCCACTTCAATGATTAAGGGAATGGAATCGAAGCCGAACACTGCACATCCATTCACATTACTGGAAACGAAGAAGTAGAATAAAGAAGTGCCAAAATTTCTCCGATTCATAGTTCAGTCAAAAACATTCTTATCATCTGATAACGCATCGTTTAGTGGAGAGACGTAAGGTTCGATGAAAAATTGACGGAACAACGTCAGTGAGTAGATTAATATTCAATTCATTAGGAGTTGTTGAGAAGATCTTGGAGAGGACCGAGTGAAATCATGCGACGATGGATCAGTGCTACCCGAACGCATCCCTTCAATTATGCTGCACGTACGAATGTATTACTACGCTTCAATAAAATTAATCAAAAAATGAAAGTGGGATTGAGTCTTTCCGAACTTATATTAACTCATTGAGTATGCAAATTTCCCTTAGTCATAGATTGTATGAAATCATTTTGTGTCAAAAATGACATGCATTTTTTTCGATCTTAGGAGTTGCGAGTTAGACGTTAAGTACAGATTACCGTGAGTCTGTCTCATCAAACAAAAGTAATGATATCACAAGTTCTTCGAAAAGGCGCAAGGTGGGACAATGCGTGGTACAAAATGATAAACTATAAGTTACTTTTAAAGTATCTGAAAAATGCTACAGCACGGTTATTCTGTGTACGCACAAATTCTAAAGCCAATGATAATGACGCATCGTCCAAATTGTGAAACTATTGAAGTAATAGAAAAAAGGTCTCGCTTTTACTTTCATTAAAAATGAAATAAAAGTGTGCTGACTAAATTAGATACTGCCCAATGTAGCAGATGGTGAGTAGAATTCATGAAATAAAATGGACAAAACTGATTTGGAAGTGGTTGTTAGGTGAGTTCATCAGACACTTCCTGGTTGAGATCTCTCTTGACCCATTGCTTCCACAACTCATTATGTTTTGTTACCGATGTTCTTTTCCGTTTTTTCATTCAAACTAAAATTTGGAAATCAATTTTCTTGCGACTAAATTTGAAATCCATTTCCTGGGATGGAATCTACTGCAATATTCGAGGTGACGCCTATAAAATTTAGAGAAGCAATTTGCGCTGAAGCAATGTTAAATGTAGCAGAACGAACAGTAAAAAATTGAATAGAAGTTATCGACCGGGGAAATAGAACTGTTTCTTCGCCGTTAAGTACTCTGCAGAAGACTAAAGATGCTGAAGTGATACGGGATGTGGAAGGAATCAAAAAGATTATAATTTAGTTCTGTTTCCGTTGCTATACTTGATCAAGAATTCTACGAGGATAGGATTAACGAAATTAGAGCAGCTCGATCAATTAGATCTTACACTGCAAAGGAGGAATGGGTTAAAAAGAACTTTCTGTATATTCAATTCTACGAACCGCTGATTAAGGTAAAGTGACGGAAAGTTTGTCAACGGTGGACGGCCTATCGAATTTGCCGGGGTTATTTCGTCTACTGCGGTAGATGCTTCTTGCTTTGAGCTTGATGAATTCATTGTTCCCATTGCCATCGGTTCTCCTTCACCCGACCCAAATGCCAGTTGAGCTGTTTCATTCTATAAAATAAATGCCTAAAATTCTCTTTTACCATGCATCGCTTCCAAGTTGCATTACATTACAACTCCATATAAATCTCTTTTGTAGTAAGGATACATACATTTGATTTATTCATTCACTTACATATGATATCTGCTGAGCACGGTAGGCTGCAAGCTTCTTCAAGTAATCCTTCTTCGCCATTTCTGTTCTCTGCTTGTACAACTAAAAAATGCCAAAAAACTGTAACTTTTTGTATTTCTGAAATTTTGAAGGTTTTACCCAATTTTTCAGTGAAGAATCAAAGAAAACCAACACTCTTTGCATGATAATCTAATGAATCCCACATTGATGCAACAATTTTCGATACTTCGCCAAAACTGACGTTTGGACTCTTTCCCTTTATGGCAGCCTGCGTTTCGCGAAAAAATAAGGCATATGCTGAAACGGGTCTGAAATGAGGGGATAATTTGCAAGCATAAGCAAGGCAACAAATGTGTCGTGTGTCGGACAATTGTCATTAAAACACTTCCTTACCGTGCTACTAATAAATTCATCTTTTGTGGAATGCAAAATTAAAAGGAAAGGATGAAAAAAGAATGGCTCAAAAATGTTGTGGAGTGAAGAAGCCTACTTCTGAGGTTCATTTGGATCCTTTTTTGAGCGCTTTTTCTTGATCGTTCGACGTGAAATCCGACTGGTTTTGTCGGTACTAAGAAGCAGCGCATCACCAACACTGCTACTACCACCACTGAGAGTATTGTATGCTGCAGTAGCACAAACGTATGCCTGTTGCTCTTCAGGGACCAATGACGGCTCAATGCAGTTCAGGTCGAGATAGCAGTCATTTTGTTCAATACCGTAAATTTCGAAATCAACGCAACTGTTATCTGTACATGTCGGCACAGTGGAGGAGTGGTAGAGAGATGTCGGATGATACATCTATTCCTTCTGAAGAAAAGTTCGCGGCTTACATGATCCTATGAGGAGAAGGGAAAAGAATTCAAATTTCGACTTCTCTTACCTCATAAAACTATGAAAAAATAGAAGCAAAGGAGCAAAATAAAGATAAGCAAAGATCGCAGGAGCTTTTCCTAATTCATGAGAGAATACACAAATGAATTTATAATTTTAACAACTCCGTCGAAAAAAAAGTGGGAAGAGGAAGAAGAAGGAAAGAAAGTTAACGAGGAAACGGTAATTGTGACGATCGATCAAATATCAACAGTAATACAAATGCGTTTCGGAGAATTTTCGTGAATTTTCCCACAATTCTGGATGCTTTTTTAATAGAATAAGGAGAGAAACGAATTAATTAGGGTTTGATAAAATGGACAGCAAAAAAAGGGTAACTAACTCTTGCAGACAATAAGGGATAGATAGACGGTGTCGACAGCTCCTTCCCTCCAGCTCTCCTTCGGTATCCTGGAAGAGGGGGTGAGAAGGACGCGTAGCAGCGAGGGGAGCAACGGACGTTGTCGCGATAAAGCACACTGAACGAAATGGTATCGATGGATGAATATCTGCTTTTATATGGTACTCTGAGGAATACCTCTAATTGTGTTCACCTCATTATTGCAATTTACAGATGTCGTTATAAGCAATGGAATGTTAATTACTGCAACTAACGACAAGAGGCGAACGAGCGTCACATCCTCTAATCTGAACTGAACTGAACTGGTGATGATCTACCGAGACATTCCGCACACTTGTCCGGCCGCTACGGTATTAGCTCCATTGTCCCATTACATTAAGTAAGAAATTGGAAGAAGTGCGCTACTCGTCTCATCGACAACGATAACGTTTTCACTACGTGCCCGCAATAACATTTAGGCAACAATTTGGCATTAGCAGCGAACAACCAACAAGCAGCATTCGCAAGTAGCAGGTGAGTGTCCATTTGACCGTCCTCGTTGGGAGCGAGACGGCACGCAGAACGCAGGTAAATGTGCAAATGGACAAGCA
The DNA here is from genome assembly GCA_963070105.1 of Litomosoides sigmodontis. Taxonomy (NCBI): domain Eukaryota; kingdom Metazoa; phylum Nematoda; class Chromadorea; order Rhabditida; family Onchocercidae; genus Litomosoides; species Litomosoides sigmodontis. The sequence continues at coordinate 11,559,747 of OY718803.1, forward strand.
AGTGAATTGAATGGCAAGCAGTAATTTCCGTGGAAGGAACTGCGCGAACGAAAATCGTTTACGCACTCACCCCTCGCAAAACAGCATGGCGCATCTATCACCAGTGAAGATGAGGTGGACGACGCATGGTACCAACCGTACGCTTCATGAGGAGTGGTGCGTGGAGGTGAAAGCCAAACGCGGAGCAGCTAGCTGCGCAAAAGAGCGAGCGAAACCACTCCAGTCTTTATTCATGTCACACACATGCCAATGAGGTACATCGATCGCTGCAGATGCAAGAAGCAAGCTAAAACGGAAGTCGGCCAGTGAGCTAGCTAGCTGTTCAGAGGAAATCATTGCAAGTGAACTTTAACTTTCCTGAACTAAACGACGAAAGTTGTTGAAAGGGAAGTTGAGATTGAGACGAGCGGATAGCGGACAGGGGAACGAAGCTGCCGTAGGCACGGCAAGATGTAAACAATGAGCAAGCAATGATTATATCACACGATCTCCTTCTTAACCGAACAAGTTCTCTTCCATTCCGAAAATCTAACCGGGGCAAACTGTCATCTCACATGAAGAAGGCAATGAAGAGAAATAACTGTTGTACGTACATCAGCGATAGATAATACTCTCAAGCAAACTAATTTCAGCGCCAAGCTACGCCGCCACGTGCCGCTACTGAAAATCAATCTGACAACCAATTTTAGGGACGGGACGGGAAAGAGTGCTTTGTGGCAGTCCATTGGCGTCGTATGAATTATTGGGCATCTGGAGCATTAAGGAAGCTAAAGAGTAAGCAGTCGCTTCAAGCGTCTGCCAATGCTTTCTGTGTTGCAGCATTAGTGCTAAGGAAAAGTTGTCACCAGTTACCAAAACCGAAGATGATTTATACAAAGGAGAGCTTTGCGCCTAAGGGCAATTAATTATCAATGACTGATCACTGGCACTGCGAACTTTCTTCTCCAATGCAATCAGTGTCACTGGTAGGAAATAACTTTTAATTTGCACATTCCTACACCTTCGTGCTGTCCGTCCAAAAAAACCACTGTTCTGCACAATCGGTAACACTCGTCTACATCACTCCTACGTTTCAATTCCACCAAACATACATCCCTCAATGAGAAACGTTTAACGCTAAAAAAGTTGATGTCAGTAAATCTACATGTATGTGTTTGTGTGTCCGTCCGTGTCCATCCATATGAGTACTACTGGAAGGCTACCAACTGTGTTGAGTAGAAATTACTAATGAGTCGTGAAATTTTCGCGCAAGGTCAACGCACGGTGTAAAGAGGGAGAGAGACGTGCAAAGTTCGCTATTTCCATATTACCAAAGTTTTAGTGCACCCACGCTGGAATGCCACTGACCGTCTTCCTCCCGTCCATTGCAACCACTGATTGCAGTAATCAGTCCAGCGCTCCATCCCCCAACACTTGATTAAAATTTTTTAAAGCTATTCCAAGGCAATTCAACGCAAACTTCATTCAGTGAGGACACACATATGATGATCATCGCATCATCGCACTGCAGCTGCAGCTGAGAACCGACGATCGCGTCACCACTAACGAGGATAGTAGTGGTCGGAAGCAATCAGTGTCATTCATAGGGCGACAGAAGAAATGACCAGTAGAAAACTGAAGGGTTGTGCTCTGCTGATGAGCTCGTCTGACGGATGGGGAGGAGAACTGGAGCCACCCACGAACAGGAGCAGATAACTGTTCCAGTTCGAAACTGGCCTTGCCAGTTCTGCCGTGCAGACGGAATTCATCTTGAGATTTACCATGCCATCAGTCAAATGCCGTACGTACGGATTTGAGATTGTCAATCGTTAATCGTCTAAGCCTGAGCGGAAAGAGGGGGAGAGAGGAGAAATTATAGAGCGGTCGCTAGAGCGCTGGCTGCTTACGGATAACATTTTCTGGAACATTTCCTCTCTCTAATCTCTGCTAATTAGAACACCAAAGCTTCACGGTTATTTATTGCTACTTCCGTCGTCTCATTCCATTCCCTGACTATTCAGCAAGTCAGTCAGTCAGCAACAGATGCTCGACGTGTTACGTGCGCGACATTGCGCAAGGTGTGCATGTATGCAGATGGGTCCTTCTGCACCTCCTTCTCCGCGATTGCTCGCAGAGCGAATGACCCATAGAGTCTCTGTAGCGAATGCAACTAATTCTATTTTCTCCACTGGTGTCATCAGAGACCCAATCATTGTGAAGAAATTCGAAAAAGAAGTAACTGTGGCAAGTGAGGCAACAACGGATGACAGAACAGCTCGGCTCGTTTTTACCTCTCCCACTCCCCCGTTACGTCAGTTAGTTCTTCTTATGATTGACATTGACAGGGCAGGCGGGCATTTCCAATTACAAGTCATCAAATTGCACACTGACCTCATGTCGTACACCACTGACTGCTTATTTAACTAGCTTCTGTGGATGGAGGAAGACCTTGTGGCTAGCTTTAGTTCTTAGCTTGTATCAGTGGACACGTGGACACCACGTGTTCATCAGTCCAATTAGCAAGGACGTTTACACCACTTGCGGGAACAGCAGTTGCATCAGAAACGATGCATGATTTTACGGTGAATGATTTCGATGGTAAAGGGGGTGAAATTGGGCATAGGTTTGCTGTACGCGTACATCACTTATCCAGCACCAGGTGAAGGAAGACGACAGAGTGCAAAGGTTCCCTCTGAAATATAGAACGTCTAAAAATCACGTGTAAAAGTGTGCGAACTTTGTCACGTCCTGTGTTGTAGATGTTTTTCCTTCTCGTTTCGCCCCGTGCATTTATTCAATTTTACTGCAGAGGGAAGCTGGTGTGCTATTGTTAATGTTGCATCACGTCGTGATCATTCTGATAGAGAGCTGGAACAGTCGTACAAGTTTTACAGAGATAAAGGAGTCATTGTCGTTGCGCACCCATGAATTCGCTTTGGACGTCAGGTGTGGTTTTTTTTCATCTTTCTGCCCTAAAAGACCATTTTGTCAAATGGACGGGTTCAATTGTTTTCTTTTATTTCAAAATGCCTTGTTATAGTAAGCATGCCATCTTCGCGAACCACTTATCAGTCGATAAAACAGCCAGTAATCTTGCTCCATGTTTTCGATGGTTTTAATGTAAATGGTTGACATGGGTTTCTGTCTTGAAAATTGCTTTTCAATATTTTTGCATCCTGTTCCTTTGCATTTCACTCTGTTGTGATCATTATTTACTTTTAAACCACTGAGCAATGAATAGCCCAAGTCTGTATATGACGTTTTATGAATTGCATGTAGATGTCTGGGATTCATTGCTTCAGTTATTGTGGGAATCAATTGTGTGTCTGATATCAAAAAAACTGTGCAGGAAAAGTACTGCTATGTACTTCGTTTTTATAATAAAATCGAGCTAACGGTGAAAATGCCCGTACAATTTTTTAAAAGACAAGCAAGATGACATTCTTACCATGAAGATCAAGGGGAATTTTACCATACTTCTCATCGGCCAAAAACATCCGGTAAATAAATTTCGATCACTTTGGAAATTTTATTATCCAAACATGCAGATAACAATAGGTTCAACTGCTTTCAAACTTTTCTCTCAAAATAGTTATCACGAATTATTGTTTCTTAGTGAGCAAAATCACCAGCAATCTAATTTTTATGTCGTACTGGCACAGCACTGCGGTTTTAGATTCGGTAATGATGGTCATGTGAATTGGAAATTTTAAATGACATCATGTGATTTGAGGCAAATCTCTATTAATTTTTTTCTCCTGGCGAGTAATTTCAGAAATGTTTTAGATAAAACGTTGTACACCATCAATGGCAATAGAGCGTGATATGAGGTAATTAATTGATGGAAGTAAATAGCTCGGAAGTCTATGTTTGTTTTTGACAGTTTTATTCTTTTCTGTCAAGTTTCATGTAAAGTTCTCATTTTTAAGACTTGATTGTCAATTCTAGTAAGTGGACTTCTCCGATTCTAAGTTTGTTATACATCCAATTTTCTTCTCCAATATGATGCAGAAGTGGAAGAAGTTAAATGATAAACTTGTCGTCTCAAATGAAAATGTCTGTATTCGATTTCTGTTTCACACTCAGTTTAATCTTTCCTGTTTCGCTTATACTACTCATTTATTATTCTTTACTCTTTGGTTAGCAATACATAACCTGATTTAGGTGGGATAAATAGCTAGTACCCTTATCAAACGAAGTATTGCAGAGTCCCAAAGTGACATCGAGGTCAGGATCCTGCAGTAGGTGATGTTCTTTGCCTTACTGAATCATAAAGGATCAATGCCTGCACTTATTTTGAATAAAGAAGTAGCAGTACATGAGAGATTAGGTAGACTAAAACTTTGCTAAGGGGTAGACATTTCCGCACTTGATTTAGACCGATAATAAATGATACGCTCTGAACAACCAGTTGTTTTGAAATTGTGTTTGTTGCTCCTTGCAATTATTACAATTAATTTAGCCGTATTTCACTTTTGAGGACCATTTCTGAAATTTCGTTGGATCAGTAGAAAGTGGCAATAATGAATTTTAGGCGCTATTCACTGTTCTAGCAATATTCCAATGACGAGATCTGCCGCATAATATACCTTTTAGCTTTGATATCCTCTTGGTGAATGTTTTGCGATAAAAGCTTAGTTGCTCACAATCATCTTTTACCTTATCCCCTTTACAGTATTGCGGAACATCACCGGTTACAGTAATCGATCATATACGATGTCTTCGGCAACAACAATTTATGATTTCACTGTGAAGGATGCAGATGGGAAAGATGTTTCACTGGAAAAATACCGGTTTGTTAGTAAATCAATTTATTCTCTTTTATCAAAAATAAAAACTGTTTCCAACTCAGTATTTTTATTTGATTATGAAATCTGAAGTCAATCACTTTAGGCCATCTGGGTGTGCTGTGTAAATCAGTAGGTTAGCTGTTATTTTGTTTGTGAAATTATGCATTAGGGGCCGTAGAAGAATCAATAGTACTAGATTACATGTTAATATGTAGAAAGAAATCAGTGATCAGTTTTCATTAATGTTGCTTTAAAAAGGAAATGCCGTAAACAATTTAATAGAAGTGCAAAAAGGTAGATGATTTTTGCGAAAATTATTCGGTCAACTTAGCTTAAAATTCATTTTGTTAATCGCTGGTAACATGGCATTCGGGACAGAAAAGCTGGAACGCGAATTCGGTGGAATAATTGTTATGCAAATTATTTAAAAATGAGTTCCAATTCACTATGACTACTTAGTCGATTTACCGAATGAGAAATTGTCTTTCACATGGTTTATCATCACCTACCACCATTTATTTTAATTTTGCGTTTTGATCATAATGGTTATTAATATGGCAGAGGCAAACCAGTGGTAATTGTCAATGTTGCATCACAGTGTGGTTTGACGAATTCTAATTATGCAGAACTCAAAGAACTGATGGAACACTACAGAGATAAAGGATTAGCAATAGCAGCCTTTCCATGTAACCAATTTGGCGGGCAGGTTCATTTTACATCTAATTTGCAGTTGTGTCACCTATTACTCACTAATTTTTGGAATAGATTAAACGGTTGTTGGTGGCAATTTGTAGTGTATATTTAGTGTCCTTTCACGACTTAAAGAATAATAATCAGTGGTTGAATTAGGTAGCCAGTATAATTGTAAACAAGATCGTTTGTTTGGCAAAACTTAAACTGATTTATTTTTGAATATATGCAATCAATATTTTAATATTAAAATAAAAAAAAACAGTATTGACTTGCCAACGAAAGAAATGGAAACAATGAAAAGAGCATGTTGCCCAATATAGATTTATCTTATATATGTTAAATATTTTATCCTTTTTAACATATAACTGGCATATAAGTTGACAGTAAAAATAAGACCATCTTTATTACTTCGTCGAGCTATAAATTAAAAACCAGGAATTATTGGTGCCATTGTCACTTGTCACTTCGGAAGAACGGCATCATTTTTTTGAAAATTTAACTAGTTGACAAGGTGATTAAAACATTCTTAGTTAGGCGAGCCAAAATCTACTAATATGGTTGATGAAAATTCAAATAAAAGAAATTGCTACAGGAATGCGTTGTAAAAACATTTTTAGGAACCGAAATGTGAATTGGAAGTGAAAAATTTTGTTGCTGAAAAATTTCATTTCGAACCTGATTTGTATGCTAAAATCGATGTCAACGGTAAAAATGCGGCACCACTGTTCGATTTCCTGAAACATGAAAAGGGAGGATTGTTTGGCGATAATATAAAGTGGAATTTCACAAAATTTCTGATTGACCGGGATGGGCATCCGGTTGGTATAATTTGATCATTTGGTTTTACTTTGGAAAGATATATTAATGCTTAAATTAAGGTGCTGATTTCTGGTTGCTTTTTTTTACAGACGAAGATCGGGAAACGTAGAGAATTCGGTATTTCAATATATATTCTGTATAAGGGGTATGCTAAATCCATAAAAATGTTGGGATTAAAAATTGGTAGTTATTAGCAGCAATTGTTAGGATTACGTTTTGGTTTCAAGTATAATGTCATCATCCACCGTTGGAGACTGTTATATAAGTTGTACATGAATATTTTGGCAGTCCGCTTTTTCAACACATTTGGAAAGATAATAATGCTCACAATTCCAGCTGCTTTTAAAATGATTCTAAAACTGGGATATTTCTCATCTCTGCAGAGTTCGAATTTCGAAAAGAAATTGAAAGAATAAAATAGAAAGAATAAAATTCTTTACGTAAAAGAATTACATAATGAAATATTCATTTATTTGATAAAAGTAAAACGCAAAACCCTAAGTTATTGCTTTATAGTTTTAATGTGTTATTTGAGAGCTCTGGGAAGTTTATTTTTAATGTTCTTTCGTGAGGAATTACTCTATGTGAATCGTAAATCCACTGAAAGTGTTTCAGGTGAAGCGTTATGCACCGACAACTTCACCCAAGCATATGATGAAAGACATCGATGACATTCTCAAGAAGTGAAATCAGTTCTTTTTAATCGAAAATTGCTGCTCATATATAATGAGAAGGCGTAATCATTTAATATCATAAGAGGTTTTCATTTCATGTGCATTCTGGAATTTTCTATCCGAACGATTTTAGTACCGTACACTTCTTTCATTAGTTTCATTCAAGATTATTTTTTTCGTCTGTTTTTTGCATATCCCTTTTACTTGTAGAAATAAATCTGTTGAAATGCAAATATTATAAGTTGAAGATTCATGCAGTTCAGAGAATCCCCCATGTTCATGCTACTGAAATTTAAGCAGTTATCTTCTTCGCAACCAAAAAATCCGTCTATATTTTTCGTTTGATTGTACTGTGAAAAATCCTGATATAAAAAACCGTTAACTGATAGGCTGTTTTCTTAATATCTGAACATGTTCGCTAATCCTCAACATTAGTAGAAATATATAGAGTTGTTTATGGCTAATATAGATAGCCAGAGTGTTAGAATTGCCCAAGATCTAAGTTGCAGAATACCGCAGTGGAAATGAATTTCTGTAGCATTTATTTTTTTTACTAAAATTAATGTAAAATTTATAATAGTAGTACGCAGAGGTTGTATGAACAATGTTATTCGCAGTGCACATGCTTTAATAGATGTCAACTTTTCGTTTGATGCATGTTTTACAAATATTATGCGTGTTCGTGTCCCTCATTAATTATTGTACATTTGTTCCTTGTAACAATTTTATATATGCGTTTATAATCACAATGATCAGAAGGTCAATAAGCAGTGGGTAAGATGGAAAGTTATGAATACTCGCTGTAATGTAGAATCCCTTCAGTAATAGGTATCTTTTAGTAGAAAAAATTTAGCGACTGCATATGCAAGGGATCGTCATTGAAAATTGAAATGTGCTTCACTTCGTTTTTTATTCTACACATTTGAAAAGGTGATATGTGAAGAAAACTGCGTCGTTGTCATTATAGTTATGTTTTCCGACTGTTTTCAGTACATCCAGATATGTTACCTGTGCTTCATTCCAGTGAATAAATTTGACCACATCATTATGCAAACGAGCCGTGTGTGTGTGTGTGTGTGTGTATGTATGTATGTATGTATGTATGTGTGAACATCGGTTAATTCCAGATGAGTAGAATGTAGCAGAAAGAGAACAGGAAATTGATGCACATTATCGATGATGGCTAAAATAGTGCAAACAAACATTTGGTAACGACGTATCAAAAAATATTTTCTCCCTCTGCGTGCAAGGATTTTCAAAAAAATTCACCGACATCACCTGAACAGAATGAATCTTTCTGCAGCTTGAAAATACCTATCATTTACCATACATTCATTTATCGTATGCTTTCACTTTTGCAATGACACGTTTCCAATTTGGAAGGCAATTTATTAAAATTTAAATTAGTAAGATCATAGCGATTTGATCATTTCCCTCCTCATAATATGACTTCCTGCAAACAGTTTCCCATCCAACATCATCTTTGCCTACAATTGTCTCGGTTGAAAATGCCTGACATCCAGCGGAATGTTCCTGTCATCAGTGGACGGAAGGATATTTTCCCAGGAACATAATAAGATAGAAAATATGAAAGGAATGGAGAAGAGAACTGTCGCTCTTAGGCGTGATCCAAAGGAAGAATGCTCCGGAATACTCCGCTCTGTTCTCGTGTATTTCGATTCTCCACCTAACCTGCTCCTCCTGCTAAACTTTCCGTCCATAACCGGTGCTACGAAAGCACGGAAACAGGTAATGCGCTTGCAAAGTGACCGGTAAACAGTTCATTTTAATGTTTTAGGATATTAGACGATGAAATTTTAGTTCATGGGACTCTCTCTCTCTCCCTCGCCGTTGAATAGCTGATGTGATGTGGAAGAAGGGTCGCATTTCATTTCAGAGACCTTTGAGCCACTGATCTCAAGCCATGTGCATATTCAAAGGCGTACACAGTGTGCCCTGAGAGATCTCACCTCGTTGAAGTAGAAGGAAAATTGTGAGGTGGTGAGGGAGAGGGAAAGAAACTGAAACGTCCGGATTGCTAAAGGAATGAGCGAGCGAACACGCACATACGTCCCATCCCATTCGACGATGAGCACGAGCACCTGGTGTGAGGTGCAGTAGTGCTAAGCGTCAGCAATCCACCGATCACTTTACTACCAATCGGTGGAAACGGATCGGCGTCGGTGTGGGATGAGCGGCGGAATGAGCAAGCAGCAGCGGTAGCAATGGCACATTGCTACCGCTGCTGCTACTACTACTGCTGCTAGCATCCTCATCATCTCAGCGACCATATCCCGCACTTTCCGTTTTCTTTGGAAAGGGCCCGCAAAATTTGGAGGAGTCAAATCGAAACCTGTCTTTTTTGGAAAACAATTAATCGCTTCATTTAAAACAATGGATTCATTGTTCACTGCAGTTTCACCTAAATGGCCTCAGAAGCACTTCGCTGACAGCACATTTTGTTCTTTTTCTCTCTCTCTCATCGTAAAGGATCATGCAGGAGTTTTACCACGGAAATTGCAGTATTCGGGTAGGATACCGATAAATCATTTTTAAATCAAATTCTGCTTCTTCCGTTACTATTTCCTCCCTTACTGTTTCATTGACCCCCGCAGCAGCGGCAACAACCGCAACAGAATGTTTTTGCTTTCCTGACTCGACACCCATCAGGACGTCATGCACTAAATCATGACTGCCTACTTTTGCGCAGCTACCAAGGAGAATGCTGTCTCTCCAAGCTACCTCTTTTCTTTCCTCAGCCTTTCGAAATTTTTTATCAGCCAGTTTCTCTAACAAGCTGCAAGCGTTTTTTATGTTTTTTGTTGACAGTACACACCCTCATTTCCAGGTTAAGCTTAAGCTTAATTATGCCAGTTTTAACAGATTTGTGTGTTCTCTGAGACCTTGTCTCATGTTCTCTCATTAGTGAATGATAATGCCATAGGAAGCTGCAACCTCTCTCTCTCTCTCTCTCCCTCTCTCCTTTGTGTGCTAGATTTCCAGGAGGGATTGGATTACTTATATGAAATAGTAATGCCAGTTGACCTGGCCCAGCGCTTTTATCGTCATCACTGGTCATTGCACATGAACTGATATTTCCCTCAGCATTTCCAACTGGCAGGGGAATGACTGGATTTGTTATTATCATTAATGAAATGAGCAATAGCACAATTTCCTCTTTTTGATTTCATCGATTTTGCTTGTCCAACTGAAAAGAACAAGCTTTCAAAAGATGAATTTGGGAGGAATTTCGTACTACCTGCAAAATTTAGCCTCAACTTTTGCACTAAAATTACAGTTTTGTTGAAGGAAGGAAGGAAATTAATTCACCACCAATATCTTCCGTTTGGAAGCAATAATGCAAGTTTTCTAGCTCTAGTTCTTAAATATAAATAGACTGTTGAAACCAGAAGAAGCATAACTCTTTTTCGGTGCACTTGAGACGTGTACGTGTTGCAATGTCCATTTTTTATCAAGGTCCGATTAATGTGTTTTGCAGGAGACTTTCCTCATTTCTGAGCATTCATTTGTGAACGATTAACTTAATTTTTGAATTGAATTATGTGGAAACCATTTTGCGGACCCACTACTTGTCCACGACATCCTTAAATTTCGATAGCTGCTAATTCGACGTGGAAAGCTGCTTCCGAGATCGGCCTATTTATCGTGAACCCAGCAGTGTTGGAAGGTGTTTCAAGTGTATGGGTCGGCATATTTTGGTTGGAAGCGCGAAGCATCAGATTTGAGCAAATGATTTTGCGAACTGATCAAGAAAGTATCATCGGGCGAAAGCTGTGAATTGCTGGGAGGTTGAATTGTTTGTGGGACGAATTCAACAGACTATTTCTACCTCTACAACTCTCAGAGGTGTTTGGGAAGCGGAAGGATATTTTGTCTTTGAAAAGAATTGATTCTTAGTTCCAATGGCCATGTTATTGTCGCTGCCCGTATCGTTGCTCCTTTCAACTCTAACAGTAGATATTACTAGTCGGATGACCTTGCTGACCGGGTCACATCAAACTTTCCACTTGCCTTGGGAAGGTGCAGACTCCAACAAACACCTCATTATGCATTTACTATCACAGAACGGAAATTTAACTATTTCCGAGCAAGACGGAAATTTGTTCATTAATTCGCTGCTAATCTCTCCACTTGATAGTAATATTGTCAACAGGCTAAGCATCAAGTGTTCCAATGACACCTCGCTGAGAATTGCAGTGAATAATAAAATATCAAAAACGATACAGTCACCATTATTGTGTCGACGAAATTCTCACCCAAGTAAGAGCTCTGACGGCTCTTACAACGTGTTCCTTACAACCGATAGTTAGTTAGCAGAATAAGCCATGAGTTAGATGTGTTGTGTCCATCACCGCAGTTGTGCGTGGAATTAAATTACGGAAAAGTTCTTTGAGTGAAGAAGCGTTGCGTCGACGAGCAGGGGGCAGATTAGATTTCCTGAAAGAGTTACTACCGACATTGCTTACGAGGGCTAGACGTGCGATAAGAAAGCCTCGATGATAGTGCTACCGCTGCCCAGAAACATTTCGCTTTTCATTTGCTGAATTTTTCCAATTGCGCGCGATCATAGAGACTAATTTTGCAAACGTTTTAGAAGTGCAGATTGGCGGTACGAAGGGAAGTCACGAGTGGTACTTCAGTGGTTGCGTAGGAAATGTTACTATTGGTGGAGAAATTTTGTTGGATCAGTGGTGCAGGTTGGTGGCTAATTTTCTTGGCTGCAATGTAGTGGGGCATGGAAGGAGAAGGATGTGTGTGGATCGGTGCTCTGCTCTGTTCATATTTCTTCTTTCATTTCACATCAACTGTTTTGCTTGCTAGTGGCGAGCTCTGACATAGCAGTTATTATATCAATATCCAAATTCAACAGCTGCGCTCTCTTAGTGCTACGAAACTGAAAGAAATTTTCAAAATATTCAGTGTTGGTGGAAAGTCAAAACAGGAGCAGCAGCAGCAGCAGCAGCAGCAGCAGCAACAAGATGACGCAAACAAACGGATCACGTCAGATGGATTACGTCCTCAGCCGTCGCACCACGTTTTTATAAAACCACTGGTGCTGGATGAAGGAGGAAGTGTCCCTATTCGGAGATGGAATTTCTCAATGTATCATCACGAGAGCATTTCAAAAGGAGAAATACGCTTCCGGTATATTCATTTCCAAATGTGCATTCTATATCATGTCGAAAAGAGTGAAAAGGGAGGAGAGATAAAGTAACTGATTATGGAATTTTATAAATCTATTAAATTTTATCTTCCTGGATCACTGGGACCTATTTTTGCCTAGTTTTTGCTTCCGAGTAAGTGGAATTGCTTTTTCAACTAGTCCTTTTGTTACCTTCCTTTGCTCACAGACTTCTAAAACCGCCGCAACACGGACAATTATTGAAGTACGGCGAACCAGTAAACCATTTTGTTGGAGATGATATTTTAGACAACAAAATATTTTACAAGCACGACGATAGCGAAACAACTACTGATAACATTGATTTGGAGGTACTAGACATTTTTTTATTCTTGAATCTGCCCAGTATTTTGTTTTGCTTCATAGCCATCTGGTATAAACCTTCCATGTTTAAGTTTCATCCTAAAAAAATTATTAGAACACTCGCTTCCTATTATCGACTTTCAATTTCAGGCTGTGATAATTTCGCAAGGAGTGATGGCACTGGGAGAAAACATAATCTATAATATACCTGTGCTAATCAATCCTATAAACGATGCACCAGAACTGAAACCGGGAACCGATTCGGAAAAGCTATGGATAATCGGTGATTCAAAGTACGATTCCGAAAGTTTTTTAATCTTTTCATTCGTGAAAGTAAGCATTTTCAATGCGTGATGATAACAAACATGTTATAAAAATTTATCGCTGACTATGCATATAATGTTCCTTTCATTAATTCATTAATTAACAAAACGAATAAAGAGGGCGAAGAAAGTTTCAAGGAGTACGAAGAGGAGAAATTTTTTGAAAATGCTGAAATTTATGCCTGTAAGCTCTGACGTAGAAGTTTCTTTTAATTTTTCACATCTTCAGCTGGTAGAATCTACCGTGTCCACATACATAACCAGGTAGTCCTCTGAAATAAATCCATATAGCCCGGTAGTTCCTGAAATGAATGAATTCTCAGTCGTTGTGGTGAAAATGAAGCAGGAATGATCAGTAGCAGCTCCTGCTACTAACTATATTAATGAATGTCTTCAAAGGCTTACGTTGGATAGTCGAGCAGTAAGAGTGTGGGACGCTGATAGCGATCCAGAAACAGTCCATCTTTCTGTTGTCGCTGCTGAAGAAGTGCGGTTGGAAGACTCGAACGGCAAGGAAATTCGAAAATTCACTCAACGAAGCTTTTTAAATAACGATGTGAGTTTTCCATTCTATTAGAACGCTTAAAGTTCACAAAAACACACGAAATTTTGCAGTCAGTTCTCGAGATCTAGCTGTATTAGGCTTTTGTCTTGTGCCCGCTCAGTTGGGCTAAGATAGCTTAAGCCTTTTTTCTTTTTTAATCACTAAAGCTAAGATAGCTAGGGAGTGACTAAGGAAGAGAAAAGCGACAGATTTGAATTTAAGCTTTCCACTTAGTTTTAATAACAGTTAGCTTTTTCAAAACTGATAGCAGTTATCTCATCAAAATCTCACCAAGCCGGCAATTTGGTACGGTGGCTGCGCAAGGTACCTTCGAAAGACAATTGCGTTTCAGGCGTAGTAGAAGGAGCGAGCGCTCTGGGAGAAATGCCATGAATTAATCAAACTGCTCCTTATTTCAGATTCATGCTATCCGTACGAGTAGGATAGGTGAGGAAGGCACACTGGAATTGATTGCTGGTGATGGGGAACATCAGTCTGATGTGCTCCAGTTGACAGTACACTTTGCTCCGATTGAGATACAGCTGAAGGCTAACACAGGTATTTCACATTGTCTCCGTAATGGAGCAGTTAACAAATTGCAGTAGTGAAACGATTTCACGACCAAATGACGAAAAAAATGATCATCTATCCGTGTCAATAAGCGTTCCTCCAATAGCATTTAAATAATAATTACAGGCCTGAAAGTGATCCACCAAACGGCAGGTACCATCTCATCCACAAATTTATCATTTACAACAAATCTTCCGGACAACGGAATGCCGATTGAGTATACCATCGTTGGTCAACCGGAATACGGTGTCGTGCAATGTCGACATGGATCGGGGCAACCTGAAATTTGCCCGATATTTACTCAAGACGACATTGACAGTTCACGCGTACAATATAAACATTCCAGTGCTGCGCATCCGTTACTTGATACCTTTAGCTTTCAGGTCCTTATCGAAGGATACACCGATTTCATAAAATTTTGTCGGAGAAAATTAATGAAGCATTCTTGCCTTTTCCTTTTTTGTTATGTTTGCTTTCAATTTAACCTCGAAAAATTCACTTTTTCTTATTTAAGCTCAAAGATTGCATTAAGCATTCATAATATTTTACCTTGTCGTCGTTTAGATTCGGGTTGATGCCACCACATCAATGATACACGTTTTTCGTATAACGTTAATTCCGGTTCAGGTTAAAATTTTTAACCGTATCCCATTCCTATTAAATTGCACCGATAATTTGCCGTTGAAAAGAGAAAACTTGCTTGCTTGGACGTTTCCCAAAAGTTTTCTAACCAGTGAACTTACTTATCATATTATTGAACCACCGAAATTTGGTGCCTTGCTACGAAGAGTTGAAAACAATCGTAGTCGACGAATTGGTGTTTCATCAAATTTTACCCAAAAGGTATCTGCTGTGCTTGATGCGTGAAAGCTTGGCAGTCGAGTTGTTTCTTTCCATCGTAACAGATTGAGCATCGTAGGAGCAACTCTTTATGAAAATTATTTTGTTAATTAAATCAGTTTGATTGCATTCAAAACCTGAGTTTTGAAATTTTGTAGAGTAAGACCCATTGTTGCACTCGTGCTGCAGACTTTCTGCGTGCTTATTCCCTTACACAAATGCAATAACAAGAACCAATTTTACCAACTTCTTCTGCAAGCATTCATTCACTTCGAGCGCCTCATTACATAAATAGCTAAATTCCAAAATCGAACTTCTAAATTTAAGCGAGAACAATTTGAGGTATGGTTATGGCCCAATTAGATGCGTAAGCGCTTGAAATTTCAGTTGCAAAAACGAAGACACTAAGATTTTTAAATCAAATTTGAACATTTCTGTTTGGCTGCACTTCGTATTGCAGCACATTGACGACAACGACATTACCTATAAGATGCATTTCGTGCAGCACTCCATTGTCAACGATTTTTTCACTTTCCGGCTAATTACGCCATCAGTTACCTCGGAGGAAATCCTTTTTGAGATGACATCAATCCCAGAAAGTGGTTCTTTACATCTTACTAATCACACTGTTATTGTTGAGGAAGGCGGCATACAAAAGGTTAACTTAAGAATTCAAATTACATTTGAATTTTTAATAAAAATGATTTCAAATTCCCGTATAATTCTTTAATAAACTTATCAGATATTTTCGATTTCGGAGTAAATTTTTTAATTTTCTGTTTTCTCGAATAAAAATGAAAAGTTGATTCGGATAGGAAATCGGCATTGGCTAGCCTTAACTATGATCTTCCAGATTCGAGCTATGTAAAAATTCAAATTGTGACTTTGATATGTATGATATAAGTTCAAAGATTTTTAATCGTACTCTATCATCTATGTTGAAGATAACGAATAAGTCATTATCATTACGAACTCCTGACAGTAACAATTTTGCGTTTACTATCGGTAACGCACCGCTCTACGGCAATATATTGGTGAAGAGAGGAACTGGCGAGCAACTGAAGCTGGTCATTGGTGACAACTTCACTACTTCGGATGTTGACAGTGGGAAGTAAGCGAATTCAAATTTTCGGCAGAATAAATCAAACGGTTCCAGAATTCATTGGGTCTCTACTAAATGAGATCCAGAAGTGGAAATTTATTTGTAATAAATGAAGCATTCAGCGTCTTCTACGAACACATGGATGGCGAAAACCGCATCGATAGAGTATTCCTGCTAGCTGAAAGTTCCACTTATCGTCGAATACCATTCTGGCTGACAATCAGGTTGATCTTGAAGAATGACAATATCCCAAGGCTGGTTGGCGAGAATGTTATACAAGTACGTTACGTCCACATCATATTTAACAGACTTGGCAGCCCGAGAACCACGATGTTGAATGAACTCGCGCGCCTCACACAGTTTTTTCAACAGTGTTATGTGCCGGAATTGCAGATAACGGAACGCGGTGACCGCACACTCTATCCATCACTGTTGCGCTGGGTAGATGATGACATCGATGCGCAACCATTACAGTTTACTTTTCACGACAATTTTCGACGTGCTGCCATTATGTCCAATTCTCGGCCACCTGTACCTTTGCACAGTTTCACTCAACGACAGATGCAACGTGGCGAAGTGCTACTAAGGCATTTCGGACACAACAAAAACTTTAGAATGAAGTAAGGATTGAGATTTGTGCTACGACTGATGCTTTCACTTAATTTGTTAAAGTGAGGGAATGAAATAATATTGCGGATTTTTATTTGTGTCCGTGCGGTAATTTTGCCTACATTACAGTTATACTGTGTCGGACGGATTACATAAAGTCGAGTCGGTGGTAGTAATCGTTGCATCGAAGCCTTTCATAAAAATTCAGAACAGAAATATTACAATTTCCATCAGCAACGCGACTACATCAGCAATCTCTGTGCCGTTAACGAACCACAATCTCTCCGTTATAACCAACGTTGACGGAAAGAATTCTGACATTTGGTTTCAAGTTACAAGCCGGAATTGGATCTCTATCAGTAATTCCACTATGAAACTGGTAAAAGCATTCACACAACAGGTAAGCGTTTCTGAAAATTCCGACGCCCGGAAAAGACTGGAAATCTGGAAGGAATTAAAGAATCAGAATGGGATATGCAGGAAAGAGGAGTCAGTTTTCATCTTCCGGTCCAGCACTTCTCATCCCTGTTTTGCAGGACATCGATGATGGTCGAATTTTGTACTGCACAAGTGCGCCATCATTTAACGATGGCGACAATGAGCAAGTAATCACTGCTACAGTAGCGAATCTAACAGCAGTAGAAAGGCTAAAAATTTTAAAACCTCAACTGGATAGTGCTGAAAGGGATTATTTGGAAATGCGCACAGTGAGCCCACTCACCGTTCCTTTCTCATCAATTTCGCAAATTGACAAGAGCATCCTGCTCGCGATCGCCGCGGACAAACAGCCAAGCGAAATTGTCTTCGACGTCGTCCAGCAGCCACTACATGGTTCACTCATATTGGAGCCGTTGAGAGGTACGGTACACTCGTGCCGAACGTACGTCGCGAGACACTTCCTACGACCGGACAGATTACGGATATATTCGGCATCGAGTCAAATGCCACATCTCCATCCATCTACCCCACTTCTGACCGTCATTGAACAGTCCTCTTAAGCTGCAAACTTCCTTAAAAAAGAAAGTTAGGGAAACTAATCAAACAGCTGTACTTTTCAGCAGTGAATAATGGACTCATGGTACTGCCAAGCAGTTTCTTCGTTTCACGTTTCACGCAAGCTCACGTTAACGCTGGACAAATACAATACTTGCATAACGGTGTGCTCGCAACACGTGATTCTATCATTTTCAACGTTTCAACTGAAAAGCACATGATCGGACCACATACGCTATTTATCGATATTGTAGATAATAAGGTAGGTAAGATGAATTCAACGCTTTATTTCCGATATACTAACGAAATATGCCACTGAAGACAAATGGAATTAATGCTAAGGCTAAAATGCCAAATAATTTATTATGCTTTAGCAATACCTTAAAATTTGATATTTAGGTCGAATTGTCCGTATCAGACATGACAGTTGTATCCGGATCTAGCATAACAATAAGCAGTGATGTGTTACAAGCGACAACTGGAAGTGGAGATGATATAGAGTTTCGGATTTTGTCGGATCCGGAATATGGATGGATTGTTCGTGATGAATGGAATCTAACAAACATCACTACTATTAGGCGGTTCAATGTTCGAGAACTCAATGATCATCGAATCCATTATGTAAACCATCTAATTAGACGAGATCAGAGAGACACGTTCATGGTGACAGCATGTACGATAGGAACGCAGCAGTGTTCCGTACCGAAACGGGCGGCTGTTTTCATACGATATTACAATTCATGCGGTAACCTTTTACAAAGTTTTTACGTTGCTATGTCACTACAGTATCGAGTCGTCCGGTGTAAAAAGTTATTTGCAGAGCCGGAATTGCTACGTAACGAAGTAATGAAAATATGGGATGTGAATGCAGCTCCAATCACCGAGCAGCACTTATTTTCACGGGTTCAGCTTTTTTTTTGTTGGAAGCCTCCAGACAGGAAGGATATTTGGTTGGAAATTGTTAAGAGCTGAAAATAGGATTAAATAACCTTACTGGGCTGAATTGATGTATCAACTAATTAGCTGAATTAAGGATGACGATACACCTGCCGAGCAAGTAGTATATCTCATCAATGAATTGCTGAATGGATATGTTGCGCGTGTGAATAATCCTTTCAAAGCTATTACAAATTTTTCTCAAGCGGAAATTAGCAAATCAGAAATAATCTTTATGAAAATTGAAGGTATGATTTTCCGAAGAATTCTTATCTTTACGATATTCCGCTCAAAACAGTAATAAATTTTGAAACAAGACATAGTAAACTTTCGATCACATGCAGGTATCACGGCGGTTGGTGGCTTTTCATTTCTCGTAAGCGATGGCATTCATCAAATTGGTCCTGAATGGTTTACAGTTGAAAGTTCGGAAGGATTTAAAGTAATTGTGGACACAAACAGTCGTCTTGTAGTGCCACCAGGGAATGTTCCCGTTGTCATCAGATCTGATTTACTGAAAGTTCAAATTCCAAATGTACGTTTATTCTAAGCGCCAAAACTCCGGTGAACTGCTGGATTTAGAGCTCAGAATACAGTAGCTCACTTCATTCTTGATACGTGGGATTCATTTGATAATCATTGTAGACTGAAGCAACTAAAATTGTATATAAAGTAACGAAGGTTCCACGATACGGGAATTTGTTGCTTTCGGGCGTTTCTGTTCGGCAGTTCACTCAAGAAGATATCAATCAACAACGACTGACCTACAAAGGGGGCGGTAATTTCATAGATGAATGGACCAAAACAGATGTGTTTCTGTTCAAAGTTTTTATAAATGACTCGACGGATGATTCAACAGTCGGCGAACATCGTTTTGAAATCTCAATTACCTATGCTGCCTTGCCATCACATCGTTTGCATGAATTCATTCAGCTCCATAGCGTTGTTGTTTCGCGTGGTGAGTTATTTGAATAAAACGAACGAGCAGTAACGTAACGACAGATGACAGATGAGCTCAGATGGCTAACAATAAGCAGTTAGACTCAGAAGAGAGCGAGCTAATCGACGTGCTAATAGCGCACATCGAAATCTATTAAAAATTTGTTAAAAGAGAAAAATATGGAGAAGGAAATACATCATAATGCGAAGTGATCAAGCTAACGTTAATTTATATGGTACCACGAAATCAGCTGTTTAGGTGGAAGCGTAGCAATCAATGAATCTCACGTGAACTTCGGTATAATACGGAAGCATTTTCACGATGAGCTTCTGGTATACTTTTCACAAGAGCCACGATATGGTCGGTTGGATGTATTAAATAGTGGTATCAAACAAACTACTATGAAACTTCATGACTTGCTCACTGGTAGATTACTGATTTATCGACATCAAAAGATCGAAGCGCTGATGCCAGATGAAATTTTATTTTACATCTTCCCCAAAAATGGTGGCAATGGCCGAACGAATCGCTTGCGGCTAACACTACCGGTGACAGTGATACCTGAAAAGGATCCGCTCCTAAAGGTTACGGGTTTTTAAATTCACATTGTCCTTGCCAGTGATGAAGTTAAATTGTCCTTTACATACAATTATTGTAATGTGCTTCAGGTTAAAAAATTTCCGGATCGAATCAAACTAACCACAGGGAACAGTTATTTTCTGTCACCGGAAATATTTCAGGCAGCACACCCAGAAATCAATCCAAATGGTTTGGAATATCGACTACTTCAGGTATGATTCACAATTCTTTCAAGAATTTCTGCTACTGTTCGCATTAGCTCTGTTAAAAGTGAATACAATACGTCAACAATGAAAAATAAGATTTCAGACAGGAAGTAATGGAGTGAAATTTTTGGTGAAGGGTGAAATGACGAAACTGTTTACTCAAAATGATGTAAACAGAGGTAAAATTCGACTTTTCCATCAACAGCAACTTGATGCCTATGATGATATCGATGTTATCGTTCTTCAGGTTGCTTTAAAATTCCGAAGTTATATTAGGTTTCCGCGCAAATGATGACGTTTTAATCTTTCTGTAATTTCATTTGAGAATTCAAAAATGAAGTGTTTTATCCATTGTCTTAAAATAACTAATAAACAGTTGGCTTAAGAAAGTTATCAGATTAGACAAAGTGCCAGCAAAATATAGCGATGCGTGAAACTACTGAATGTTGAACTGACTTGTATCTGAATATCTCAAAATGCGACTAAACTATACTTTTACCTGTTGTCGTGTCGCGATAGTTTAAATTAATTATCCGACGTGCTAGTTTTTAGGAAGCCCTGTATAATATGCTGTATTAGCATTTCTATTTCGTTTAAATAATTTTAGATTGGCAGCCATATAAGGGCGCTTATTATTGATATATTGCCATTATCATTGTCGCTCAAAAATCATTCGGATGTCGAGTACATTCAAGGGGAAAGTTATGTGCTTTTGAACAGGTAAGATTCCCAAGGAACGGTTGTTAAAATTTTGAATTCCGATGTGTTCGTTTTTAGGAAGTCTTGTATAATATGCTTTATTAGCATATTATACAGTTTTATATGTTAAAATTTTGAACACGACGAAGAAAATGTGCAGAAATAGTTTAACACGACATTTTAGGTGGATGGATATAGAGGAAAAGCTAAATAATAAATCCAACAAGCTCGTTAAAAATACTATTAATTTCTAGTAGAACTGCGAACTATGCGATTACAGAGAAGAAGAAATTCAAAACAGTGAGCAAGTTTTTGTGATGATAATCGAATTGTAACCTTTTGAAGAACTCATTTCGATGCTAAGTCAAATGGTGATCGATCTAAAATTGTTTATAAAATAACAAAGTCACCAGAAAACGGTTCATTGTATTGGGTAGCGGGTGAGAGAGAGGCAAATACATTCACACAAAGCGATATTGATGAGGGACGTGTACTTTATGCGCAACTCAACATGCAAGCATTTCAGGTCAGCATACTTGATTGGAGTAAGTAAAGAAAATAGTTTAAGGGACAAGTTTTAAAATGCATTTCTTATGCAAAATATTTCGTGTCGAAAAGACAAAGTTGAAATTTATTGTTCAGTTTTAAAGAAGTTATTACTGCTATTTTAAATTTGTCATTTGCATTTTCATCAACTTTTCTGAACCTAACAATCAATTGTTGTTGCGTTTAACTAATAAATCTGCATGGCAGAATGGTATGGTGAGATGTTTCAGGATCGATTTGAGTTTGAGGTTGAAAATGAATTAAATGAAATAGTTCATGACGTTGCATACGTGCGTGTTCTTCCTATACTAAATCCACAAATCCTTATTACTGATGGTAGTTCAGTTGCTCTTGTCACTGATGCACATTTGAATGCTTCTATTTTGCAGGTAACGTTTTTGAGGAAGAGATGAGCAAAACTTGACCAATCATTAGATTTAAGTTTGAATTTGAAGATGCTTGCGTGTTACAGAATTCAACTCCATGTTTCTCGGTCACTGAAGCACCACGTTTTGGGCGTTTTGTGTTAAGTGCTAATATTGATCAGTTCGTGGAATTCTTCTCTTATAAGGACATCTTAAATAACGGCTTATTTTACGTAAGCAACGAAACCGATATTATGATATTCGATTTTGCTGAATTAGAACTGAGCGCCGATGAAATTCAACCTGCTAGATTCAGGTTAAACTTTTTTGATTAACTCGATTTTATTGACGTTCGCACTGTGTTGCGTTTGCCACTGTCAAAATGCATCTCAAAAATTTTCAAGATTGGTTTTTAAGATCTGATTCAATCAGCGAACTTTAAATCCCCTCCAGGTTTGATATCGAGATCTATCCATCCACTACAACCAAATACATTCCTGTAACTGATATCACTGCGAATCACTCAGTACCACCTGACTTATCCCACTCATCTTTAGCACCAACCAGCGAATTTATAAATTATTATGTTCTAATCATTTCGTCTGCACTTATCATCGGCATAATGACGATTGTCACCATATTCCGGCGACATTCAAGTCATCTAAAGCAAATGCGTGTGGTGGACGCACGGAAAAGACGTGAATTGGATGCAAAAATGAAGGCAGATCTCGAGAAGTCTGATTTGCTTAGTAGTACGGTATGTATGCTGAAAGTATTTATGCTATTGCAGCTAAAGCTTTTTTCTTTCTTAGGCAATACAATTTCGAAGTACCTGCCATTTTATATGCCCAAGTTGGGCTGTTGATGAATTCGAAGAAACTGGAACAATTAGTACCCATCCTCATCCCTAATCCGAGGAACTAGCGCAATATTTTAGCTTGTTGAATTAATCAAGTGTTTAATTTATGAATTGTCTAATTGAGTCGACGGCTATCTCATTCCTGGAGCAATGACTTAATGTCTGAAGAGTCACTTCTACGTAAGCATCTGTGGATGTCGGTATTTTTCACTTTTCTTGATTTTTAGTGGTAGATGCAGGGAATTTTTCATTCCCAATAATATTAATTGCTGTGCCAAGTGGAATTTATTGTAAAAATAATGACTTCATTAACTGTGATGATATTTCAGATGATTTTGAAACATCGAAATATTAAGATGTCGAAACTTGTTCGAATTTTTCCAAAATTCTCGTTTAGCACTGGATTAATGTAACTGCTCTAAATAATCTACACAATTCTTCAACATTTTATACTCTAGCACTTACAACAGGTGTATGCTACGCTAGGACGCAATCGTCGTGAGCCTTCCGGAAGACGGCCTGAGCGTTCGCTACAAACATTCGATAACTTAAATGATTATGCATTTATGGCTCCGATGCCGACATCTCAACAAACCCAGTCCAGACCACTCTCTGGCGAATCATTGGGTTGTCAGGCGCTCAGTGTTCAGAATACTTCGGAATTGGACAGGTCTAAACCTGATCGATATAACTCAACAAGGTTAAAAGATAATCAATATTGGGTATAGCAACTAGCATCCTATCTGTTCACTTTTTCATTATATGTAGTTTTATCTGTCCATTTGTCATGAATTTGCACACCAGAGGTCGAGAACTCTACCAGTTTGTATGTCTCCTGCAAATGCAACTAACTTTCTACACTCGGCTTTTCTCTTTTGGAAATGAAACGAATGGAGCTAAAATAGTCATATTATTGAAAGCGCAAATTTCATTTCGCATCCTATTTCTTTAAAATCAGTGATTGAAGCTCTATCGCAACAGCGACATTCGGAATCGGCTAGCACTAACTAATGTAAATTAGTTCGAGCAAATTTTGACCAGGAAAGATTTTCCCAATGAAATCCGCCTCAGAGCAGAAGGACTTCCAGGAAACGAATTTGAGTTTTTATTTTCCCAGAAGCGCAAGTAATAATGATCTGCTGTTGCTAAAGTCTCGGTTACACTGCCAGCGGAATTTTTTCCATAGTTGGAATTTAAGGTTTTGTTTAAAAAAAAGTTTACTGAGAGGCTCGTGCAGTGTCCGACCGAGTATGTGATTTATCGGCGTGATCGCATTGCCTGTGCGAATCGATCACATTGTTGTCGTAATCATAAAATGCGATCACTTACCGCTTCGACTCAGTCGATGTTATTTTCGTAAGTGAAATTTGTTGTAATATTTTGATTGTGCAAAAATTTGGGTGATCTTTCAATAAATTAGTAGCAGTTTTGTGCTATCAAATGATTTCTTATTGATTTCCAAACATTAGAGCTTGCTTGTCGATCAATCGATAACTGTTTGGACTATGGAAAGCATCACATCACGTTAGACTCGTCGTTAAGGCAAGCGATCTTCCAGTGAAAACAATTAAAATTTGTCGAAAAACCAGGCCAATACGCTGCGGCTTGTACCGCCAGCAATTGATAACGCTTCAAGCTGAGGAAGTATTCGATTCCTTTATCCACTGATTTTAAAAGCGCTCTTCAGAATTTCTCATTCATGGTAAAAACATTCGATTCCTCCGGAAATGTCTCTCAGGTTCCATTGGAAATATTTCATCAATCACAGATTTATTGGAAAACCAGGCCGCACGCAGAAAATTGGAACTCAGCTGAAAGTGAAGGCTGATTGGAAGCCAGAAAGCTAATAAAAATTATGGGCCAAATGACCAACAGTAGTGAAATTGAAACTAAAAATCCACATTTTTAATCATGCACAGATTTTCAGCCGGAACATATTTTTTCAGGCATTTTTCGAATAAGAGAAAACGAAAGAAATAATGCAGCTTGAATTGAATTATAAAAAGTGTGTGACCATTCTATCATATAATGCAATGATATTATAAATTTTTCCCTTAATCTTGCAATAAATTACATTTGAATTGAATGCGACTTTTTTTGCTATCAGGCAGTGCCGCATTTTTTGCTTGTAGCATTTTTGACTTTTTATACAAAAGGAGGGCACCAGCAGAATGTTTCAGGACCTGAAAATCTAATTCGAATTTCGGGATTCATTTCTTTATTATTGCTCATTTGGAGTACAGGAATATCAATTGGAATAGACGGAAAGTGAGAAAGAACAGACTCAACAAGATTTCAATTTTGTGAAGTGAATTTTATGTAGTGTACTGAAATGTTACTTTAATCTTGGGAACAATACTGACGCTTCATGTCTACAGTAAGCAGAGATCTGATGAGAAACATGCCCACCCTTGCTCCTCAATATCCTCCGTGTTGAAAAGCTTTCGCTCTGTTCCTGACAACTGTTTCCGAATAGTAACGGCTTTTGGTACTTCTTTGACAAAGGTGACTGAATGATAGAAAAGATCAAAGGTTGAATTAAGGATTAGAGGAGGATTAGTAAGAGAAACTCAGTAAAATAAATGGCTGCCTGCTGCAAAGGATGAAATGATATGCAACAGGGCAAAGGTCAAGTGAGGTCATTGGTGCAAGCTCCAACGACAAAGAAGCTTACGTCGGCTTAGCTTCACTCCAATGAATTGCGAGAGTTGTGAGCATGCGAAATGTCGTAATATAAATGGACACGACTTGATCACACACACACACACACACACACACACGCACACACATACACACACAAGCAACTCACTTCTAAATTGCAGACGGCCTTCCCATATCGAAATCGAAACGGAATGGTAGGAGCAGTGGCAGTCGTATGTGCTTCTCTTCTCACTGTGATAATTTGCGCGCCACCACCGGTACTTCCTTTTTTGAGCCTCTCTCTTGTGAGCATAGCACTCATGCTTAACTCTCCGATGTGACATCTTCAAGGATGATATTTGCCGGATAAAATTAATTGCACTAAACAGACGCGTGTCGTCGATGGGCGCTGTCGTCGCACTTAAATTTGAATTGAAACATCAGATGAAATTCAGTTCAACTGATTTCTCTTGCGCGATTCTCGCCGTGCGAAACGAAGCTCTAATGATGATCATACTTCAGGTAATTCAAACATCCAATAGAACTAGAATGGAGGAGGTGCACTCCTCCTCGGATAGACACACGATCGAGGGACACAGCAGCACCATGTTCCTTGTTGAAGGCAAGGATAGGACTCGCAGAATTTTCTTCATCGAAGGAGCGCGGGGCGAACGATTCTTCATATGGAACTTCGAAAAGCCCCTTTTCTCCAACGCTTCATTATATTCCTGACTTTGGTTGTAGTAGCTTTGTGTTTCATCGTAGCATCTCTTTCAATTTCCCGCGCAATCAGTTTATTCAAATTGTGTTGTATAAGTGCACTAATTCATTTGAAGAGCAGAGCAGTTGTTATTATACTAGTTCCTTCTGATTCCTCGGCAAATGTGATAATAAATGTGAACTGAGCGTGAGCAAGTCACGGAGGGAGAGCAGCTGGTTTGGTGTAACGAATTGCAGGCATCTGCAAGTCAAGCAATCGGACGGGTGCCGATGCTGGCTGCCGGTCACTCGTGAGAAGAGGGATGAATTTGAACTGGTGGACAAAAGTTTAGACATTGAGGAGAAGGAGCTCGTTGGCGGCAAGTAGAAATCTGCATAGAAAACAATGTGTTTTCCACATCATTAAACAAAAATAACAATTAGCGGAAGTTATTGGCGCTAACATGGTAATTCATACAACGGCTCATTTACTTCGAGAACTCGTCGAATAAGCGCGCTGCAACTATTTCACAATTTACCATTATGTAAACGAAGAGAGAAGAGAAGCGAGAAGCAATAGCAACGTTTGAACTTGAACTGCGCTCCGACGTGTCCAGCATTGGGAAGAAGCAGCAGCTAGCGAAGGAGAGATTGCAATCGAAAAGATCACCTTCTCTTGCTTGTCCAGAAAGTTTGTATGTGTGTGTGTGTGTGTGTGTGTGTGTGTGTGTGTGTGTGTGTGTGTGTGTGTGTGTGTGCTTATTACCACTTTTAAATATTAATTGTTGAGAGCATAGGGAAATGGTGGAAAGTGATGAGCCTGTCGGGAGAATCGAGATGAGGTTGCTCAACTCAGATTACACACACGTCCACACGCCTGGTTAGCGGTACATTCTTTCTTCTCTGATCAATCCTGCCAACACACAGAGGAGATCTATGCTTCTTTATTGATGCGGAAGTGACCACATCTAGCGGATCGATCGCCTCCCATCCGTCTCCTTCCGTCAAACTGTCCTCGAGTTAGCCGTCAAATTTCTCATTCCATGCAAATTCCTCCTTTCATTTAGGCTTTTCCACCAATCAGACCTCAAGATCCCTAACTTGAAGAATCCAGCAACACAACTCGACACTACACCTCTCCCTGCTTCACCACCCATTCATCCATCTACCACCACAAACATCATTAATTGCTGACCGCTACGATTATCTCGACTCTAGCGGCATCGTATTGAATTGACTTAACACAGTCCCGATGAACTTCTGGAAATTAATTTATTGTGCATCCGCAACTAAACTGCAGCAAACAACACACACACAGACACAACAAATTACAGAAGAACTTGGGGAGATGATGTATCTTTGTGCTGATTTCGAGATGCCAGCTAAAAAGATTATTCCATCCATTGCTGATATAGCACTGCAGATACGTATATCAACTTATAGCACTGCATCTTAGTGCAAGACACCTGTGCCTGCTTAAGGCAGGTGTTTCGCTGTCACGGCAGACGTCTAAGCGATGAATGGCACTCTGGCAATTTGAAACTCGTGGAATTGAAGAAACTAAAAAATTTCTAGAGAATTGCAGCTTCTAATCACTGGAAGATGAACGAATAGGAGTGCTGGCATTTCCTACTTAAAAAACGTGAAACGCTGGTTAATGCTTTTATTGCTGAATTGACGGAAATTTTCATTTCTTCTCTAAGCCTTCGACAACGTAATTACAATTGGATGATCAGTGACAGTGCAAGAGCGCTATTGATTGATTGCATCCTGAAAATCCGTCCGCACTCTTCCCATGATAAGCTTCACGACTCTTACAAATATGATACATTGGTGTGAAAGAGGGAATTAGGTTGAAATACTATGAGAATTTCACCCGGAAATGTCTCTCAAACATGGACTGTTTATGCTGTCGACTTGGTGGACGTCTTGGTGGTCCTCGTGAGCGGAGCTTCACTGCGTTCTTCAACGTGTTGAAGATTGGGGGAGCAGTGAGGTCGAGAGCGTACTCTTCCTGAGATTCTTCCTCGATGAGCAATGGCGAATTACTGCACTCCTCCAATGAAAGGTCCTCCAACGACGCCACCGGCGCCATTGGTGGCAGTTCTTGGATGAGCTTCTCCCTAAAAAGTTTCCCTCTTCTCAAGCAGAAATATTTCTGATGATTTCTGAAAGGAAATAATCAAAACGCAACGGAAGTTTGCGCGTTTAGAGAAATCTGGTCAAAAAGATAGGTGTATACTTCTCGCTATCCAAAAATTCCAACTGTTCCACAAATAACTGCCGAGCAGTTTCGAGATGTTCATTTGACGACGCCTGAATTCCTTTCTCGACCGAACCTCTGTGCTCGTCGATTAGGCGCAGATTTTCAGCAATCTTCAATGGTCCAAATCAAATAAATAAAAGATCAAGGGTATAGGTAGAGGAAGAGAATGGAGCAACAATAGCGTCACTTATAATTTACTTGAATTCTTATAAGCAATTTTCGAGATATCGGAATATTCCAACTAAATATACTTTTTCAGTAGCAGCTTCAAGTGAAACAATTTCGGTTAACGTTAAGCGGAACTGTCGTAATTTCTCCTCGATTAAAGCTTGAACGCAGATAGCTTGTCGTTCGACATCTCGTAGCTGATCTTGTGCACGCAGTGCCTGATTAGTACGTAAAATGCACGGCGCAAAGATAAGTGCTAAGTTGGCAGCACTCATTTTGTTTACCGATTCCTAAAAACAGTTCGTCCTACTGCTTGTTGTCTGAAGCAATAAAGGACTTGCAGTACCAGGATCGAAAGATTAAAAAATAAAATTGAATTAAAATCTGCTCCAAATTGTGAAGCATGCACTGGTTTCTTTAACTAATTTCCATTTTGAAATTTGCTTAGTATCCGGTTCAAGAATTGCAATGATCATTTGTTTGCATAATGCTCCCCCCATAAGCATCGTTTTGAAAATTATTTAGATGAAGAGTAAGTTGCTTACCTGATTAGCAACGCGTGCCAAATGGTACAATAACCGATCCAAAACACTTTTGTTACATTTTGGCAATAATTCTACTATCACACTCAAACATCTTATTCGTTCAGCACTTTCTTGTACTTCTACAAACGACAAGTTTTCACATTGAAATTTTAAATGAAACGAAAAGCAAATGATGAAATTATTGTTGTTGAAGGCCTTTCACCTGAAGCATTCAAGAAATTCTCGTAGAGATCGTAAGTGATAAGAGGTTCCGGGAGCTCGCGGAAAAACGATTTCACTAAAGTTGTTATGACATGCGTCGAAAGGTCATCAAACGATAGCGTTTCCAATTCTGAAAAATTTATCCCTTGGCAGTGAAATTATTTGCGATAAAATTCATTTGCAATTAGCTTTTTCCACCCCTTCCCCCCTGGCGCCACTTTCATAGCTTATGACGATGGTCTCGAAATTGCAAAAAGCAGGAAGGGCAAGAAAACATTGAATTTTGACTTTGGTAGAAATTGAACTTTGGTAGAAATTAACAATAAGATCACTTTTATAAACAGCCAGAAATATACTTACTTGCTGCATTTTCAATTTTTCGACGTGCGTTACGTACTTGTGCAACTGCGGCACTTTTCCTATAAATTCCTTCAACAAAAAGAGCTTTCACTTCAATGGTCATAAAGAGCTTGTCGACAATAACAGGTACTGCTTCTTGGTTATCCACAAGACTGCTTAAGTCAGCGCCGAAAAATCGTCCACCTGATTGCAAACTCTAGAAGTTTATGCTAATTACTTTCCTCCCTTTCATTTTCAGCAAATCTAATGAGGAAAATGAGTGTGAGGAGAGTGCTTTCAGTCTAGAACCCTCCCTTGCACTTCCGCGCTTTACAGCACAGCATCTTGACACCTATAAATTATACCAATATTGCTGAGTCATGCACCACTTGATGCCATCCCAACTAATGTTACCAAGCAGTTACAAAGACATTCAAGAACACGGCGGGGCTTATGAAGTGATGAAACCGATGTACTACTGCTACATATCAGTGAGGGCGGAAATATTCGCGGATAATTCTTTTGTGGCTAAAAGGTCGTACATAGTCGTTGACAAAGAAAAAGCATATATTTAAGCGCTTTGTTGAAAAAAATTGAAAACGAAATTACTGCTTGCTGTAACGATTGCGCACAACTGGTTGCGATCTTTGTATGACACTTCTTGTGACAGCTTATACGGCACGCCTTACAAATGAAAATCTTTTCAGCATGCCACATAAATAAATCACACACTTCACAGTACGTTGGCACGTGAACGTATTCTAACTTGAACCGATGACCATTGTGCGACTGAAATTAACGAACGGTCTTACTTTCCAGGAGGCTATTCCAGGAGCGTATATTTCTTTCTCCCAGACGACTCGATGCAAAAGGATCGGGAAGATGAAAGTAATAGCAAGTGTGACTGCTGGATGTGACTAAATGGAAGAAATTACTGAAATACAAATATTTTGTGTGGAAACGACGGTACAACAATGAGCAGCTCACCACCGTTGCATCTGATTTCCTTCGTTTCTTGCGAACGTTCTGCAACAAAAAATAGTGAAAAAGGTATTTATCAGTGACTGTCGGCTAAATACACACAAAGCGGTAGTTATGCTACAACTTGCTGCCTCCCTGCCAACTGCTGTTAGCATTCGCCTTGCAACAAGCAACATGGAGTGAATTGTCGTTAATGGGTCACAACGAGCTCACACTTGTTGACAGAGCTTTTCAGGTCGTACCTGCCGGCATATGCGGCAGAGAAGACTGGCACGTCACTGGCAGTTATGAATGCAAACCGTAATTAGTTCAAACTTTTTTCGACACCTCTCCACCGATTCAATGAAATCTCCCAGAAAATATCACATTCATCGTCTTCTCGAGCTACATCATATCATATTATTCATAGCAAATTCAACTATTTTTAAAATGCAACATGCACGGTAGAAAACCTTTCCGAAGCAGCTTGCGCAGGAACCTTCCTTCATCTTGACGGGAACTGCCATCGGGTAGATCGATCCAACTATTTGTTTTAAAGGCGCTGCGTTGCAACACTTATGCACTGATTATGACAAGTGAAACTATCAGTTTTTTGTTGTTTTTAAATTAATACAAGGAATAAGGCACGAGCATTAGTCGAATTAGATTTGACGGGCACTAAAATAACAACCACGCATCACAAGGCGAAACGAGCAAAAAGCATTCATTATTCATTACCTCGAGGACGTTTGATTTTCTGCTTGACTTCTTCATTTTTGTTTGCTCGTGAAGAAATTCATTAAGGAATCCGCGAAATGCATTTACACCGAGGGTAGTGGGAAATGTCACCTGCAAAGTACAAAGTCTGACGACAGGTGGATCCATCAAGAAAAGGGCAATGAAACATGATTATTGTTGGGACGTTTGGAATCAAGGATCTAAGTCTAGCCACTTTACAGCTCAATGGATAAAAGAGGAGGATGAAGGCTGAAGCTAAACTCTTTTGTTAGGTAACGCGACTCGATTTGGTTGTTGGATTTGCGACTAGAAAGCCGAGAGCCGTAACGACCATAGTAATAATCTACAGCTCCAATTATCCTTTCTCCGCCTTACCCTTTAGAGCTTATGGTGGAGGCTTTAACACTCATTCCACGCTATATACCTGTTCTTGCGCCGAAACTTTAGTCAGCGAACCTTCAAAGATAGTGATGAGATCGTGGTACTTCAGCATCGTTCTGTTTTCCTGAAGACAAAAGGAGCGACAGAACAATGATATATGTGGAAAGGATCGTCAAAAAATGGCCTTTCCCCGTGCCGCAAATCTTCCAAGTTCGAAGTCAACGTTAATTTAGCAAGAATAAACAACGGGAAGTAACTCTTCCATTTATCATGACTAATTACCGAAAAAGTTGCTCAGTACGAAACTTGAATTTAGTCACTTTGCTATGCTTCCCCCAATGACTGTTGTAAGATCCACGTAGACTGACTGTCACTTATTTTATATCGAGCCTTTAAATCGTCCACTTCAGCACGCCCACCCACATTGCTAAAGGTGTGAGAACATCTACTGTACACATGCATATTTAGACGTAGCTTGCAGCACCGTAAACTAGTCAATTAATCCAGCCGGTAGTGAGGGAAATGAGTAAGTGAGAAAAGTAACATCACGTTAATGACGTACGCTAACTACTGCTTCATAGCCAATAATTTCCATGTGAAATTCCTTGAAGGCTTTCTTGAAGATCGCGTCAATTTGTGTGTCTCTTTTCTTCTTGTTGTCTTTCAGTTTCATCAGCTTTTTGAAGATGAACACATTGAACTGCCTGAGATCGCTGTCGCTTTCAATAATCATATCGCTCGGGTCGGTCTAAAATTGTCAATCTGTTATCTTCCGAAACACCCTCTCATTTCCTATCTGACCTTTCCAGTTCACACTTTCGGCTTGTTGTCTGTTAGTTACTTGCAAACATCGAATGCCAGGCAACTAAACTATCCATATCGGAAGCCCTAAATTTATCGGTTTTGATAGACGCACCTGTTGCTTGGTTTTATGCAGATTGAACGATTTGGTGGGATGAAGGAGAAGTGGGGCAAGTGACTGCTTCGGTGAGCAAGATGATCTGAAAGTAAGCCGTCAGTCACACCTTATGCATCTTTTAAATTTCCAAGCGAGTGAAATGAGCTTTCAGATCGCTTTGGCGAAATTCCTTGACGGCTAATTACGATTTTATGACATTATAAGCGCAGCGAATGTTTGGAACAACTCATAGATGATACCCTCTTCTTACTTTCCATCTCTGGCCACGCTCATATTGGTTTCGGATAAATAGCCAACGTCAGAATTCTGAATTTAATTTAAATGAAAAAAAGTGTAAAGTTT
Source organism: Litomosoides sigmodontis (assembly GCA_963070105.1). Lineage (NCBI taxonomy): Eukaryota > Metazoa > Nematoda > Chromadorea > Rhabditida > Onchocercidae > Litomosoides > Litomosoides sigmodontis. Next base: position 11,592,517 of record OY718803.1, read on the forward strand.
AAAATTTTGAAAATCTCTTCACTTTGCTTCCCAATCCTTCTTCGACGGCGTGTCATCAGGACGAACTATCGATTTACACGGAATATTAGACGAAAACGAAGAGCACTCTTTGTGAAACGGTAGTTTACACTCTGCAACCAACACTCATTGTTGTTTAAGCACAGGTGAAAAAACTATAAACTGCGCGATTCCTTAAATTGCCTTCTCATGACACACACACACACACACAGTGGAACAGAACTTTCACTTAAAAGCACCCGGCTCAACGACTTCAATTGTGCAGAGAAACTCCTGCTATCCGCGATTCCGCGATCTCGCGATCCCACGATCGTGCAATCAGTTTCCTATCAGTTGGAAATGATGGATGTATGAGAAAGAGTGGAGGAAATACCTGTGCATTTGTTCCCTTTTACGAGCAACCCCGTGAAATTCTTATTGCAAAGTGAACAAGTTTCATTACGATGTAGTCGACTTAGTTTCAACTTATGCTTCGCTACCATCGAGTTTGATTCCTTAGCTGCCTCGATCAGAGTGGTACTGCTATAAGTGATGGAGAGTTACGTGAAAATTTTTCAAATGCAGGAAGAAAACTAGGGCTGACGCACCGGGTTCCACGCAGCGTGGCGCGTCAAGTTCTTTTCCTTTGGCACTTATCAAGTGCCAAAGGAAAAGAAACATTAGCGGACTAAAGCTTCGAAAAGCAGGAAAAAAGGAATCTTTCTGATCAGAAAGTGCGTGCCTTGCAGTAAGTGACTCTCGGCTTTCGTCAATACTTAAAACACTGTCACTGCGCCGTAACAAGAGCGCCTTTATGTGCTTCCTGGCTCGCGTGAAACCCATTCTTCTGCTTTTGCTTTTACTTTCCGGACTCTAAAACTTTACTGTTAACAAGAAAACACTTCAGTGCAGCGGCCGTTTTACCGCTGCCAGTGAGATCGCTCGTTTGATCGAAGCGATCCGTTTTCAGCATACCAAACAAACTATGTCTAATGAGTCTGTGCAAACTTAGCTGCGGTAAGGCAGATTATTATAATATATTAGCCGACGTGTGCTAAGAGATGGAACCAACTAACTATGTAATGGCAAAAGTGTGGTAAAAGTTGGTCAAGAGGCAAGCGGATCGGATCAATCCCCGAATTTAGTGCTTACCGAAGCTATCATATGTTCAGCAATTGAAATGCGGTCCGTTTCTGTACTTGCAGCTCTTCGAAACATTTTCATCTATAAAACACGCTTAATTTTAATGAAATTGGTATTTCTAGAATTCCAATTTCAGTACCTTTCAAGTATGCAGTGAGGAGCAACAAACGGAACGGTATGTGTACAAAGCTGAAACGACACAAGCTTTTCAGTAGTAACAATTTTTGAGAATTTGTTCTTTCAGGATTTGTTTCTTTGATAAATGGACAAACAGTCAGACGAAATCTTCCCTTCCATTCTTAGAAGTCAGTTTGATCCAAAATGTGGGTGGAATTAAACTTGAATCGTAAGTTATTGCATTTCTCCGGGAATATAAGACGTAGAAGAACCTTTTTCGTTGTTGCAGTTGATGCTGAACTTATCCGTCTTTTGAAAACTGCCGAATCTCGCGGTGCCCTAGAAAAGAAAACTAGTGGTATGATGGACGGTGAGGTGAGGTTTATTCTAGAGCTAAACATGGGACAGTGGTGGAATTATTTGTTTCATGTGTCCGCATGACACAGCGCTGGCTGCTTCATGCCGGAAAGTTAGGAAGACATCGCTGGAAAAGAGGGTGGATGACACAGCAGACAGCGATTTGCTGCTAACTTACTCCACAAGTTTCAATTTCTTGTCTTCCAATATGAATGTGGCGTCGAGCTCGGTCTCCAGATGAGCGCTGAAATAAATATAACAGTCGCTTAGATTCTTCGCAGTCCAATAGAGTGGTGCTTGATCTGACCAGACTTGAGCGCACCATTACACCGTCTGTCTAGCGTATGCCCAAACTGAACACAAGTATTTCACTTCCCTTCCAGAAAATGCAGCTATGTTCACCTATCGAACTGAATTGAACTGCGAGCACTTGCACCATACTCCTCCTCGTCTGCAATACTCGCACTTGTTGATGCCACTGAAAGCTCGTCCTCTTCCTCATCCTCATCCGACCCGGCAAATTGCGCCAGGGATTCGGGGTCGTTCAGATTAAACGACACTAATTCCATTTTTCTCACAACCTTTGTTATCATGAAATTTGGCGGATGTTTCCTAGGGTCGTGTTCGTTTCTCATTTCTTCATATCTAAATGCAGTCATAAGCCGCACTTCAATTTTAAAATTAAAAGTCAACGTAAGCAACAGTAAAAGCAGAATCAAGGAAGAAGAAAATCAGTACCGTTTCCTAGCATGGGCGCCACGATAATGAGCTTGTATAGCGACAACAGCGCCTCGAATTTGCTTATACCTTCGCTCCATTTTAAAGCGCTTCCAGGTTCGTTGAATCACCAAAGCTGCATCATACGCTTCACGTAAACGATTCCTCACAATCATCCCTCGGGCGACTGCCTAAAAGATGGAGTTAATTGCATTTGGATTTATCACTACTGTGATAAAAGATTAATATTTAAAAGTTTCCATCATTCAGTGCACTATCATAGTAAATGGGTCAGCAAGTGAAATGGTCCCAATTCGAGCAGCAATTTGTTGACACTGTAAAATTTTCAGAAAATTCAGGAATCTGACACACTGAACAAAAGTTCTTTTCACAGTGAGTTCTACAATGACGATGAATTCTTATTTCCACCACTCTTCGACTGTTAACTTATTAACTTGCTTGAATGCACAAGATAAACACCTGTATTGAAATGATGGTGTTGCGTAATTTGATATATTTACGCCTTATAATCAGAGCTTGAATGCACCTCTGCAACGTTTCGATATGTTTGACAATTACCCGATGAAGGTGGTCATCCAGAATCAATTTTTCAGCATCACGCATGAATACCTAAGAAGAAGAAGCTATTATTTAAAATTAACGTTTCGTTTTGACACTTTGAATTGTGAAATTACTAAAAAGTAAACAAAGAGAATTGAAATGCTTACTTTAGTGATTCCAAATTGCACTTCATTATTATCAATCAGTGAGTGCTGCTTAATAAATTCTTTAACATCCTCTCTGGTACTTTCATAGCCTTTCGGTAAAAGAATTCGATATTGCTTGATAAAATCCTTTAATAAAAATATTCCATATTTTCATGCTTTGTAAGCAACAGATTTTAATTTGAAATAGAACGCACTTATATCATTAGTACTTAAACAGAGTTTACCAACCTCGTATTCTATGCGAACGCTATAACCAGCTCGACGTATTCGCACCGTCTCAAGCATACCTGTGTAGCGCAATTGTCGTAGAATAATGTTGTCGTCGAAGTGGTTCGGAATCTGCAAATGGACAATTTCCAATGAGTGCAATGTTTCCCGCACGAAGACGAATTATCTGTTTGAAGATGTTTTTCATGCAACGCAATTTAATCAGATCGATAAGAAGTTGTTGTAGCTCAACAAGAGTACAACAAGCCATGCACCAGGCGTTCTCACGTATTGCTAACAATGTCTAGAAGGTCTGCTCTATTTCTTAATGTTGCAAGCGGGTGGTCAAGCTAGTCGGAATCGTTGTAGGAAGCTGCACAACACATACCTTCTCATTGTTAGACTTGATACATCTGATGAAATAAGGTGTCGTCTGAGACAGCGTTTTCACCAGACGCGACAGCGAGTGTTGGAATTGCTTGCCCACTGAAGACGGCTTTCCGATGATACTTTTCTTTTCCGAAAAAGCCTTCACGGCCTGGAAAATAATGATGCGGAGAAGCCAGTGTTGGAGTAATGATAGTAGTAGTGGTAGTAGTTGCTGCTAGATTTCTGCTATTCACAAACAGAAAGTTTCACCGCAACATGATCGTTCTTTACCTGCAAGCTTTTCAGAGCGCTGTGACAATCTTCTATTTGCACATTTGGCTGTTTTCGAGCGTGGCTAACAACTGTGGTGAAAAACGACGTATCGCAAAATGACGGTACCACCTCCTGACTTATTTCACCGCGTAGAAAAGCATTTAGATGCGTGTCCGGACCAATGCCAGTTAATGTGGCTCTACTGTCATGCGACAGCTTTGAGTGTTCTGTGCTTTCTGGAGATAAGCCCAATTTTAAATTAGTTGCAAAAGCATGAATGCAATGAAAAAATTTTACATTTCAATAATTTCCTGGGCAAAATACACCGACCGACCTATTTTTTCGGCTAATTTTCCAGCCTGCCAGAAAGCGTTCACTGCCCGGAAAGTAGCTCGAAGTGTGCCCCACCGAAATACCGCAACCGGATCATTTCCAACCAATCCCCGAACAAATGCACTCTTGCTTTTCTTGATTGCCATAAGCACTTCTTGTCTCATCAGATCCTTGTTTTTCTCACGAAAACCCTAAAAGTCTTGCGGAGAATGTATTCTCATCTACCTCAGCTCTCCCCCGCTAGAACTGCCCTCCGAGCAATTCCAAGGATTGCGGACGCGGAAGGAGGAATGCTGCTGGTCGCTTGCATGCCTTCTTATTTATCATCTGACTTATTGACCTTAATCTGATATTTCACTTTTCCCGCATAATGAGCGACAATGAAGGCCGACTCGCGCTTCTGCGGTGTCTCGTAGTACTCATTGCTTCTGAGGAAATGATTCAGCTTGTCGAGCATTGATTCATCCGTTCCGTTGTTGATGTTACTTTCCTCGTCAATCAACCGTAGTATGCCATATGGTTTGCTCTGCAAATTAAGCAGCAGCAGCAATTCCTTTCGCGCTTTCTTACATTTCAATCAACAGGAGTGAGTGAGTGAGTGCTTCCTTAAGTTTCTCTCTCTCTCTCTCTCTCTCTCTCACTCACTCACTCACTCACTCACTCACTTTCTATCATTAGCATAGCTTACATCACTCAGACGGAGCTTAGTGACAATGCCTTCAGATCAGATCAGATCAGAGTGAGCCGCCATTAAGCAACTGTCTAACAATGCTATTAACCAGCTCAGCTCAACTATCAATTCACAGATGTGGTAGTTCTTCCTTCTTCTCCCTCTGAATAATATCAGTTCTCATGTGTGTGTCTGTGTGTGTGTGTGTGTGTGTGAGGTTTCACGTAAGGTAGCTGAGCTGTTCTGCTATTGGACACTGCTGACGACACTCAGCACCACTCCATTAGGATGAGCGCCGGTGCTAGCTACCATTGAAGTACTATAAAGCTTAGTGGCAGCTATTTATTATTCCCCCGATGTTTTGCATCGGAAAAGAAAATTCACCTGAAACAACTGAACACATTCCGTATTGTCGGTGTATTCTATATTCGTCCACGTAATCCCTTCTTTCAGATATTCTTCCTGATGCGTGGCAAAGTTACTGGCGAAACATTCAACACTACTCTTCCATTACTTTCCCATACCATCGGTAAAAGTACCGTACTTATGCAAAATTTCATAAATTGTAAAGAAGCTAAAATCATATAACTTTTTCCCTCTCCTGGATATACTCTCTCTGATATTTCAGGCCGAACGTTTGTGTATCACTTAAAAGAATGGGTGCAATATGCAATTCATACCTGTTCGAACTGGAAGATATGTTGATTGAAGTAAGCCTGCAGATGTTCATTTGCATAATTTATACAGAGTTGCTCGAATGAGTTCCATTTTCCACCAACATCTTCGAATCCAAAGATATCCAGGATACCTGGAATACGCACGCACTAATTTACTTCTAATAAGATTGATTCATTGATTGATTGTGTTAAAGAGGGCAGTAATTTCTGCAATTAGTTAGATAACGCGTGACTTCTGTGTTGTAGAACCCACTTAGAATGGTGGTGGTGATAAAACCGCACGAAAGTTTGACACCAACTTAAGTCCATATGAAGAGCTAAATGAGAAAGTAATCCCTTAATCAATAGTTTGAAATTAAGAGTGCAGAACTTGGTGCAGAAATTGTGGATTTAATTAACATTTTCGTGATGGAAGAAATTCAAATTCAGTTTGAAGCTTACCAATATAATATCCCATCTTTGACGTAAGCCTTTCCTTTTTCAGCAATGCTTGATTTATGCGCAGTACTATCCAGTGAAATAAAGCGTTGTAGAGACATTTCGCCATTGCATCGCGCGTATCCTTTGCCTTAATTTTACAATTTATCCAGTTCATTAGCTGTTTCTTGCGACCTTGCTGACCTTGAGGAAGTGAAAGTGAGCGGCTCAGGCTTGCTCAGCTCGACAGCACTTATTATCATAGAAAGGTCGGGAGAAGAGACGTGCAGTCCGATGAGGTGCAGTTGGCAATCGGCTTTGGTAAGAAAGAATTTCCAGTGCAATTTGGGGAAAGGAGGATTATGAAGTTTGGCATCTTGCTGATGCGTACGTGGGGCACGCTTATTAGTTGACCCGCAAGCGTTTCCGTCGAAAGTGTCCAGAAATGGAAAGTAGGAGGGGAAGGAAGCTGAACTTACCTCACTAACGTTGTACTGCGAGATGACGACGTCGTTCTTCATCACCGTCCGACGCATGGTCAACGCTTGCTGTAGGTTGGAGGACTTGATGTGCAACAACGTGGAAATGATGCTCAACACCTCTTCATTGCCAATGGAGACATTCTCATCACTATGATAACCACTCCTCTGAAGGACACTGCTGGTCACATGTCCGCTGAAGAGGCTTCTTAGCAAGCAAGCAAGAATTTCGACACTTTGCTTTCTACCTCTCTAAGTGTGGAAAGGGAGAGTGAGCAGGGCGGAAGCTCTTTACCTACTACTTACCCTGACATACTTGATATTTCCAAGCAGTAACACAGCCGATATAACAGCGAACATATTTTGTTGCGATTGTTGTGAAAAGCCCACGGCGTCCATGGCATATTTCAGTCTTTGATATTCGTAACATTCGTTTACTCCTTCTGCTGCGTAAAAATTATTCTGAAATTCCCCGCTCTAACCGACAACCGACAATCAAGTCATTTTTAGTTTAATTGAATGTTCGGATTTTATAATTTTTGAACGCATAGACGCAAGATAGCTTTGATGTCACCGACGCGATTCTTAGCTGGGACGAACAACAATCAGGTTTGCTTCTGTATCCACATCGCGGACGGAATGACATCACTTTCAGCCCTCTCCTCCTATCCCCCTGACAAGTAATGTGATGTGATTGGAGAACCATCTCTGGCAACATCCTTCACTCACTCATCTTGCAACTGACTATCTATCTGAGAAATCAAAATCTAAGTGGACCCAATCAACTGAGAACATTCCTCCTGGAGGATGTGTGGGTGGATGACCACGCAAAACTCTACATCGTGAATACCGTCCACCTTTTGGCCGCATACTCCAACATGCACATATGAGAGCATCAGGGGGGGGGGGGGGGGGGGGGAGGGGAGGCGTTTAAAGGCTTCTCAAATAAAAAAATAATTGTGAACATCTTGTTGAATTGATTGGAAGAAAGTAAGAGCGGCCACTCTTGCTTACTTGGTTAAGGTAGCTATAATCGGTCGGCTCCATCAGGTAGTGCCTTTGCCGCTCCTCATCCGATGCGCCGTTTAATAAATAGTAAAAAACATGGTAGTTCCTGTGAAGATAAGTGTTTTTAGAATTGAAATGTGAATCTACAATAACTCATCCTGAAAGATTCGACGAATGAATGAAATTCGGAGAAAGTAGAAGCTTTCATTTTGTAGTTAAATACGGTTCTTTACCTTTCGTCAACAGCCTGTGAAATGATTCGTGATTTCTCTAGCAAGTAAATTTCAACATTCGCTCTGAAAAAACTGACAATTTTTAAGAGCACCAACTGCAATTTCAAGAAGATCCGACTTAATGATGGATGTCCGGATCATTGCATTTCTCTCGCACCTCCTGGATTGCTACCCACCTTAGAGTAGTACCAACCTACTACTATCGGCAGACCGATCCAAGTCAAATTAGAATCTTCGCAACTACAACAATATCTTGCTTGCTTCCTCTCCAAGGCATCATTTTCAAACATACCCCGAGACCATCCCATTTTCTCGATAATTCACTCGGATGAATTTCCCAAACCTGCTGCTGTTATTGTTTTGCACCGTCACTGCGTTTCCAAATGCCTGAAAAGTTTTCTTTTCTAATCCTTCGCTAAATTTTCCGTGATGACTAACTCTACTTACTGCATAAGGAGTACGTGAGAAGGGTGTGAAAAGCAGACCTCAAGTACGGGTCCAGCAGCAAGTAAAGTTTTCTCAACCGAACTTCCAGCACTGGAACCCTTTTGACTGAGTGTGGTAAAATGATGTAGCAGGAAATTTGTCGATTCGGTTTTTCCGGAGCCTGATTCCCCACTTATCACAATACACTGATTTTCCTTAATCCGTAACATGCTGAAACAGGTTTTTATCCGATTCATGTTGTCGATATTTAATAATATGTGGAAATGCAGGAAAGTTTTTGAAGAAGTTTTATGATTGCAAACTGTTATGCTACATTCAGCAACGACATGATATTGCATGATGGTTTGAAAAGGTTTAAATCAATTAATATAATGATTCGGTAAAAGAGCGTGTTTCACGCTTGTACAAATACAAGCGTGAAACACGCAACACTGATTCTTACTTTACTTATATCACAAAAACGTCTGTAGCTGAATTGTTGAATAAATCAGAGGGATGAGTTTTTGAGGACAAGTTTTTTAAGCGGCTGCAAGATGTGCATCACGCATCGGTGATCATTATCACCATGTCGGGTACTTGGTGCCGCTGGTAGCATACCTGTGATATGTGATGTTGGCAATGGCAAAAATATGTGGCGGCATACTGGAGAGCTGTCGAATTTGAGAATATAGTCGCGCATACTTTGGATTGTAGATCGGGAAGAAGCTAAACGGATTAACAGCTAGCAAAATTGGCCCTGCAACACTGACCTGCATCATTGGATGGAGTGGTCGTTAGAGTTAAAGTTAACTGGAAATCAGAGCAATCAAAGTTTTGTGACCGATTGGCAAGTGTTGCACGACCACACTCTATTCATTCCATCAAACTCCTTCCTTCTCAGTTGATGCAATTTCGTTTCTCATTATCGTTGAAATGCAAAAAAACTTGCCAATATACGTATAAATGTGTCCACTAGCAAATCGATCTTTAAGGTTCTCAAGTAACGTTTGTTCCGTAAGCTCTGGAAGCATACATAAGTCCGGATATTCGCGGTCCTAAAAAATGCTGAATTTGGAACGAGAAAACCTGGTTCTCTTCGGCCTTCCGAAACAAACTTTCTTATCATGGCTTCAAGACATCTTGCGCACACGTCATTTGTAGAGCAAAACGAGAAATGGAGCATTGTGTACCTGAGGTTGTGTTAGGAATTTGGCTAAAAATGAATCGATAGTACTGGATGTTTTCGTGGATCCAAAACGCACACCGTGGGATAACAGTGAAGAATCCTTGTGCCTGGAAGTTACCTGTTTGCATCCTTGTAAAAGCGCAAAGCAAATGACTCACCACTTCAAAACTATCAAAACTTTTCCACCGGTTCGTCAGTTGTTATAAAAACTGTGTTTGCTTTCAGTTCTGACCAGTCACGTCACCACTAACATCGTCTTAAAGGCATTTGGGTTGAGTAGAGGCTGCTGAGTAGTAGCGGCGGCCCGAGTGACTTACAACAACACGACTAATGAGTGACCCTGATCGGCCCACGCCTCAGTCTCACTTCACTAGCTTCTACTTCGGGGATGAAGAAGAAGAAGAAGAAGAACGTCCACTTCCTTTCACCTCAGTACTAAGCGGTTTTTTGGCGTCGCTTCGTTGCTTTCGCCGTGCACCGGCCGTGCCCACAACATCTGTACAGCTACCGGATACTCGCCCCGGTCAAGCCTTCTCTCTTTGAACGTCCTTCCATCCAGTGTGCCCATAATTTCATATAATTCATAGTCATCGGCACACTGATGCGCCAATTCTGCAACGTGTCAGAGAAGTAATCACACTTGCAGCACGCAGCAATCCAATTATATCACTCCTTATCCTAAATAATTCCGCAACCGCAACGTGCAGAATTAGGCGAAAGTGTGCGAAACACACGTGCGCCTTTATCACTAATTATTTTGCGCACTTCTTGCTTATTAGGATTCACTGATCAATTTTCTCCTCATGCCAGTTTTACTTATTGCTTCTGGAAGCCTACCTTGCTTTTGTTGCAAAACCTTCTCAATAAGTTCCTCAGTTGTTGCCCACTTATGGAAATCAAAACTAATCCGATCTTCATAGGAAACCGGATTAAATGAATACAAATAAACAGAAATAGTTTGAAAATGTGAATCATCCGAGGGGCTTGCATTTGAAACAACGGTTAACGACCGACGTGAATAACAACCGTTCACTGTATTGGCAGAACCTAACGATGACGTCGATTCAAAACTCATTGTCACAATTCATTAGGGTCAAATTTACATGTAGCAGTAGCAATTCCGTGTGCCAATTCGATTCTGAAATCACGACGTATCATAGGAAATATTTCCGCGCTCACAAAGTTTCATCCAAAATTAGTCAATGTGTGAATGCGATAAGCTGAGGCTGGACATTGCACTGGGTGAAATAGAAATAAATTGAAATTTGCCGATTGCCGAGATCTGGCAGAAGCGAAAGCTAAGTTTGAGGAAAGATTCAACGATTTTGGAAGCTGCAAGAGGGATAAGCTAATGAAGAGCGTTGGAGGGTCGTGGTTTCTGACGTTGTTCTGAGAGAGAGAGAGAGAGAGAGAGAAAGGAAGGAAGGCTGGTTTCATCCGTATAGATACTAGTTGAGTATTTTGAGAGTTTAATCATCCAATCACCTCTTATTGGGGAAATAGTATGGAAAGCGAGGAATGAAGGAGTAAAGGTGAGGAGTTGGAAGGAGGAAGAAGAATGGATGATGATGATGATCGGCTTGATAAATAAACAAGATGAAATGGAGGGTGAGTGGAAAAGGATCGGGAAGCAGTGAAGTGCTTGAAACCAGTTGTTTTCGGTTTAAATTTTTATATGCTTTCTAAATTTCTAAATTGATAACTAGCACTGATCAAGTAACATGATCGCCACGTCACCTGCATGGAGCAGGAGTAAGTGCGGTCAATTAATTTCATACAGTTCCGGTGCTGTAGTGATAATGACAGTAGCAATAGCAACGGCAATGTAGCGACATAGGTACGAAAGCGCTGTGCAAATGGAAACCTTTTTTCAAATACTTTTGAAGCACGCTGAGCAGGACGACAACAGGGCTACTTCTTCGGCGGTGGCGGTGGCGGTGGCGGTGCTGATGGGGATGATAAGGATGAGGATGAGGATGAGGATGAGGATCGTGATAGTAACGGCAAATTCAACGATCCATTAAATGTTCCCAAATTTTCAGCAATCTCGACGGATGATCATTGTCGTAGGGAATGAATGAATAGACACTACTTGCTTACCTCTAAAGTCAGCTGTTCATGTGGGCCAAAGGGTGCAGTGGTGTGTGTGTGTGTGTGTGTGTGTGTGTGTGTGTGTGTGTGCGTGTGTGCGTGCGTGCGTGCGTGTATGTAGTATTTCCCTCTGCCTCATACTTTATGAACCACACAAATAGAATACAACCCTTACTTAAGCATGTTTCAACAAAAATTCCCAAGGAAAGAAGAAGTAACGAAATGAAGTTAAGGGAGAGAATCATGTGTGACATGGCATCGTCGTAGTGCTACTGTTATTTGGAGCTCCAACTTGAACTTAAGTTCGAATTGAAATCTAAGCTTAAACTTCTCCTCCTGCTCGTTGTTGCTAACATGCAAACATGACGACAATATTTGCTGCTTCAAGCTACTGGAAAACAACACGATGAGAGACGGGTGGATTTCGCTCAGGCCACAACACTACATTGAGCGCAATTAGTGAGATGAAAAGCCAAAGAAAACGTGGATCACGTCATTGAGATTCAAAATACCTCTGTTGCAAGGAAAATAGAGTAACATTTAAGCGGTAATATTACTTCAAATTTCTTCACCACCGCGGGCTAATTGTGCGGCACTTTTGAAGGAACTCTTCAAAGGCAGAAATGAGAAAGGGGAAAGGAACCGGAAAATAATCAAAGGGACAAATTTGGGTCACGAAGCGCATACGGTGATGGCAGTGTTAAGTGCCGGATGTGGATGACGGACACGGGTTGCGTGTCGGTAGCTACTCCTCCTATTATGCATCCTCTCGCAGATGAGATAGATGTTCGTTGAAAGGAAAGAATGTGTTCGCATGGATGTAATTGTATAAACCATATGATGCTCTTCTCTTCTCTTCTCGGTGGGTCGCCGCTCCTTCGGCTCACCTCCTTCAACGAACGCTCTGGCTGAATTTGTCGACGACTACAATTGGTACTTCACGTCCACGCAGTTTCACCGCAAAGGTATGCTACAGTTGCGAATTTCAGATTAAGCGAATACTTAATTTGCTTCATGAGCATTACGTTACTTCTTCGCCCCTCAAACGATGTCCTCTCTACGAAGTGCTAGCACAGAAAGAGAAAGAGGTGGAAGTTAAAGCAAATTCCTCCTTCTAATGAAGCAATCGTCTGCAGCTCGAACTTCCCTTCTTTTAGCATGAAAAATTTTTTGCATTTTTAATATTCCTTACTGAGCGACAGTCAAAGTAATAAATAGTCTTCTGCTACAACAAAAACGTACATCCATAGATTCTCTCTCTTCTCAAGAAGTGAGTGGTGTCTGCCCTGTTTGCTTTAGAACGAGACACATCTAAGAGACCGTCCATCCAATTTAGAGTGTGGAAAAATTCGGAGGTGCAAGGTGAGTGATAAACTTCAGGTATCTTCCCATGGAAGTCGGAAAGGAATGTTGTGAACAATGAAACGCACGTGGCTGATAGCCCATATCCTTCCGAAGAATGCGTACTGACTCCTTGCAAACACCACTCACTGCCTTTCTTGATGCAATACAGTAAGGAAGAAGGTACGTACTTTTCACGTGGCATTACTACAGAAGTGATGCAATTGGTGTGCTGTTGAGCAGTAGCTACCTCAGGTGTAATATTTCCGGTGGTTGAAGCAATTGTTTCACATTTTTCTCTTCCTTTTTCCTTTTCCATGCTCAACAAAATTGAAATTGCACAGAGAAGTAAAGTGGAGAAAAAGGAAGAATCAGTCTGTACGCTGAAAACAGACGACGACAAGTGGTGAATCATTCATATTTAATTATTAAATTGTAGTTGAGATTTTCCGAGGTCGGTGGAACAACTGACTTCTTGTAATATCTACAATTTGCTGCTGCAACCTCAGCTGTCCTTTCCAACTGCTCAAGCAAGTTTTGGCAAATGCTAACGCACTTCCAAAACGCTTTTATTGGAATTGCGGATAGAAGCGCACTTGAAGAAAACGTTTGCATTGCTCATTTCACTTCAATGTGACCAGTAGTAGAGAAGAGAAGGTTCCGAGCAATATGCTCACTCGTTGCACTAAGGCAGCGGCGCGCAAACTGTGAAGTAGAAGTGAATATGCATGCAAGTTAGGCAAGCTGACCATGCATTTGAACGCCTTTATTCCGTGTTGAAGTGATAGGGATGGATGTGGCAGATCGACCGGACAGCTTTGACATTTGCATCGGATATCAACTGAAAATCTTTGTCGCTTGCACTCCATTTCCACATTTCCTTCTTGAAGAATCCAATTAGTCGTGAGAGGCGATCCAAAACTTGCTCATTTTTTTGATGGCAATAGTAATTGTCCGGTTCTGCCTGCTGATCCTTTGTTGGCAGCGATTCGCCACTCTGTCCACCAATTCCAATTTCGAGGTGAGGGGTAATGCGTCAGAAGATCGATACGTCAGAAAGTGTTTATCGGAGCACGCAGGCAGTTAAATACAAGTAGCGTTTATTAACAGCGCAAGAAGAAATACAAACAGTTGATTACTGCTGAAAAAAGGCTACCGATCCGAGACAGAGAGAGAGAGAGAGAGAGAGAGAGAGATTCTGAGGGGATGATATATATGAGATGATCTCGAAGTAAAAAACATGTCATATGAATATAGTCGATGGAGAGGGAGTGTTTTGTACAAATTGAATAGATTGCAGGTGGTCATTTCCACGATAATACGGTTGATATTTGGTGAGAACGCACGCGGTAATTTATCGGTAACATAAGAAGGAGATTACAGATGATAATTTACATTTGAATCAGTTAGTTGGATAAGAATGTTAGATGTGATTGGTTGTCGAGTGAGTTTTTTAGTTCTCGGTGTTCCGATTTCTCCACAATAATAAAGCCCCCACAGTGAAAGGCGAATTGTAGTTGCTAGCGTTTAGAGAAATCATCTCGAATATTTCAGGATGGGAGGGGGCGGGAAATGAAATTTTTTTTAAATGAATCTATGTAAGTTTGCAATTACTGATCGATCGAACTGACCAATGAAAGCTGTCGTTAGTGCCACAGATAATTATTATTTCTATTGTATGCATGATTTAGAAGCAAAATCTGCGTCGTTTTTGGAATGTGAAAGAGGCCAGTCTTATCTTGCGTTTGACGTTCAAATTTTCCTGTTGGAAATTGTTTGTTGAGAGTCTTCAAAATGCTGCAAACGGAGCTCTTAGCTTCTTTATCAGAAGAATTTAAAATTCAATTCTGAAAAACTCCTTTTTTGCATTCAAAGAGACAAGTGCTGCGAGTAAAGGTTCAATGTTTAAGTAATGAGATAAGAGTGCCTATAGTTCGCTACAAATGTTTCTGATTCCACTCCCTCTCAAATGTTGTATGGCATTTGCTCGCCGCACATTTTACCGTTGCCTGCGCCTCTGCTGGCAGCACTGTTTTCTGTTTTCGTCGCCTGAAAAGGTTTCTAGAAAAAGACTTCCTTCGGAATTGAGAACAGGACGGCAAGAAGTTGCATTAAGCAACGGATTCATCCAACTGCACGTGCACATTTCATTTTCGTGGCACTGGAATGCTGGGAGCGGAGCGGAGCGGAGGCTAGGAAGGACAGACAAGTACCCTTACAAGGCCACTGAGAAAGGATCAATTCCCCCTGAATTGTGGCTTGAAGTTTGTGGCTGGCAAGAAGATTGCTGACAAGTGTTGAAAATTTCATCCAAACGCAATTAATAAATGCGTCTTCTCATCTCATCGATATGTCATGAAGTCAATCAATTGGTCAGCTGATCGCAGCGGTTGCCGCTGTATCACGTCGAATAAGTGCTATCGGATGGATTCTGTGGAAAATGCTGCATTCCGGCCCGCATTCTCCTCAACGAATACTCATCACGCTCTATCGCTGGCGAATTGCAACACGTCACTGATCAAACATCATTTTAATCATACATAATTCAAGCACCCATGTCTGCTATAGCTAGAGCCAGTCATTAGTATTTGTCGTTAATTATTATTAGTGCTATTGTCACTATTGTCGAGATAGGAAAAGGAATTAATTGCAGCAGAACTTGGCTGAACTGGTGCTAATTTTGCAGCAGTGAGGAAGAGGTTCGCCTCGTACAGGAAGTGAGGAATTGGAGAAGAACCGAACGACAGATAGAAGGGAATTGTCGTGGGAATCAACTGCAACAGTTGATTCATTCCGTTGAAGAAGAAGATAAGTAGGGTGCAGGTGGGGCTCCCTCCGAATTCTCCCTTCAAAATTTCATCCCGCAAAAGGAGGCGGCAAACTCGCATGGCAAGCAGAGAAATTAATTCTCAAGCAACCAACCTATTCCCACACTTATCATCATCATCATCCATCCTTCAACCTCTCAAAATAGTTCGTTCCTCCAGGCCGCCTGTCTACTCGTGCGGCGCTGCGTCCGCCCGCACTCTGCTCAGCTCCACGCATCAATTCATTTCATTCTATTTCTTCAAGTATCATCGATCGATGAGAGAGAGAGAGAGAGAGAGAGAACATTTCAGATGAGATTTGTTACTTATTCGCGGTTTCCCCACAGCTGCTACTTCCTTCTCACAAAAACCTGGCGAAAAAACCTCTCATCAAGCTCCATTCACTTCACTATTTTCAGCAATGTGGGTGGTCTAGGACCGGAACTGCAAGTGACGCAGTTCCAGGAAGTGTCGCCGCAGCTCCAGCAAATGTCGCAGTTCCAGGAAGCGTGTACGCAGCGAAGCATTCCATGAGTGAAGTCACTCGTAACAACAGCCTCCTGCTAGTTTTTCTCCTCCTCCCCGGCCGATGTCGGAAAATCCGGAATGAGTTCAAGACGGATTATAGGCATCCGCAAATTATTATTCGTCACTTAAGTTGATTCCAATTGCGCACAGCCTTTCTTCTGCTCTAATCACTCTGTACTTCGGCAGCCACACAAAGACTTTGTAAACTTCTTTATTTGCTTCTAATCCAACCTCACTCATCGCATACGACTTTTCCTCTATCTACTTATCCTCTTCTGCGTATCCTCTCTTTCAGGATGTCGCCTTCACTTCCTCGTCAGATTTTCCGTAAACTCCTTCTTACACTTTATTTACAATCCAACTCTAAAGTACTCTGGACACCAATTAAGCCAATCCTGCCTACTGCTCCCTACATATGTCACTTCGGCAATCCACGAGGGGGAATCTTCTTCGGACCTCCAAAACACGCTTTATTCATTCATCCATTAATCCCATCCACATCCCCCCCCCCCCATCACATCACCATTAATTACTACCCTGGCACTCACAACGTGTACTGCGTTTACCACTGACTCTACAAGGTATGTGAAGCTATCTACATTTATACTATCTATGCTTTACTGCTTTCCTGCCTACTCTTCTTCAGTAATTGATTTAAAACAACTGCCGACAAATCTGAGAAATAACTTGTTATGGATCTACAAATATAAATAAAAATTTTTTCGCAACAGCTAGTACCGATCGGTCACTTTACTCATGACATGAGGTCTCTGATTGCGATGTCTCTTTCTATCTTCTTCAACTTAAAGTACATTTTGATTGAAACTTGAAAGAGTTCCGCGTTCCTTCGCCTTTGATTCCTCTCCTCTCCTTCCACTTCATAACGCCGCTATCCCCTCATCACTTCAGCTGCTCCGACTCCATTTTAATAAATCCTTTGGATACCACCACCACTGTCAAGTGATTTCCGGCTCTATCGGGAACCTTCCGACTTCTTTCGCCGAACCTAACGGGCATGCATATTCTCGCCCAGTACTGATCTTTTCCGGAACAGCTTTCAGCCAACTGCTCCCTGCTGCTGGGACGTATCATCATCCATCCAGACATATCCGTTCACGATCACGTCCATCTGCTCACGATGATCCCCTGCACAATTAGCTACATATAACGCATATTCCCACATCTAATCTAAAGAGCGTAAGAAAATTTACTTCCTCATCCGCAGTGTTACCGTTGAACATTCCTGAAGCAGTAGTTGTCTCCGACTATAGCCTCTTTGCTTTCCAAGTGGTGAAACGTAAATGCTTATGAAGCTAAGTTAATTGTCCTTCGTCAAACTTACAATAACCTTACGGCAATTTTAGGCTGAGGTTTTGCTTGTAGAACACATCTGCTATGTGCGGCGCGGCATTGCGCGGTATATGCCGAAATGTCAGCAAACTTTTTAAATTATATCGCACCCAAACAGACTATGTGAAATTCAGGATTTAACAAAGTTGAAACTGAGTTAATTACGAATCAACGAGAATTTGTGTTGCTTGTTGTTTTTAATTTTAACTGACCCGAGCTAACAACCTTATTGCAACGGTTTCAACATAGAGTTCTGCAAGAAAATTTTACACCGATAAATATGTTTTTGATTCATTTGGAACCAGTTGTCATACTTTTGTCTGTTCGGTCAGTTTACCCTCATCTCATGACTCGCTAGATTTTTCACCATTTTCTAGTGCAAAATTTTATAAAATCAAGAAAAATTATTTCCTCGCTATCTTGCGTCCTCAATCGATTTCCATTTGTTCAATTTTTATTGCCTTATTTTCAGTCGAGAATCCGGACTAGGATCATCAAATCGAGTGGAATTTTTGACTTTTTTAAGAGTAACAGGAAATTTGGCAAATAAATTAGGAAAACATGATTTTAACTCCTTCGCTACTAATTTCAGTTAGACGCTGGCTGCCATTCATCGCATCCCTATTGAACTGAGATGTACGGGAATTTTTTATACGAACTCTTCCCTTCTTCATCCTGGTCAATTGTTAGGACTGTGGGCAGCTGTCGATTTATCATCGATGTTTTTCCACCCCCCTTCAGTGCTCGGTGCGTTGTCGATAGTGGTTTCAATGACTTGTTCCTCAAATTTCGCGCTGCAAAGGTTATCGATTAATTTGGAATTTGAGCACAATTCTCGATTCCGAAATGAATTCGATCACTGCTTAGCTACATATAGCTCACTTGTTGGAACTGGTTTATTGATCTAAATGCGACAACGTTTACATACATCACCGCAGATTCATCACCGCAAAATCATTTTAAAATCAAGCTGTTGCTAACCGCTAATTCACGCACCCGTGAAGCTCCGGAAGGACTCGCCGCGGCACAACCGAACCGAACCGGTCGGAGTGATTGCGAGGCGAGCAATCGTGCTAGCGCCTAGCTTGCGTCTAAATTCCATTCATCCGACAATTTCCGCACATGTATTCTGACAGTTGCGAACTCTGCGAACCCCCGTTGCTATGGGCATGGATGTGAGTTGCAAGCATTCGGTAAATGAGCCTGCTGCGCTGTCGTGGTTTCAGCCTTGTTGTGCAACACGTCCTACTACCACACCATCCTTCAAATGCTGCGCCAGTACAGGAGGTGTCGTGCGCCGAACATAGAAATCGATTAAGGTCCGTTCCAACTGCTTTTCCGCTCTCCTCCACTTCCAGTCCTTTTTTCCTCTCTTTAGGTTTGCTTATCTGGCGCAGTTAGGAGAGGAGAACAACGCATCCCATTCCCGATGGATGATTCCTATACTTGAACAAAATGTTGCAGAAGCAGGGGGTTAGCCGAGATTGATCGGCGGCATTTCCGACTTCTCTCTTCCGCATGGCAATACTGATCGTGAGAGGCGCCCGTGACTGTCTGTGACTTTGAGGTTAGAGAGAGTAACCGTTAAAATGTAACACGTGGGGAGACTTGCAGCATAATCGGAAACGTATTTATTTTCCACCTAATTTATTAATAAACATTCCCCACTGCCTCTATCGATTCGGGTGATGTTTTTTTCAACTTTTTTTTGAATTTATGACATCAGTAACCAACACCGACCGGTTCCTCTCCTTCCTTCCTTCCTTTCCAGCCGGGCATTCTTGCTGCTCTACTACTGCCACCATTCTTTTTTCATTACACGCATTTACCTTGCAGAATGCAGTCAGGTGTATGTTCTCATTGTGCGATAATAATAATAATATATTTATCATCGTATCAGTGGAAGGAGACACGTGCTGCTGTCTTATGACTATCAATTTCAATTTCAACTTTCCTTTTCCTCTAACGAGAAGGTTTCCGTTGCAGAGGTAGATGGCAAAGATAGCGAATCTTTTCCTTTCTGATCTCTTTCTTCTATCCGTTCCTTCACTCGTTTTTCATGTTTCCCGCACGCATTGCTGCTGCACGTAGGATCGGTGAAGACGTCCGCAAACTCCCAAATATACATATACATCACCCCCCACCCCTCATTAAGCCACTGCAACAACTATTATTGGTGAGAAAGCCGCCAGGTGGTTCAACTCGCCAACCTTCACTTGGTTGACGCGTGAGAGTTTTAGAAGTTATCATTCATTGCCTTACGCTATCAACTTTGCAAACATTAATCACTTTTTCCTTCTCGAATTCGAGACAACACAATATGATGAATTTTGGAAGTTTTGTTTTTATTATCCGGAAAAACGTCATTTCTGGTTTTACATACAAAACGCCAGGATTCTAACACACACACACATACACACACACACACAGACATATGCATAAGTTGTTGGCAAATGGTTGTTTGTAATATAATCAGCAGTTCATCGATCATTTTACGGAACTTCAAGATGCAAAAAAAGAGAGAATTGAGAAGGTAGTGAGAATGACAAGGGGTGAAATTTGTTTGCTTGATCGTTGTTCTTGCATTCCCTTACCAACGTCATGCCTCCTCCTCATGTCATGCATTCTCCCAAGTAGCAGCAGATCTCTCCGAATTTCTCCCTTCCAGAAAAATCATTAATGCAGTGGTAGTAGCAGTAGTGGTGGTAGTAGTAGTAGGAGCGGCGAGTGGCATGAAGAAAGGAAAAGTTGGCTGGCTCGTTTTGTTTGCCCTTCTCGCTTTTGTTCCTTTTTTACGCTTAAGCAAACAGTAAACCCACCAAACTTTATTTTTCTTCATTTTCCTCTTCATTTTCACCAAATAGAAATTGAAATTGCCGTGCGAAGAAGAATGGCAATGCTACTTATCAACAAATTCAGAGAAGGGGAATAACGCCACATTGGCGCTTCACTTTGAAAGTTCATCCTCACTTCTTACCGCCCAATTATTTCAAATGTTTTTCACATTTTTCATTCCTGGCGGTGCAGCTTCAGAAATATTCCAAGTTGAACTGAAGACACATTCTCAAACAACGTACTCCTCCTTCAAACTGCTCTTTTGCTCAGATCCTCTTTCACTTCATTGTGTTTTGCTTCCTGAATTAATCTCCGTATCCGTATGTCCTACGCCATTTCTACGTTTTATGGCAATTTATTAAGAAGAATTAAGAAAAAACTTTCATGAAATCGTCGATTTTAATTATAAATTTTAGGAAGTAATTAATTAATGGACAGGAGAAATGGAAAGAGTGGAATGTCGCAGAAGAGAATGTAGAAAAAAGTTATAATTCAAATAAATGTTAAGCCATTTCTCACATCTGTGAGTGATCTCTAATAGTTCGAGAAGGAACAAGCAGAGAAGTGTGGAATGAACAAAAATACTAAATGTAGCAGCGGATGAAGCCAAATGACACGGGGCTACTGTGATTAAGCCAGGTTAGGCAAATCAGACAGAATCAGCCAAGATCAATGAGTAATAATGATTGACTTTTTCCTTCACCGAATTCTTCCTAGATAGAGTACCATCCAGCACTTTTTCCACTATTTCTATTCCTTTTTCCTCTCAGTCTTTTTTTTACTCGCAAAAAATTCAAATTTCAATTTTAAGACTGCGCATCATTAATAATTCATTCATTGGCAAGTGCGGAACGAGAGGAGAGAGGAGGAGGGAAGAAAAGGATTTGAAAGATCAGCGCCGATGGAAATTGAATTTCTCGGTCAGTCTGACTGAGAAAATAAGTTCTCTCTTCCTCCCTCCTCACTTATGCCCAACTTTGCTGTTTCATCCTGGAATAAGATCTCTTCCTTCCTCCCTCTTCGCTTCATTTCCTCTTCCTCTTTAAATATCACTCCTTAAAGCTGAGATGAATGCTTGCAAAAAATTTTTGAACGAAGCGAGTCTGCGAACGTACGTGAACTTGTGTGACCACATTGTTTGTTTGTCGACCGCCACTAAGTAAACAATCCGTCGAGAAGTTTCGGCACTGTTCGGGTGAGGTTCAGCTCAGTCCTCAACTATGTGGATGTGCAAAGCAAAAATTAATTTCGTTAACATTTTTGCAAGTTTGCAATAAAAGCGTTTTCGAGATGGGAAACGTCTGCCGTCCTCGTTTGAGTCTCTCCGCATGATTCACGCAGTCGGCAGGCAGTCTTTCCAAATCGAGCGGCATGCAATACGTGTCTGGCTCATTGACTAGAGTGACAGCAGGTAGTTTGAAGGAAGTCCACCTCGATCCCTACTTGTATTATGCTACCTACCACTTCTATTAATTGTTTTTTTTCAAGCATACGCAACTACCAAATTCGGTTAAGGGAAAAGGCTAATCCACGTGAATCGCATCTCATCCAAGGTCTCATCCATGCATTCGCGTGCACACACAGCGTCATCATTTTATTCACGTAAAACCGAGTTAATTTCTCTCATTCGTTGTTTGGTTGTGAATGCATTTTGTCAGCTGCGCGAACGCTTAATTCCATTTTCGTTTATCAGACTTACGACTTTTGCAAGGGAAGGAGCATCAGATTTTTAAAAGAGCGAAGTTGCGAAAGGTGCAAAAGCAACTCACTTAAGGAATCACAGGGAGCAGATGGAGGAGCTACCTCATTATTTTTCTCCCTTAATATTTTCCTCACTACGTAGGTCTTCTCTGTACGATTCCATCCATATAGGAGAAGACGTGTAATGTGTATCCGTTATGCATACGCCACTTCATTGAAGCCTCCGCTACTTAACACTTGTCTGCTACTTACTCCACTTACTTTGTTAGTGGCCCAGATATCTTTTTTCTTCTATCACACTTTTCCTACCTACCTACCCACTACCTGACCATTTATTACTCGTCCACTTTCACCACTTATCTATCTGCTATTGAATGCCTGCCTATCCGGATCGAGGGTTACATCTCTCTCTCTCTCTCTCGTTCTCTCGTTCTCTTTATTTCGCTGTCCATTTAGTTTCCGTTATTAATTATGAGTAAGTTGAAGTAGTATCATTGTGCATCTCATTGATATTGTTAACTATGTTGATGGGCATTCAGTCACCCTAGTGGTCAAGATGTTTTTTAAGTGGCATAATGCTGTGCAATAAGAATTGCGAATGCGGAAACGAATGCGTTTCTGTGGGGAGTGCAGGAGAGGATTTACGTGTAAGAGTAGCTAGTAGGATTAACGCGTGACTTCCATAACAACGTGCGCATGGCGCGTTGTTTGTTTTTGTTTTATCGCACGCTTATGTCAAAATCATGCAGTGTTGTATCGCGTTTCTCACGTATGAAATTTGCTAGTTGTTAACGTCGGTGGGATAATTGAAGCAGGGTGTGATTTATTCCTTTCTGTACGTGCTGTAGCGCTTTTGCGCTGAGTTGTTGTAGAAGTGTAGTTTTAGAGGCGCGATGATGCTTTAGAAACTGTGCGCTATCCGCTAGCTCGCCATCCATGTCAGCTTTACTTGCGAAAATAACGTCTAGCAGCGAACAGCTACGTTCCAACTTCAAAGTTGATCTGGCTGCGAATAATAATGATAATGGGTGTTGTAAAATGCAGGAAGAGCTACCACTTAGCATCAATTCCGCCACCGCAAACAATCGTTAGTTCTTTTTCACTTCACCTCAAACGAGTCAGTCACACATGAGCCGAACCGTTACGGCAAAACGTCGCCGCTTCTCGTCATACCCTGTAGGCCTGTGCTCTTCCTCGACTGTGCCTCGCAGTTTACTGTTCTACGAAGTTACTTTCATTCCTTCTCGGATCACTCATCGACGAGTTCTCTCATTAATTCCATCCCTTCTGTTTTAGGATGCAGCTCAGAAGTGTTCACTTTATCTTATCGGTTAACTTCATCACCGCTTTAAAAAATTTTTGCATTTCAAATTGGCCCCTATGAAATGCCTATATCGAACATTGAAATATTTTAAAATAAGATGCTTCCATATTCCGCATTCACGGCTGTACACGCGCCGTAGAGCTTTAATTTAATTTGGGAATTTGTAGGAGCCACCAGTCACTCTCAATAAATTGTGTGAAAGTTTCAGTTCTGGTAGAACAAGGCACTGTAAATAAAATTTATCCTGTAATTCCTATTTTACGGTACAATTAAGCTGCTCTTTTGCTTTCAATTAATTTGAAATTCCAGGAGCAAAAGAATCCAAATTATTAGCATTTTGTCAACAGTTAACTTTACGGAGGGTTTTCCGCTTGATCGGTTTTAGTATCGGTTCATATCCCCTAGCATATGTCATCGCTGCCATCATCATGTCAGTTATGTCATTCGGAATTTATTATCTTAAATTGGAAGATCGAGTTCGTGATGGCTACACACCAACGACATCACCCTCAAGACAAGAAGCAAATTTACTTCGAGAATTCACTGATTCATTTGGTTTGTTTCTTCCTCATTCAAAACGTAATTAAACAATGGAATTTCTATGTTTCATTAATATTTAGCATGTTTAAACCGATTTCAGAGCCACTGGACACTGAACTGATAAGTTAAGTTTCAGACGATGGTATTCATCTTAAAAAGCATTTTTCTTATCAAATGTTACTTCTAAGTTGTTGTAGTAACAGAGAAACTTTTTTTCAAAAGTTTTCTTTTCCCCCTTGGAAGTTCAAATTTGGACTGGTGATCAGTTCAGCAGCCGCTATGTGTGGCTTCTGAGTCTTAGTCAATCTAATGTTCCGAAATTTCAAGTGCAACTTGCTACAGGGTTCTAAAGTATGATTCTGGTAATCCTGCCTGCTAACATAACTTTACTTTACTTCACACTCATAGAGATAACTTTACATTCACAGACTAAATCTAAATCCACCTCTCACTTAATTGTTTCGTTGTGCATTAGGCGATCCTACGTTGACGACATTAACGCTGCAAGCTCGTGATGGTGGATCCATGCATCGCCTGAAATACTTGGCGGAAGCAGTTCGACTGCACCGTTATTTTATGGATAATTTTACTGTTGAAGTGCCTTCTACCGGTGAACGATTCGTCTACAGGGAAATATGCGGGTTTTCATGCAATGCAAATGTTGTCATCGAATACTTTTACGTATGTGCGTTCCGTTTATGAAACATAAATGAGTTCCGTACCAGTACGATTATCAGGTGTATTGAACCGAACGATTTTATATAAGAGTTCTATCACAAACTTTTATCGGAATCTTAAAATTCTTTCTTCATGCATTTGCATACTTCTTCCTTCGTATGTACGCTGTTGACTTCGAAATTTTAGCTCCCGAATCTAAATTAAGCTGGTAGGGGCAATTAGCAAAATTCATAATAATTCAAAATTTCAGAGTGCATTACTAGAGGAATACAGGAAAGAGAAAGCGGATAAAGGAAAACGTGGCGAGGCAACTAATCTCACTTATCCAATTGCTAAGATTTCTGGCTTTGATGTTCATTTGGAACGTAATTTTTACGGCGTTCGTTTACGACCGTATGCTAACAGTGGACGTGGTCGTAATAGCAGTAGAATAGATGATAGCAGTGTAGATTCCGAAGAAATGATCCTGCAAATGATCACTAATATTGAATATATCCAGGTGATATATACCAACTAGCAAATTATATGAAATAATTGTTCGATTGAAAGGTCTGAAAGTCCACTTGCGCACTTTCGAACTCATCGAATTTTATTTAATAATACCAACTGCCTGAAAGCGGTTCCCAAATAACTCATAGATCCAGTGATCCGGAAAGTGACAAGCATCTTTCAGGTCATTTTCATGGTTTTTCAAGGGCAAGTAACAAGCAGTAATATGGAAGCAAAGCTTAATGCCTGGGAAGTAGCTCTGTATGAATTTGCCACACAAACCTATGTTGATCAGCCAATAAAAATATTGGTACGTGAAGAGTGTCTCTCTCTGCCCCTCCATATTACGTGAATCGTAAGGCAGCTGCGTGACCTGCGATTTCACAGAGCAGTTTGCTGTTAGAGTGTCTTATAGCATCTGGATATGTTGGGCTAACTTTTCTGCCAACCAATAGTTACCAATAATGAGACTTGAGCGGAGTTTCAAGTGATTATCCCCGAGATACGATAATGATATTGAGCAGAGCGAAGGAAGAGGTGAATGAATTGCGATCTTTTGACATAAACTAGAACTTTCACTCTGTCAGCCGGAGTTGCTGCCGCTTTTGTCTCGGCGAATCCCTGTTTAATTTGAAGGGGTGAATGTTGCAGGTACTTGGAGCAGAAATAGTCAACCAGGAATTAATCAAGGATTCACAACGGATGGCACCCTATTTCATTGCTGGTTTTTTTCTTTCCCTCACTCTTTTCACATTTTTTCTTTGTAGTTTATGATAGAGATGGTTGCAGGTTTAAGGATAGCTGATTAATCGGATTTAATTGTTATGCACTTCCAGTAATCCTCCTTCAGGAACTAGGTGCAGGAGAAGTGCATAACAGATTGCAAATTGCAATATCATTTTTCAACTTGTGAACGAAACTCTCCACTTTAATCTATTCGTGGGTTAGACCACCGGCCGGTTATATGGTGATAATTGTAAATTTTCTCAAATTCCTTTGGAAGTATTTCGATCGACTTGGAATAGATTCCAGACAAAATAGGATTTCTTCCTTTTTCCATCTTTTCTGGTTATAATACATTGTTAAAAATGAAGAAGAAATGTGAACTGAACATCGAAAGACGACTTGATATAATCATCTGATAAGGACAGGTAGAAAATTAACTGAAATTAATTGCGCCAGTATTTAGAGCGGTTAATTTTTTGTGAAGTAGCTGCCTGCGTACGTAAGTAATATATATGTTATCGATTCCGCTGCCATGCGCATTTCGTTGAAATGAAATTTACCCTTGTTTCACACTCATCTCTATCAGTTTAAAGGGAGACGAAGAAATGTTGACATTAAGTTAAATACTCCCTAAATGATAAAATATGCGAAATTTTTGATAAAGTAAAATATGAATGTTGCTAAAATTATAAGGGAATAATAAAAAAAAAAGCTAAAATTATGAGGAATAATAGTGGGAGCAGATTTTTTTCTGTCGATAAGTTAATTAACGGGCAAATTGAACCTCGGTATGATTTTGCACACCAAATTTTTCCGATGACCACTTGAATCAATCGCTTGTTTTGCTTTGGCATAGAATTATCCTGCGTGGAGAATTTCATAGAAAATTTCCAGAATTATCTAATAGATGGATATCCATCCGGTCAGTGATTATTGGAAGTGTAAGCTATATGGAGCTTAGAAATAACTTGTGGAAATTAGCTCCATTTCAGGTTTCTTAGCTATGTTTTCGATGGTTGCAATCTCAGTGCTTGGCAGTGCCTTACTACTTGGCGTCATGCATCCAGCCAAGTTAATCGTGGCCTTTGGCGTTATTGCATGTCCCATCCTGGCAATTACCGTTACCTTTGGATTATTTTCGTTAGCTCAACTTCGAACAAACACAATTATGCTCATTATGCCTTTCCTTGTAATGGGAATTGGTGAGTCCATTCGAGCCAAGTTATAGAAGCACTAACTAAGTGAAAGTGAAAGGGAATTTGAAAAATGATGATCGAGCTATGAATGAGTTACAGTGAACAAAATATGGTGATATCTTAGAACAAGTGTGAGTAATTTCTCAGTCCCAGAAGTCATACTTCTCGTTTCCACTTACCCGGTGGTAGTCCGCAGGAATTTAGTTCGCCTCGACCTATCCCCTGCATTGTTAAGCAAGCCACCTGCTTCCATGTAAATGTCTCTCAGATAGGAACAGAAGGCTGAACAATTGCAGGAGAGCGGTCAAATTTGCGGAAACGATTTCATGGTTGTTTGATTTGATTTGTTCGCTTAAGACTTTTAACGAGAAATTGTAGTGTAGTTGCTTCATTGTTAGATTATATTATTCAAGGAGTCCATTACACATTATGGTCCTGATACCAGTAACATCCTGAATTACGTATGAAGTCTCATGAAGCAGCGGTTGCGTAGTGGCGTGGGCGTCCAAGTTTCCAAGTTTTGTCCTTTGTTCGTGGTATTTCAATACCAGCGAATCGATAATGACCGGTCTGATTTATAGGCGTTAATGGGGCATTCCTAGTAATCCATTCATGGTTGCGGTCATCAAGTGAATGTTCCATACCTCAGCGACTTGGTTTTGTGTTGGAGGAAGCTGGACCGTCGGTCACAATTTCCACATTTACCAATGTGATCACATTTGGTATCGGTGCACTGACTCCTACACCAGGTGAGTTCGCTTCTTTTTGCATACACTTCCGACGTTTGCGTAAGTGTGGTGGTTGCAGCTCAATTGATAAGAGAGGTAGCAAATGGTCGTTTATAGTTCGATGACTGCTTTTGAGCGGTCTTCCATGATAATACGCACGCACGCTCGCTATCTGATGGTTTGAAATGAAAGTTTGAGACACTTTTCTATTTGTCAGTTTTATCAAGAAACGCTGATGTCTTTTTCGTTTCAGAAATAGCACTATTTTGTTTTGAAACAGCAATAGCACTTGCATTTGCATATATCTTCACATTGGTTTTGCTGTGTCCACTACTTTATGTGGCAACCGTCGTAGAACGGACTAGGAAAAAGGCTACTGGTTTGCCCATGGTTGGTTGCATTTTCATTTTGTTTCCCTGTAACACTCCCGAGATGTCGAAGAAAGTGATAAAAGTTGTGAAGTAAAATGGCAACCACTAACCGCAGAACATCTCGTCGGGTCGTGGGACAGAGAGAGTTTGCTCTTTTAACGTCAGAGTTTACTCAGCAAGTATTTCCGGACTTCTGACGCATGGCCGTTATGCGACTTACAGTAACAGTGAATTTTAGTGAGGAAAATGAACATGCACTGTGCAATAACAAGCATGTGAAGTGAACAGCAGCACCTTCTATATCTAGATTTAAAAGTAGGATGTGACTGTCAAACCTTGTCCTTTTTGTAGTCAAATAAGTAAAGCGTGGTAGAGTGATAATTGAATCGCTTGACATTTAACACCAAAATGGTAGCAGTTAAACAGAAATTAACGTAAAGTTGACCGCTTCGTTGGTCGAGGAGGCAGATGGTAAGAAGAATATCTGCAATATTGAAAATATCGTACACAGATAAAGGTGTGTATTTCGTACCGAGTGTTATTTTCAGATTATCACTGGGTTAAATTCTACATTAAAATGCTACTGTCGTCTGATAACGTCGAAATTATTTGGTGTGCTAGCTTTCGTTGGCATTCTGATCTATTGGTTCTTCGGTGCAATTGGTGCAATGAATATTGAAACACGGTTGGATGTGGAAAAGCTGCTACCAAAGAACTCACCCTTGCAAGAAGCAAATGCTATCATCTCAACCAAAAGTAATCAATCCTTCGTTCCTAACATTCTTATCATCCTCTCAGCAACTCACGTTTGGAAGTGAAAGCATCTGATGTGGCCGCGATCTGTTCCTTAGTCAAATGTGGGATGGTGCTACCGACAGCTGCTGTTTAGATAGAGAAGTCGTACGATATCAATCTTCCAAGCATGTGCTTTCCTGATGATGAAATCAAGTCGATTCCTTTCCTACAGAAATTTAGAAGCATTATTCTTTTCGATAGTGTAGCATGTGCAACTAAGTCTCAGTCATGTACATAGATCTTAGATGTTTCTTCATAAGTATGTGGCTAGACTAGGTTCGGATTCGCGCAAACGTGGCTTGATTAGATTGCAGTTTGGACGGAATACTATCCTGTAATGATTTTGGTTAACAGTCCTTTGGACATACGAAACGAACGTGTTCTTAAGCGATTCGATGCGATGGTCAACGACTTCGAAACATTGGAAAAATGTCGAGGTAGGGATTGATAATTTTCAGAAGAGAAAAACATCTCATTTAAATATTCCAAATTATAGGATGAAACAAGTCACGACAACTTTTATTTACACCTCTTGTTTTCTTCAAACTCTTTGCCATCTGTACTTCTACTTGCTTCTTGACTCTCTCCTAGTTGAAGTAAATTTACTCATTCAGGAAAAGAGTTTACTCTCCTGTGGTTGCGTGATTACAAGACGTACTGGTGGGAAGCTTTGCTATATGATTTTGATTATTTTTCCGACGATACAGCAGCACTAACAACAACAACAACAACAACAACAACAAGAGCAACTTCACAAACATCAAAGCAGGGGATAAAACTCGGAAAAGAAATGATTGACTACAGCAAATTGAATGATTTCCTTTCTTCGCCAATTTATAAGCAGTGGAGAAACTTCTTGAAATTAAGGTAATGTTTCGGGAGGTTTAAAATATTAGATTTTATTCTGTAAAATATCTATCCTAGCAACCTCCTTCGTTCAATGCGAGGAACACGTTAGGCATGATTGTATAAGTAGCGCACACTCCGTTTTTAGCAACAAGTACCTGTGAGACGAAATTAACGGCCTTTTCTGTCACGATAAGTTTTATTTACTCTTTTCTCTTCAATTTCACTTTGTGCTTTTCTCCTCTATCTTTTCCTGTGTCCTAATTTACTTCTGCTAGACCCTATTATAAAAGGATTATCAATTCACTTCTTCAAAAGGAATGATTCGGATGTACCGGTGGAAAGTTTTTGTTTCGTGGTGACATATCAGAATTCGACCAGTTGGAAGGAACGAATTGAATTAATGCAAAAATGGCGAAGCATTGCTAATTCTTATAAAGATTTGAATGCATCCGTTTGGGAAGCTAATTCGATGTTTGTCGATCAAATGCTTTCGCTGAAAACGCTAGCTTTGCAGGTAACTTTGATTAAGTAGAATTTTCTGAAATTAACGTCCTCAGTTTTTCCGGATGTAACAACTGTTATGAAATGCATTTCTTTCAAGACTTGTGTCTGGACATTAATTTGCATGACGACAGTATGCGGCTTATTCATTCAGAATCCATTCAGTGTAATTATCGCATCTCTCACTATTGCATCTATAAGCTTCGGTAAGTACAATTAATTTATTGGGTTTACTTGAAAACTGATTATCATTGAGCACCTCTTTGGTAAGGAACTGTGAAATATCTTCCAGCAAAATTAAAGAGGTACGTTTCTTTAAGCAACTAGTCGAACATTCTATAGAATAGTGCTCACAGAATTAAAGCAAGGCAGTAAACAACGCCAGCACTGAAAGCACTCAGCTGGCGTTGTTGAGCCAGGCAGCAAATTAAATAAACGGTTAGGTGTCTTTGGCGTAATGAAGAAATGTTACTAGCGATATGCACAGTGCTTCAAGAAACGCCGAACATCGGTGCTACTCCTACTAGACGTAATCTTCCTTGAATTTCGGCACAAATCCTGCTGATGTTGACAAATTTTCCAAGTTGAGAATGATAGAACCTTAACCTGAATGATAATCGTCCATGACCCGATATGCAGCGCATTTGTTATCCATCAACTTCCTAATCTCGAAATGGTCTTTACACACTCCGGGCTGTAGTTTTGGCACCCATTCTATCGGTTCTCGAATTCTCATGATAAAGTTGGTTGATAAGAGAGATGTTATCACCACTCCTACGACTACTGTTGCTAACAAAGATGAAGGGGCGCCCTTAGCAGGAAGTGCAACAACAAGTGCTGGGAAATTATTGAAGGCGTGATTGGATTCTTGTCTTGGTGGCATTTGGATCTTGACCCGGCAACGCTTTGCGCTATACTGATGTGTATTGGGATGTCAGTAGACTTTACCGCCCATGTATCTTATCATCATCAGGTAAGCAAGCAGTTAAAGATTTCATGCTCTACCAATCAACAGATCTATGCTCATCAACTTTTTTACTTTTTACATTATCATCATCTACTCGAAAACATTGTCTCGAAATAGTACCATAAGTCTGGCCATCCTTGATGAGATATGAAGTATCAAACTTTTATTTCATTTATAATCGCTGTTGTTTAGCTTGGAGAGAAGAAAACAATAAAAGGAATGAGAATAACAAAGTCACGGTTGGAGAACAACAAGGCACGTTTAGAATACACGTTGAAAAGTGTAGCATGGCCAACGCTACAAGGTGGAATCAGTACTGTTGCTTGCATTATACCGCTAGCATTTTTGCAGGTTTGATATTTTATGAAATTAATAGAAAATTAATTGCCAAATTGAAGTGCAATTCATTGTACATCATATGATCAGTTTGTTTACAAAAGGTGAAATGAGCTTGCATTATTAGCTTTTACTCACCGCTTCATTATTTAGGTAGATCTAGAGCGCAAAAGTTTAATCTAGATGAGAATCAGTTAGAGATTGGGCATAAAGCAAAGGAGAATGACAGTTATGATGAGTAGAACTTGGTGAATTATGAGGATTGTTTTCAGTTTGAAAGGAAAAAAAATATTGTATTTTAAGGGACTATCCAAAGATATAACACTGAGCAGATTTTCAAAGTAAGCAATAGCAGAACAGATATTTGCTAATTCGTTTTGTGATAGCAATAGTCTCGGGAGATAATGAACTCCATGTTCGGCTTGACTTTAAAGGACCATTTCTTTCTGGTGTTATTTTCAGAACTATATCCCACTGGTATTTGTGAAAACGATATCACTGGTGGTAATTTGGGGCTTGTTCCATGGTCTTGTACTACTGCCAACATTCTTATCATTAATACCTCATTTCATATTGGAGTTTAATTGCTATCGAGCAATTTTCGGAAAACACCTGTTCGGTGCCACTCCTGGTATAGCTGGTCATAGTAATAGTGCTGTTACGGGCAATACTGATGGTAGCAGTGGTAACAAAAAGGAAGGGCATACGGTTGTTCATAACAAGGAAGACACTGAGCTACGAATTCTGCGGACTAACGAATAGTTATCCATTATGGTAGATGCATGACGGACGAAAGCTTTTCTCTTTTGGTACATCATTCCAACAGTCAACTCTCGTGCTAATAAATTCGCACCTGGAGGTTTCAGTTCAGTGGTTTAGGACAAAACCAGCAACCGTTGTTCCCCTGGAGAATTAATTCATTCTTCACTGGTCAGTATTCCACCCTCTCTTGCTTATTTCTACTTCTTTTCCGCTGTTAAACTGATGTTGTAATTAGTGTTTTTTTTTTTTATTTGCGTTCTCTGCTCCAACAGCAAGTTAAAGAACATCAATACCAAAACTAATTTCCCCTTCATCACATTGACACTTCCGGAACAAATTAAATTCTAAGATAAGAAAACTAAATATCCATTGTACAGTCCGCCTTTGATTCGGAAACTGCGAAAACGTCTCACGTCCATCTCTCTACTTGCTACTTGCTGTTCATTTCTCGCTACTAATATCACATGACGATTGTATGAGGTTAAAATTCAAACTTTCTTCCAACGAAAAATCAATAAAAGCGATGATAACTTTTCCGAAGATTGTGAAAATATGCTGCCGCTTAATGAAGAACATTGACAAATTAGTTGCAGATAAAATGCCGTAGGATACTGATACTTCATTCTTCTTTTGGCAAAAGATAACCTTGTAACACCTGTTTTTCTCCTCTCAATATCCCAAGCCTTTAGTTCGGAATTTATTCCGCAAATTTTCCGGTAACTGACCAGGCTGCAGAAATTAATATGCGGAATTTCTCCATCAATTTATCCATTTTTAAAGCAGAAATTTCCAAATATTATGCACATTACACAGAATAAATCCCTCCCACAGCAAGGAATAGCGCGTCTCACTGTATAACACGTCCAATCATTGCGGAGCTTTTGCTTCGGAAACTTCACGGATGTTTTATATCCTCTTCTTCGTGCTGTTCATTTCTCAGTACTATTACGACATTTGTACGTTTGTAAGTTGTCCACTTTTGCGGTAACTTTCTTTCCAAGAGAAATGCATAAAAGGAGTTTAACACGACTCAGAAAGTTCAATTTAATGAAAGTCAGTGAGATGCAAGGAAGGGATGAATCAAGAATTTGTGGCAAGAACAAATGACATCCTATCAAGTCGAAACGGATATTTCCAAATTGTTTCCTGGATTCTGAACCTAAACTAATTTCAGAGAGCTTCAAACGAAGACTGAAATCCATGGAACGCAGTAGAAAACAGTAAAAGTCACAATACGAATGCCTTAAAACACCGGGAGTCCGTACTACTTTAAGGACCCTTTAAATCACCCAAAAATCCTACTTTAGAATAAATCTAGGATCTTAAAGTTCAGCGAAAGTAGAACGGTTCATCGTGTTTGTGAAATTACTGCCGATATTTATGAAAATATGTCTGAAGCTTCAACCTTGTAGAGGAAGCCATGTATAACTAAGCACTGCATAGCAAGATCTTTTGAGTTCAAAATTTTTCTTCACATTGCAAAAAAAGTAGACGTAGGACAACTGCAAAAACTAACTTTGGAAAGATAAATATGTCCTGGTAATTCCTTCTTAAAATAGTTTGCACAAAATCGTCGCTTTTTAGAATGGCTTTTTATGGAGCTAAAACGAATCCCGACAGAAAGAATTAAGCAACACATTGTCACTGTTATATATCTGTCATCAGCTATCAATCTTGAACTGATTCCCAGTGAACATTCGAAAAAAAAAATAAAATTTCACATGAAAGAAATAATAAAACAACTCAAAAAATTCAACCTGAAAGCACATCTCTCTCTGATCAAAATAATGATACAAGTACTGAAATGAATTTCCGAAAAAATTCACTTCAATTTAAATCAAATACCAAAGGAAATAATAAAAATATTTCAATTAAGGACGAGCGAACGTAACAAAAACAACCCCATAACCAAATGAATTACATAAATCATGAATTACTAAAATTCCGTGACGTTGCAGACAAGCCAGGGTTTAACATCGTTACCAAACTATCATTCACCGATTCAGCAACAAATGTCACAGAATCATCATTCAGACAGCTCATCGTGTCAACGATATTTATGACTATTACAAAACCTATTATAATTCATCCACAAATGAAAGTCCCGTGAAATGCCTCCACACAATAAACTCCACAGTCCCTCCAGGGTTTGGCAAACAGTCTTTTATCTTGACATACTTTCCAACTTGTAGTCTAAATTCTACCTGGAAAAATGTAATCTTTTCGAGATCTAATTTAAAAATTGTTGCACAAGCATTTTAATTTGAAGAAAAACATGATCATGGATCACACCTCACATAGTTATATTTACAAATATCATGATACCTATAGCAATAATTGACCAAGAAGCGCATGTAGTAGCAGTGAATAAGTGATCTGAACTCCTTTTTCCTAAGATTCATAACGGCTAGGAATTCCCGCTTAGGTGATTACAAAGCTCCCTTGATGCATCAAATTGAAGGATTTGACAGATGAAAATTTCACTATCATGCAAATTTTACTTTTCGGAACGAAGAAAAATAAAATTAAACCAGCTACCGATAAAAACTATATATTTTACCACGCCTATAAAACTCCCATACAAACATTTTGCTGAATTCACTGCCCTTGAACTGAACATGAATGTAAGAAAATCCAATCAAGAAACAGCGGTAAAACCCTCAGTTGGTGACATCACGATTCCGACGAATAGAAAACTGCCTATCACAATACCCATGCTACTAATTAATTTGACAAGATTAGGCTGACAAAAATCGAATCTTTAATAATCATGACAATGACTTAACACTTTTATGCAATATATTAACCACACCAGGACATAAATAAGGGAAAGGGTAAAGGTATTAAAATAGCATCAATCAGTAGCTCTTTTCAACGAAATCAAGCCCTGAAGTCACCATATATAATTAACATACCCATAACAATTCCCATGTGCAAACAAACATGCGCCTAACAAATCACCGCTACCATAACATACCATATTATATGCATATATATTACTCCATATCATCAAATAGAGCACAGAACGGAACATTTACCTTCTTAATGATGTTATTTCTTCGATTGACTTTTTGCATATTCTAACAAGAAATTCCTTTGCATTGCTTGCTGTGCTTGCTGCAACTGTCGTACCATCTGAGGGCTACTGCTGAACATTGCAGCTGCAGCGGCCGGATTCATTGAAGCTGCCAAAGCCGCCAAAGGATTAGTCGCAGCAGCGGCAGCAGCAGCAGCATTTCCAGATGCACTACTCTGTTGCGCATTTTGAACTGCTTGAGCAAGTGCCGCCATTGCCAAATTGGGTAAACGTTGCTGCATTAATGGATTCCACTGCAGCTGAAAGAAAAGTAATTAGTATCCATATCAGTGACTGTCCTACACTGCCACGAACGAAACATTCGCCGCGCTGTATATTTCTGCTTATTCGTCCATATCCAATATGCTAAATGGCAAATGTTTCCGTCAGATATATCCCAAAAGCTCCAAAAAAATTTTATACAATCATTGTTAATTAACACTGTAATCCTCGTTGAATTTTTGCACATGTTCTCGGTAGCAAATGCAGATATTCTACTTTCTTTTCCAATTCCCTACAGGATTTCTCATGACACTGCTACGACGATTTCGCCCTGAATGACAACTGGATATTGATGTGTTGAAAAACGCCTTCAAATCTATCCCCTCAGTCCGACTACTCCAACTTGACATAACTCAATCTTGATAACATTATCAGCCACAGTTGTTTCAGGTGCTGAAACTACTCTGCCTTGTTCTGATTCGATTCCACTCAGTTTCCTCGATTTGACCACAAGTATGAATCCTTCATTATTTAGGTGAACTGTATGACGTGAATTTAAGCACATCAGTACTCGTAACTGATTTTTCAACTTTGTAATTCCTTCACGATTCTAATCTTCTTCCCACCGAAAGATAGAGGAAAAGAAAAGGAGAATTTCTCGTACCTGTAACATATTTGGTGCATTGAGCAAAGGATTAGCCATCATAGCCGCAAGCATAGGATTTGTTTGCCGAAGAGCTACTGCTGCTGCCATCTGCTGCTGTAGGAAATTACTCGTACCGGTTGCGCCTGCTGCCGCAGCAAGTGCTGCTGCTGCAGCCGCAGCTGCAGCATTCTGCGAAGCAGTTTGTGCTGCAGTGCTACTGCTCGTTGTAGCAGGCCTTTTGTATGAACCTGATTTCGCATGATGCTGCTGGTGACTTGCCTATAAAACGAAGTCCCTTAAAGGTCCTCCACTCCATGGTTTCCACAATAAGCGAAGTTCACGTAAGTGTAACAAAATTTATTTAAATCGTGCAAATACTTACAGAGGAAGTAGAAGCTTTTGGTACACTAAGTGAGGCACCAGAGGAGGAAGGGACCGGTTTTACAGCAGCTACGCTAAGAGGTGGTGTTGCTGGCGTTGAAGAGCGAGGTGTTGATGAAGAAGGAACAGCAGTTTCGAATTTTCCCTCTGATATCTGCTTTTCCAGTTCCTAAAAGTAGAATGATAAATATCATTCCTTCAATCGCAGAGAAATGATCCTTTTCCATAATTAAAAGAAAAAACTATTCTTTCGTTATTAAAATCTTTTAAATGTTAAAGGAAGAAACATTATGCTGTTGTGCCCCTTACTTGTTCTTTTTCCATAACTTTATTGAAAGCCTTTCTTAACAAAGCGGTATGCTCTTGACGCAACTTTTTCTTTTGCGCTGCTTTAACGCATGCATCACAGTAAAGATTCAGCGAATTTTCATCCGCTCCAATGGCACGCCAGACCGGTGTAAAGTCGGTACCACATTCTTCGCATTGATAAGGCCCCTCAGTGACACGTCTGAAATCAATATTTCATAAATAATTTTCTTTGCTAGCATATACAGCCATATGTGCACACATGCCAATATCACTGTTGAAAAAAAAATCACACATGTCAGCATCGGGTTTGGAAAAACCCCCATGTTATACCATACCCTGCAAACAATATTTTTCTACACAAATAGTAAACTTACTTGGTAGCTATCTTATCTTTCAGCAACCTTTGAACAGCGATATCTAGACCCAAATACATAAGAAAGTCTGGCTGATTACCGTTCGGGATAAAATGCATATCTGGAGGTGGAGGTCGTGGTGGTGGAATCTGAAATTAGTAGAATTTGAACATATATATATATATATATATAGAGAGAGAGAGAGAGAGAGAGAGAGAGGAGAGAAACGATAAAAAATTTGAGGTTGATTGAATTACACCAGAATGTTAGCAAGAACCCTTCTCTCCCATACATTTGCTTTACAGTACCTGTAATCCGCAAAAATTCTCGGAAAATCAGTAAATGTAAAACTGTTGGCATCTAAAAAGACTTCATACTGACTTGCAATAACTGTTGCTCTAACTGTCTCCGAAGAGCAAGTTTAGCTGCAGCAGCTCTTTGGGCAGCAGTTTCCTTAGCAGCTAGTGCTGCTGCAGTACTATTTCGTGAATGGTGATGTTGCTGCTGCTGCTGCTGTTGTTGTTGTTGTTGTTGTTGTTGTTGATGTTGTGACAGAAGTGCGGCGGTAGCCAAAGCTGCTGCGTGCTGGGTTAAGCGACCTAAAGCTGCTTGTCTTACGTTTCAGGATATTGAACCTGCACCCACCATGTACAGTTTCGCTGCCCACCGCAAGTGCCAGTTTTCCCCCATTATCCTATTAAGATCTTTTTCCTTTTCTATTTCTTTTTTGAGATTTTTAAGATATCCATAGAAATGTGATCCTGCGTTTGTAATGCAATACATAGAATTACTAGCAACTATTCCTTAAAATAATTTACGAAACAAATCTGATTCTCGAAATGAATGAGGTGAGCAAAACATGATACATCACTTCAACAAAAATAATTAACCTACCGTTATTAGCTTGGGCTTGTTGCTGAGCTTGTTGAAGTAATGCTTGAGCCGTAGCTGTATTCAGCAAACCACTTTTGGCTGCATTCTGCAACAATTGTTGTTGTTGCGGTGTCAAATTCAAATTCATCAGCGCTGCTGCAGCGGATGCAGCTGATACAACTGCACGTGACGATGCGTTAGAAGTTGAAGCTGTAAATTGGAAAATAAAATTACACATACGTTATGGTAAAGTATGTATGTCAATCGCAACTCATTCATGTCCAATTATTTACGAAATTCACTCGTCTGTGTTAAATCATTGAAGCTGCATTTGCAACAACTGACCTACATATAAATTTAAACCTAACCTTCTAGGCTATGCTTGCCCTGAACAATCAATTTATTTAAGTGGATATAACATGTGATGTGGCCATTTTCTTGCAGGAACAGCGAATGGTGTCATCGGTAATACATATAGCTAACATGATAAATGGATTTGTCTGTGACTTATAAGTTAACTAGAAACCAGGTCTAACACTGAAACGAGCAAACCACTTTTTAAGATGGGGACATTGTTTTAACCTTTCGAATGGCTATTAGATGTGGATCGATTTTGTACAGCAGCAACCGGTGGTTTATAAGCGTGGCCACTACCATTCTGAGCAACATTAGCAGTCAGTTTTCGAATATTTGCTTCCTGTACCTAAAAAAAATAACATTTAAGTTATTAGCAATTTGTCAGCCTTACCTAGTGTTTATTTATTATTTTTTTAAGTGAACAACATAAGAGATGCGAAATATAATTCTTCGTAACTTCTTTTTTTTTTTCTGAACTGAGAATTCATCCTCATGTATGTATTCTCTGTGCATGCACTGTCTTGTTGCACCGTATGCTAGTGTAGTGTATATGTTTCCTCCAGGTTATCTACACGATACTTTAACTTTTTTCTTCACCTTACACTAGCTAGTGAGTGAAGAGCCATAGTAATTACGTAACAGTTTTTACAATTTATGCTGTGGAATTTGCACGTGTTGTATTGCATATGCACCGCACGTAGACCTCGGATGAATGCTCGATCCTATACGCCAGTGAATTGCAGGACAGTTGTTACAAATTTTTAAATAAACATGCATATATTAATGAGTAGCATGTAGAAGGAAATACTGAGTGGAAATTATGCAATGCACGATTTATTTGATGGATGTATTAAGTATTGGCTTAATCTACCACTAACAAATAACTCTATAACATTAAATGCTCATCGCTTTTATTACCAGGACAACGACTATCACCTGTTATAGTTTTACCACTAATAAGTGTATGAAGAACCTGTCTCACGGAATTTTGCTGGCTTAATCGTAGTTTTTTGAGCATAGAAAGTTTCGCTTCCTCCTTCCTTAGCTCAGCTTCCAAAGTTTTGATCATCATTTCGCGCTCCTTCTTTTGCTCATCTGTTTGTTCTCGATGCAGAGTCTGCAATCATAAATCACTAAACTCCACCCCACCTATCTGTTCACCGATCCACTGAGGCATTGATTTTGCCACTGGATAGGAAGAAAAAGAAAGCTTTCGTCACTTTCATGCGGAAACGAAACGATTTATAATCCATATCAATTAAATACAATTTCCAAACTTGACAAAATTTTTCATCCTTTTTAGATTTTCATATTCAGTGAACTTCCTGAATAATTTTTCCTCTCAGTTCATTTGTCCGTGACGTGTGTGATAGGCTACCTACCCGATCAAAAACCTTCTTGACTTGTTCGAATTCTGTGTCATTTAAACTCGATAACTCAGATTCATCGCTCATCAATAATACTTCATCATTTTCAACTTTAATTCCAAATTTACAGTCAGTTTGGTCCAAAGTCCGGCCTTCTGCATAACGTTTCTTCTTCACAAGTGGTTCGTCATCGTCATTTTCAGCTCCAGAAATGTAGTCCTCACCCTAAAATCAAAACGATAATTAGTCATATTTTTTTGAGAAGCCACAAGTAGCTTAACGTAGATCAAGTTGGAGTCGCTTCAATGTTCATCCAAAGTGACGCGAGAATATAATAGTAAATTTTTGTGAATTATTTATGAAACATGTGGGTCAGCATCATCAAAATAAATTAAGTGACAGTGAATTAGTAGGTTTCTAAAAACCAGAAAAAACAAAAAGGCATTTAATCTGGCTATTAATAATTGGCTGCTTGGAATAAGCGAATTGAAAAGCTCTTCAAGGGCTCTATCGTTACCGAATTCCACAAGTTCTACGAAAGAGTAGCTAGGGTAGGGCAAAGGAAACGTATATGTGTAGTCCTGCTAAATACAGTATATTTTACGATCTACAGTCTACACAAGTCCATATAGTATCCACATAACAGATGCTAAGAAGCATATCTTCGATAGTTTGTAATCGCGATAACTACGTTTTTCTTTGTCTTCACATCGAAATAATCTTGGAATACTTACGCTGTTCGATGCTACACCGTCTATCACCGGCGTTAATGCATCTTTCAACTTGATCCGCTCCGCAGCTTTTAATGCACATGCACGTGTGCTTCGACGCAATGACGATGGTGATACATCACCGTCGCTGGCTGGTGGTGTTTTCATAATCGCCGTATCATCGTTTCCACCTTGATCAATGTTTGACGACGTTGACTCATGATATATCCCATTCTAGAAAAAGTAATCTACACAATGACTCCAGTTGAAACTCGTAATTAAATCCAGGTTAACGTGGAACTGTAATGACAATGTGTTATCAACTAAACAATAATAACGGGTAACGAGGGGTAATGTTGAATTTTACTAAGTCCTCATAGAAAATCAATGACATCTATGACGAATAAAGTCCACATTAATTTGTTTGCCATGAAAGACTCTTTTTCCATTCAGCATAGGAAAATTCGCAACTTGGGCATTTCTGTTACTGTAGTTTATGAGCAGGTGAGTGTACAGTAGCACTATTTGACCTTTGACCTCTAGATCAAACTGGTTTTTCCACTGGCTTTAAATCTCAGATTTCCTCCTAGCAAACTGCGTAAAATTTCATTCCCAACTTACCAAATTATATTTGAGTAATTATTTTTTTTAATCTAAATTCCTTGTAGAAATTTCAAATCAGTTAATTACAAACCTCTTCAAAACCATTGAACGTTTCCGATTCTAAAGTATGCACATCAACTGCACCATTAACCCCTTTTGAGGTACTTTCTGTTGTTGACCGATGTTCGGATTTCGTTGCCATAATTCCGGATGTGTTAATGAACCGTTTTGTGCATTACCAACTATAACAGTTTATAAATGTTGATTTATGGAAGATTTCCCGTCAAGACAATGGTTGCGGATAATCGTTGAATATCACAATGCTATCATGTGACGATATTTAAAATATTGCGAAAATTACGGAAACACTGAATAACGATTCCGAGGTGAATCAAAAGTAAAAATCTTTAAAGAAGCAGTGACAGTTTTCGATCGTTATAAATCACATTTCTGGCAATGGAACAAAGAATAGATGAGTTGCTTTAAAAAATCAGGGGAGTGATTTAAGCTACACGTTCTACCAACACGGAAACGGCTCTTCAACAAAAACCGAATGCTGCACCAGGTTATTTCAATATTCATGGTAACTGTTTTATATGTCACTACTAAACGTGAACTTGCCACTGATCGACCTGTTGATATAGGAACAAATGTATAGGCCACTACGACGTTAGCAACAAATTCCCGTTCTGATAAAAAGAAAAAAATGCCGCATAGCCCCGGGAACCGGCCAGGTCAAAAAACAAATGGACGGATTACCTCCTGCAAATGAGCCGGCTATCTCAATTACGCTCAGGGACAAATGTACAAACACCGATGGAAAGTCCTGAAAAATAAAACAAATTTAATGAGTGCATACATATACACACATACACATACAGACAGACAGACAGACACACACGCACACACACGTTGAGCTGTACATGCAGATATGAAGACAGACAGGTGCGTGCATAAGGAACAGACCACATGCGCGGACAGACAGACAGACGGACACACACACACACACACAGAGTTCGCGTTTCGTCGATAATTTATGAACGCACCGCAAGCACACGCTGCCGATGATATGAAACAAAAATCGATATGCGAAACGCTGCTGACAAAAAGGATTGACGCGTCATCACGTGTTTGTCTGCGTATATGCATGTATGCGTGTGTCTGTCGTGCATGTAGGTGCATGACACTTGTGCATGCATGTATGCAGGCTGCTGCAATAAGCCCCCCACTCCTTAATCCGCGGAGAGAGAATGGAACAGGAAGCTTCTTCCGCCCACCCATCCATCTCTTCATCGAAACGAAATCCCGGACTTGACAGATGCGTGTGTGCGTGCGTGTGTCGGTGTGCATATGTGTGTGGGTTGAGGGTGTCAGAAGTTCTGTCAGCATTTGTAGCTGTATGTGACTGTCCCTGATATCTTCGAGTAAAGTAACC
The DNA here is from genome assembly GCA_963070105.1 of Litomosoides sigmodontis. Lineage (NCBI taxonomy): Eukaryota > Metazoa > Nematoda > Chromadorea > Rhabditida > Onchocercidae > Litomosoides > Litomosoides sigmodontis. The sequence goes on from OY718803.1 coordinate 11,635,101, forward strand.
GTTTGTCGTTTGCGGAAGGCTGCCAAGTGCGCCTCAGTGACAGGTATGTGATAATGTGTGGAAAACTCGCCGCTGAGTTTGCAGAATAAAATGGTGGAGGGAGGAGAAAGGTGCTCCGGGAGAAAGTGCTGAGGATGTCGCGTGCGTTCTTCTCCACACTCCTCTGCACGTAGGGAGCAGGGCAGTGGGCAGTGATCGTGAAAGGCGATAGGATAAGAAGGATTGAACTTGTGCAGCAGCAGGCAGTTCTAATTAACACTGACAGATGTCCTCCGTCCTTCTGTAAGGCGGACGAGCTGCTAGTAGTAGTGGTGCTATGTGACGAAGACTGCTGCTGCTTCGACATGTCAAGAAGGGTCACTTCATTTTCGAGTGCCCGAAACCTCTCCGCTTTTATGATGTCTGCTCCCTTGTAGTTAGGTGTCAAGTCGAGTAAACAACAGTGGAGAGAGATGCATTCGGAGAGACAGTTCAGTAAAGAGGGCGCGAGCGATGAAGACGAAAAGAGTTGAAAGTTTCAAACCAAACAGTAAGCTTTTTGGATTAATTAATAATACTAAGCAAGTGATGTGTTCATGAAAGAGAGAGAGAGGGCAGGAGAGAAGGAGGGATGAGGAGATTCGAGATGGAAGGAGAGATTCCTGATGCCGTGGAGCAGGCATAGTGCGGAGCGTCTCATCACTGTCACTGGAAATTCAATGGGAACAAGGAAGAAACGTAATTCGTTCACATCACTCCCAGGGCAAATTTCACAAATGACGCCGTGCATACAGTACTCGCTGCTCGCACTTTCACAAACAGAAACCGTTCAGGAAAATCCCAGTGTTATTCTTCGCCGCTCGCTGCACATCGCATTACTGACAACTTTTCTTCACATTTCCTCCCCTGCACATACATATCCCTTCTTTCAGGACACTCTCACTGCTCTCGAACTAATGCACTAAGTGTACTGCTGCAGTTCCTGCTACGGATTAAAATCGAATCCGAATCCAGCAATCATTTAGTCGGTTTACTATTTCCTAGCAGACGCCAGCAAAAACTGTCTCAGTTTCAGTTTCTCTTTTACAATATGCGAGTCATCATCATTTCAAAATGTTCCTTGGAGCCTTTTGAGAAGATGGAGGGGTGGCCGAAGCACGAGTGAGCGTGGGCGGATGGATTGTAATACGAAAGAATGGGAAAATTGAAACTGAGGTACAGGAACACTTCACTATTATTTACCATTATTACTGCTGTAAAAGTTATACATTACTTCACATCACATATTACCCGAAGAAATTGAAACCCCCAGGAATCATCCTACCAACTCGGTTAATCAAGTAACTCGATTTTCGGAGCACTAATTTACAAATGGATAGGTTCAGGAAAAGGAAATTACTGCTATGTGTGGCCGAAATAGGTGAACATTTCCTGTCACTCACATTAATTCATCTTCGACGATTTCATGATTTCAACAGCAAAAGACATGTGCCGAGATGCTCCATATGAATGTGAGGTAAATGTTGAGAAAACTGTAAACATAGGAAGAGACGGTTTTACATAATGCGTGAAGACATGGAAAAAACATCACAATTTGTACCGAAATATCCGACTATCGGTTAGTCAGGAAATAATGACTACAATATATGTATACATACATATTCATGACTCCATTACACTACCTACTACTTCTTAATCGCCTTACGATTATATCTCTATAAACAAGCTGCCACTATTAATTACTAATCATGCTAATTACAGCGTTATTAATTAATATTACCCTGGTTAGTGAACGAGTGAATAATAAGAGACCTGGTGGTCACGTCACTTCAGTATGTGAGAAAAGCGGGGAGTGATCTTGCCTCATTCACCACTGATCGGGTAAGGATGATTCAAAGAACAAGTCAGAGGTGATGACAGCTCCGCTAACTTAAGGCCGTGTCTCTGCACAGACACCTCATTGCTGAAGTTGTGAGTGACGTGACCACTTCCTCCTCTATCTCACTCTGCAATTTGCTTCACGTGACCCATTCCAAACGACTACCTCGGATACAATATAATAAACTACTGAAGGCGTGTGTGTGTGTGTGTGTGTTGTGTCAGTATGTTGTGTGCACGTGTCGGTGTCTGTTGGAATGGACAAAGGAAAGATGGATGGATAGCAGTGGTAGTTAGTACTCGCGGAGGTGAGATACCCAGCTGATTGTGCTCGATGTCAATACACACGTAGTGTGCGTGTGTATGTTAACGTAAGTGTATGTCGGTGTATGTGTGCAACTTAGCTAACTAGCGCAATTCACCATCACTCAATAAATAAATACAGCAAGTGAGGGGGCCAACGAACGGACAGAGTGACGAAGGAAGCGTGCAAGAAGTGTGAATGGTCGTCATCCGCGCCGTGGCTCTCCTTCATCAACTTCCTCTCACTCATTAAGCTGCCTTCCACTTAAAAGTTGTAACTCTGCACCTAGGCAGTAATTAACCAAATTTAATATTGTCCTGACAGAGATCCACCGTATCCCTCCCTCATTCCACATCAGTAAGATGCGAGTGACGGAAGAGACCATTTTGCATAGCATCTCTTCCACGTCCTTCTGCACCTATTCTCTCGTCCACGATCCGAAAGTGAAGAGAAGTCCCAGCGGGAACATAAACCGATACATAACGTTCTTCACCTCTTGCGGTTGATAACAACAAACAGCAGTTATGTCACCGCGAGGTTGAAACATGGTGTCAAGTGAGCGTATCGAATCAAACAGATACCGACCGTGTCATCTCTGCCCAACCAAAGGAAGAGCCCTATCCTGCAGTTTTGTTGCAGGACACTTGTGGAAATTCCAAACGAAGTAGTACGAAAAGCCAGCCACCATCCTTGACGTCATGATCAGTCAATATTACACAGCTTACCGTTCGCTTCTCTTTGAAATAAAGCCTTGGGACACGTTGGAAGCTCCCATTTTAATTATGACGGACAGTAAAACATTCTGAGATTTGTGGATGCATTTTTTCCAGTATGCTCATCATCCGTAGAAACATGAAATAACACCACACGTTTCATTAAGCGCTGTTTTATTTTTTTAAATATACGTGTGTGTAATTGTCCATTCAAACAGGTAACAGGGAGGAATGTTCGGAATGCTCGAAGATGCACAGAGGGATGGATGAATAAGTGGTAGTAGTAGTAGTAGTAGTAGTAGTAACAGCCATGTTCTGTCCTCCTTCAAATTTAATCGATTTTGACTCCCCTCGCTCAAATCCGGCAGCATATCGATAAAACCTATCATTTCTTTCTCCTATAACAAGTGGCAACATCAGTATTGGCTCGATAACATACCAGGAAACCGACCCTTGCCTCTTCTTTTTTCTCTCCTCTCCCTTTCCTATACCAAATTTGGATTTTCTTTCGAAAGGCGCTTGTTGCTTGATCGACTAAAGTGAAAGTCACGTCAGAACAGAAGACTCCGTTTCATCCACTCCTTCTATCTTCCTTAGGCAAAATATTTGGCAGCAGACACCGGAAAATCGTGCCTTATTTTTCCGGATTTCAAACAGCCTTATTTTTATCCACTCTAAAAGACTTAGCTTTAGCAAATTCCATTTTTTACCAATTTTATCATGCTGTTACCGACTAGCGGTATCTCCACAGTTCTATTAAAATAATATAGTACAATAATACCTAACCCTAAGCTTTTGCTACCCATACCTCACAACAAAACATCAAGTTCAACAGGTTCACTTCTTTAAGCGATCATTAAAATCGAAAAAATCTTTTCATACTTCTCTGAACACCCCATTATCACCGTTTTCGTTTCCGATATCTTAACTGTTTCAGACAGCAAATGCTCAATCGTTCTTATGTTTAATTTCAAATTCCACCTCGATAAAATTCAAAGATTTAAACTTCTTCGTGAAAACCATTCCGGACCAATCATACATATGAATCCCCAGGGGTGATGTCTTTTCGCTGACTGCGGCGCTCCGGTACCTTTCTAACTTCGGAAACAAAGAGCAAGGAAAAAGTGTCAGAAAGACGCCATGTCTCATTCAGATGCTTGAGCACATATGAGACTCAAGAAATAGGTCCCAACTACGTGAACTGAAACATATCGATAACCTAATTGAAATGACTCCTTGAATAATCCAAAATATCAGAAATCAATAAAAATCATGGCCAGAACGACGTGGTGCATTTTTCACTCCTTGAATAGATCTGCTTTCTGAGGTACAACGAATTATTTCTCATGAAATTTTAAATCATTTAATTACTGCTTTCGAATAAAAAGGAAAGGAAGAGAGAGAAGAGTAATCCAATATTGTTGCACTGATCTAAAAAAAATGGTAAAAGAAAAAGGCCTGATTGTTGCAAATTTGGAAATTAAATATGGTAGAATGAAAGATGAGGAAAGGATAGATGGATAGGTCGGCTAGGATTGGATACATCCAGTGATTACGGTTACTTCCTATAGGCCCACATAGAAAGGAAACATGAAAAGTAGTGACTGCTCAACAATGTCGGTGGACAGTGAAGAACGGAAGATGCTTTAAGTAAGTACTTTGGTCTTATCCTAACCGTTCATGGGATGAGATCGCGACAGGGAAGTAAGGGAGATCGGCCATAACAAGCACGAAGTAATTTACTGATTAAGAATTTCCAACATGTTCATAAAAGTTTCCACTGCTCTTTATTATTGATCAGTAAGGGAGGTCGACATCTTTTACAATTATCCACAAAAATGCATCGATTTTAGCATAGGCAATGTGAAGGAAGCATTTACAATTCAGGAAAGTGAGTTTCAAGCAATCTACCAAAACATGAGCAACTCAGAGATAAAGGACCTCAATAGCATCCGAATTTTTATTCAGTAACCGAACACACTTGCTCAGCCCGCGAGTAACTTATGTTCGAAGGTAATCGTAAATCACAGTGGCAATTCGCAATGCTGCTTTCAAAAGATTATTCGTCGTCACCGGCTGCAATTGTTGTTGATCCGGTAGGATCCATAAAAAAGTTTTTTTTGTTTTTTTTAGAAGTTCTTCAAAGCATCTAAATTTCAACAGTTTATGGGGAGAGATAATTGATTGACCTGCGGAAGCCAATGAAAATCATGAAGTCCGTAAACGCAATACGAACTGCAACGTGGGACGGAGTACATAAAATCTTTGAAAGCAGCAATACAGTTCATTTTAAAATCAAGTAAACAAGTCCAAGAAGTATGCGTAATTTGTTACTTTTCAAAAATTATGGGAAGAAATAGCAAAAGGAAGAAAAACACCTCCAAATGAGGATTGAGCGTCGACCTGCAATTTGCCAAATTTGTTTAAAATTTAATATTGAGAATTTTGCAGTGATATTGCTAACAGTGTGTGAGCTAATAATGTCTACTCACAAAAGGCGAGAAAGGAAGCGACGTACAGAAGAAGAAGAAGGGGAATAAGAAACGCGTATTCGAATGAGATGAGATAAGACAAGGTATGCGTGGAAATGAAGAATAAAAGAAAATGCTGAGTCGTTCCTAGCTTTCACCACAACTATCTCTCTGTTGCAGGTGGCGCAAGTGCTCCGCGCGCTGTCTATCCGTGGAGACAAATTTAATTGTGAAAAAGTTCGCTTAATATCTTCAGCGATGACAACTCATAAGTTGAAATTTTTGAGAAGCGCATACGCACGTGGAGTTTTAATGGAGTGCTAGCCAAGATACTCACTCACTCACTCGCATCTTTCTTTCCTTGTCTAGAATTTAAAGCTCAATGCCATCAATGCCGCAGTAGACCGAACAGAAGAATGTGTATAGAAACGCGAAAGAGGTAGATGCATGCCTGCGTACGGGATGAAACTCAATCCGTACCGTGACCACTTGACAGCACACGTTTGCTTTTTCTGATGTCGGCGCCAAAACTTGGCCAACCAGCCAGTCTTTATTCTTTATTGGATGCGTTATTCATTTGACGTGCAACGAACGCTTTGACCATCGTGCAAGCATCCTGGCTAGTTGTCCGAAAACTGACGACCACAAACAAGTAAATGGTAGATGTGTAAAAAGAGCGAAGAATGAAGTGATAACGTGAGAGGATAACACGAGCTGCTGCTGGGAATGATAACAGGGCGTGAGACGAGTGGAAGCAGTAAAGAACGGAAGGGACGGAAGGAAAACGGCCCTTCATCGTTCACCGTTCCGTTCATCCTTCTTCTACCATGCAGCAACAACAACGCGAGCAGGAGGAAGGACGGACGATCTAAATCACTCAAACATTAATGGCATGCAAAACTATGTACCTATCTCTCTCTACCTCTCTTCCCCGTATTTGAAATTAAAACACAGTTTTAAACCTACAGACAGCAGCATCCTCCAACTGCAGCAGCGCCGCAAGAGGGAGCACAACAACATTATGCGAGCAATACGTCGTTCCCCTCCCTTCCCTTCCTTCCTCTCGTTAATTAGGTAATAATGTGTGCATAGGAAAGAAGCAGGCTCCTTCTCACGTTATGATCAACTTGCTAGCTAGCAAACGGTCCTATCCCACCTGTGCCTCCTCTTCCTTAAGCCGCACAAGCAAGCTTACCTATTCCGCCATCATCGCCAATCTATGCGTGTCATCCTACGCATCACAGATTCACTTATTCATTATTGCTTCTCCACTTCCTCCCAACAGTGCGCATTTCTTTTCTCGTAAAACGGATTCTTGCAATTTTCTTAAGAGAATGAGTGAATGGAAAAGTGTAATTTCAGGAAATTTCAAAACTTTTTCAATTCAAAAAACGAGAAAGGGAAAACGTAAAATCCCTCCGCACGCATCCGCTCTGCACTTTGTTTGCATTTTCGGTGGTAACGATACGACCGTTAACACATCCGCAAGATAAAGTAAGTATAAGTGTGGAATCCATAACAGTACAAGCCAGCTACATCTAAAAGGCGGTCAAATGAGCATTTTTCAGAATCAACATGCCATTTCTAACTTATTTCTGGGAATTTCTCTTCCAATGATAAAACCGTATCCGGAAGGGTTGCTGTTCTAGATTTCACGTAAGGAAGAAAAGAGATAAACGTAGGTAGATGCAGCCGACGAGTTTTTTTCATTCATATAATTTCTTCAAAGGGTTTTCCCCCAAAAGTCGTTTGGCTTGCTGCCAGAAGCATGACTGTTGGCTAATAAAGATGACATGACGTGGAAAGGAAAGAAGGATGGTGATTTAGGAGACAGAGTTGATGACAGTTCCAGTGCACAAGCGTCCGTCGTGTCTCTCAAGAACACACACACACACACACACACAGGCAGACGGACAGAAACTGGATGGCAAATTGATTTACAAGATGAATTGGTGATTTTCAATCAATATTGTAATTAGACAAAATGTGCGACGCACTCAAGCTGCACTTGCATTAGTCGTGCGAGTTGCTTAAGCCGACGTTAGGATGAGATGAAACAAAAACACTTCATCGCACTTACGCGCCGTAGCAGCAGGAAAGACGCCGACGACACTATTTGGAGAGGTTGAAAGGAGGAGGGAGGAAAGAGGAAGGAGGAAGGAGGAGGAAGAGGCATTTGGATTGATGTTTTTCGTCTGGTTGAAAACCAAATTTAAACTGTGAATTAAAAATCGATGGAAGAGGCAATATTTCAAGGAAGCTTCACAAAGAGTGACACTGTTGTTCTCTCGCCCGCGGACAGTTCACAAGTGAGAAGGGGATGGAAAGAGAGAGAGAGAGAGAGAGAGAGAGAGAGAGAGTGTTTAATAAGCTGTTAATGAGTTGTAACGCATTGTGAGCTTATTAAAAACTCTCTAATTGTCATAACGGAGCGGAAGAGATGGAAGGAGAGAGAGAGAGAGAGTTCAGGAACGAATCGAATCAAAGGATTGATTGTAAGCGTGCAAAACAAGTTGTTTCGATAAATAATCAATTCCGCCGCTGATTAGCATTCGTTTCCTTCGGTTCTTCATGAAACGAATTGGGAGACTGTCTGTCGACTGCTCGACTGTCGCACTGTTCACTCCAATGGATCTCCGCCAGCCCACGTCAGGCTAATAACCAGTGCTTGACTTGGAACCTCACCCTTACTATCACCCCATCTTCACCACAGGCTGTTTGAATGTTGAAGTAGAAGGAGATAACATGCTTATCACACACACACACACACACAGTTAACCTCTTTCCCTATATCAGAGTGGTACTTGCAGTGTGCTGAGTAAAACTGTCTGCCACCCTGCGGCATCACTTCGAACCCTCGGTTTCCGGAATGTTCGAGGACTTTAGCAATGAGCTCAGGTGGCAAGTGCATTCTTGGGGTTTGGAAAAAACACCATAAATTACCTTCAGCAAAAATGCTTACTGTCAAATTACCTCGACACTATCGCCTCATCTAAGTTGCTTGCTAACCGTTTCGGTGGCGATCTATTTTAAATTTAATCGAGTACAAATATTCGTCCTAATTGCTTATTTGGTCTTTGATCGCATATCATCTTTTCAAGATTATTGAAATTTGAAAGGGGAAATTTATGAGCAATCTCTCAATATGATTAAGCAAAGGATAATCTTTTGTATTAGTAAACTTTATATTCTTCCCCTCCGATGCTCCGCCATTTTCCTCCTGCCTTGAAAGGATCTGATAAATAAAATGATTTTCAGTTGCTTTTTCTCTGCGACGGATGCTTCGGTCTTCCGACCTTTCCGCGGTAAGATAAAAGAACAGTCCAATTCCATCGTAAACTTTCGACTAGAAGGTATAAGGCTGAGGGTGGAACAAATAAAGCCTTTTGCATTCTTGCTTGCTCAGTCGACTCTTACCAAAAAGCACACTGAAGGAATAGGTGATAAGGCAAGTCACTGCCAATCAAACACATGAGTAGCCACACAAGTTGCCGATTAGAACAAGCAGAGACAGGGCTGCTGGTCAGCCAACCATTTTTGCTTTCATATTTGAATTTAATCAATCCGCAGATAATCGAACTTACGGCTGCTGGAGCGACTGGACATCGGCTATCGGCTAGTCGGCCATAGTGCACATACTATGATGACATTTACGACTTTTTTTACCCTTCTTTTCTTTTCTGACTGCGAGGAAACGCACGGTTATTCTGTTGGTCGTGACTTACCACTATCCTAATGGTAACCAAGAAACGTTGAAGCAATGGCAATGGAAATTGAACTGGGATTTGTTAAGATTTAAATTGATGTGTGCAGTTACTTTTTGACTTTTGTTTTTGACCCCTGCTTCACTGAAAATGGCCGTTTTGTGGAACGTGCGTGCCTGTTCCGGAAAGGGAAAGCAGGGCGGTTGATGGGAAGTGGTTGGGGAACGATAGATAATAAATGGGAACCAGGTGCGGCAGCTGTTCTCGTCCCCTCTGAAACGCTTGGTTGTGATGTGATGTAAGCGCTCTCTGCTCCTCCTGCTTCCTTCCATCTTCATCCTCCTCCCTCCCTCCAGAGGTTCGCCCCACTTTCCTCACCTTGATTGGGATGCTTCTCGTAGTACTGCCGCAGCTCATCCTTTTCGCTTACATCACGCACCTTTCCTTGGGAAAGGCGAGCGAATCATCCTCTGACTTCACTATCAAGAATGGTTATAACTTGCATGGGTGCTATAAACGAACCGGAAAAGTTTACGTGCATAAGTAAGTTCGTTCCCTTCGCTCAGGCAACAGCCTCAGGTCCATCCATTCATGCAGTAGAATGAACGGTATTGACCTGAAATGCTCTTCTCCATTTGTTCCTCGTCCACCTCGATCCGAGGCTTTCGACATTGTCGAATTTAGCAGGCGTCGGAATTGAGAATTGGATCTTTGTTTTAGCCGATATAGTTTCCGATCTAATTCACCTACCTGGAGAAACGTATTTCAGGACTTATCCACGAGAGTATGAAAGAAATGACTACAATTTTGAAGACTTACCTGTAGCTTGGGATTGGCGTAATGTAAACGGTGTAAATTATGCTAGTGTTGATCGGAATCAGCACATTCCTCAGTGCAAGTTTTCCTTTTCATTAGAAGAGCAGAATGAATAGAGCTGATGAAGCTCCTTGTCATCAGAGTTCCCAACTTCCTCTCTTGCTGACCCTCGTCCTGATCCTCATCTTTGAATGCTAACCCTCTCCTTGACCTACTATTTTGTGCTTCCTATTAACGGAAGCTAGCAAGTAACTGGAGAAAGTTAGGTGCTGTTTTCTCAGATGTGAAACTAGGCAGGCATGCCATGCTGGACTTGAAGGTGTACTTGAACGTATTTGAAAGTGATGCTAGGGAAGAAAGTAACTCAATCATCACTTTCATTTTCTTGTCGGAACCGGAACCGGAACCGGAACCGTTGAAGAGGGAGTGGAGGGGGGAAAGGGACAACACGAGAGAAGAATTCCGCTTAGCTCATCCATTTGCTGCTCATTTTTTTTGTTTTACTAACAAAAAGATAACTACCAAAGCCGATCCTATTAACTGCCGAGAAATTGGAGGAATTTTTCGAAAGGGATGAAAGCTGTGAAGGTGAAGAGTATAGTAGTCGGTTATCACCAGTTCGTAATGACAACTTAGATAGCTATCAAAGACGATCCTGTTATACTGCCAAACAAATTAACGAAATCCTCTACAGCAGCCATTTTGTGCTGAAAAGGTAAGAAGCTGGAAAAATGAATTTCCGCATCGCCTTGAAGTTAACCTGTAGCATGTTACATGGTGACACAACTCGACATAGCTTACGACTTAGGGACGGAGCAGTTGAGAGGATGGAACTCATCTGGCAAAGTCGAGTTTCCACCAGTGATTGCTGCTCGGTAGTCTCGTATCCTACAGAAACCAATGGGAGTGGAAATGCTCAACCTATAGTGTCTTTAGCTGAGCTGCTGACAATGTCAGCAGAAAAGATAACCACCACTCTTGACAAGAGCGCTTGATCAGACAATCTGCACTTACGAAGTTAAAGGGATTGAAGAACAAAATCTTGCTTCTGCCAGTACATGTCGAAAGAGGTGCAGAAGCAGGGTTTTACACTGTGACAAAATTATAATGACTGAGTGTCACGGGCTTCGTTCAGATGTGCTCTCCAGAACTCACAGTTGCTTGCTTCCCTAGTGGATCACCTCATGATGATGAGACTTATCCTTTGATTTTGAGATTATAAATGAAAAGAGTAGTTTCCGCTTTGCATATTTGCTAATGCATTTCAAAAACTTTCAGATTGCGGATCGTGCTGGGCTTGTGGTACGTTTATCCTTTTCACACCATTATCGCCTTTTTGGATAAGCTTCTTTTTCCTATTTATTACAAGAATATATTCTAATCTTTTTGCCGTACCTAGAGATACTTTAGAAACGAAAAACATCACGCTACCCGTATCAAATTTAGGTACGACAAGTGCGTTAGCCGATCGCTTCAACATCAAGCGCAGAGGGGCATGGCCGTCTGCTTACCTCTCCGTTCAGGAGGTTCCTCTCAAAATCACTAGCAAAAAAATCGCCCTATTTTTAGGGGTGAAAAAACTCATTACAAATATAACTGTCCTATCATTGCTGAGATAAGCGGCAGTAAGTAGAGTAGCCATTAAATTGTAGTTTCGTAATCAGCCTTTCCAGGTTATCGATTGTGCAGGCACAGGAAACTGCGAAGGTGGCGAACCTGGTGGTGTTTACAAATACGCCCATGAATTTGGCATACCACACGAAACGTGCAATAATTACCAAGCAAGAGATGGAAGTGTGAAATTTGATTTCTGCATCTAAGCTGAAGAAGAATTGATCCTTCACACCGGAATTCTCCTGATTCAGAAAACCTAAGCCATTATACTTCTATTCAAGCAATAAACAAAATAAACCTACGTCAACTGAAATAGTAATTTTACAGCTTGTTCACCATACAATAAATGCGGTTCATGTTGGCCTGGATCATGCTTTTCGATCACTAACTACACCATATACAAAGTGGAGAATTACGGCGTTGTTTCTGGTTTGAGAAAGATGAAAGCAGAAATTTATCATCATGGCCCAATCGCGTACGTCTTGAATATCGTTATTTAGGACTTCAAAGTCGCGGAAGTCAGGACATTTGAATATCAAAAAAGCAAGCAAGGATTTGCTGGATGAAAATAAGTCATGAGTTCGGAAAAAAAGGGAAAAATGAACTTTGAAAGGCAATTTTCCGAGTTCGCTTCCACTGTAAACATGTTATGGGCTGCAAAAGATTTGCAAGGCGGTTTCGTTCATCTAAAAAACGTTTGAGATAGTTCTTGGCAGTAGATTAGTCAATAAATAATTTCTAATGTATTAGGTGTGGAATCGCTGCAACGAAGGCATTGGAAACATACGGAGGAGGAATTTACAATGAAGAAACGGAAGAAGATATTAACCATATCATATCCGTTCACGGTTGGGGAGTTGATGAAGAATTCGGTGTGCCGTATTGGATTGGTAGAAACAGTTGGGGAACACCATGGGTATGTAGAGCTTTTTTTAGCCATCATCAAAAAAATGCCAATGCCTCATCAACTTAGGAGCGCTAGAGTATTAAATTCAAATGACTCAAATTATCAGATTTAAAAGTGACTTTTAGAATGAACACTTCTAGTTTCCAGGAAAACATCCACCCAAATTTCCAATATTGGCAGTGAAATATATATCACCACCTTACAGAAGCAGAAATGAGAACAAATCATTATTATTCAATCACTGCTGTGTTCTACTTTTCGTTAAAAATAAACGGTAAAATTTCAGGGTGAAAATGGATGGTTCCGAATTGTAACATCCGAGTACAGAAATTCCAGCTCTAAATACAATCTGAAAATTGAGGAAGACTGCGTCTGGGCTGATCCTATTGTATAATACGTTTTGATTTCGTCTTATTTTTCCACCGTCCACTTTAATAATATTAATGACATTAAATATGAAGATCGTGTAATTCAATTATATAACAATGCAAAATATAGTCATCTTTAGCATATCTTTAAAACAGTGCATCGAATAAACTTTCCGTAAAAAAAATCCACTTTCTGATCTTATGCAACATGTATTTGGATAACAAGCATAAATGTTATTTTATTTTAGTATGACAGAAAAACACTTATATAACTCCAAGTCATCCAAAATATGAGTTTTCGAGCAACTAATTTATATTGAGTTCATTGAAATTAGAAATTTTTATACAGTTTATTAATTGTTGTGAAAATGTAAATCTTAAGCAAAAATAGTGCAGTCCAATCTTTACTCTCGAATTTCCTTTTCATAAACTTGGAGCCACTGACTTGTTAACAAACATGAAAGCAGCAATTTCCAAACTTACGCGTAAATTCAAATTTTAAATTTGCGTTCATAGCTAACTACTGTATTTCGGCAGACGAAATTTACGTTGGTGGCCAACCGAGCTGATGTCCACCGAGCACATGAACATGAAGATGATAAATACTCTGACATCCATGCTTTCCATTGTTAATAACCACTCTATAGCCGTCTTTTAATCCCAATTTACTTGCTGCTTTCGCTGCTACTACCAGCAATTTTCCGAGTAAGATCTCGTCCTGCAAATTAGATGTAAATTTGTACCGAATCAATTCCGTATGCTCACTGTCTATTCCTAAATATCATTGAAATCAACTTCACCTTCTGTATCTAAATCAACAATGAAGAAACCTAGATGAAACCCAGAAGAAAATATTCTATTTCATGATCCCGATCTATTCCTAATGATCTCAACTATATTACATGATCTTTCTCACTCGAATTATTCCCTTTAAGACGTCAGTCCTGATCTTCTCTCTTACAAGACCGCTTGTTATTTGCAGTGAGATGATTCACTCACTACCGATTTTTCCATACCTTTAATGTGTGTTGACAATTCTTAGTTTTCAAAATTAGTAAACAGTTAAGCTAACACGTCGGAAGCTACCAAGAGTGGGACGGTATCTTGCGGCACTGAAAGCAGATAATCTCAACTCAGTGTGGTAACGCCTAACTATGTGAGTGCACCACAACCTGATCCTTGACGTCTTGCAGCATTGCGATAGGTTTTTTGGGTATTACCAGAAAATGTACTGGTGCTTGTGGACTAATGTCATGAAAAGCCAGTATCTAAAATTTGTTGAATTATAGATTACCTGAAATTTAGAAAGAAAAAATGAAAAAAGGAAGACTACTTTTTGTCTCTTTTCCAAATCCGCGCTGATAAAGGAAAAGCCCTTTTTTGTTCCCCAATCATAATTTTCATTTTGTGAACAACATCTTTTCTTCATACAACCATAACTGTGCTTTTAGAACGGGTTGGAAGCACTGCATGGATATTAAGGAACACAAAGATATGAGACTTAAAATCCTGAAAGGTGGGGGATGAAACCGTATCAGTGGGTTGCGATCTTATGTCTTCCTATTGCAATTCATGCCCACCGAAAGACCCATACGTAGCAACTAATCTAAAGGGAAAAATAACTTACATCATCATCCTCCATAACAATGTTTGCAGGTATTTCTTTGCGAATAATTTTTCCAAAGATTGTATCACTCTCCGGACCCGCTTTCTGGGCTTTCTCCACTTCTGATTTCATTTTTCTTAACATATAAGTGTTCCATTGTTGTCTTTGTTGATAAATTTCATAAAATTTAAAATTCCGTTGAAAGCGTAAAGATAATGTTCGTACTGTCGAGAAGAATGACATGATGAAAATTTGACTCCAAGAAAATAAGAAATTCAAACCAGTTTAGGTATTATTTCAAGGCATAATTTTAATTTTCATTCATTTCCTTTGACGTATAAGCATGTACAACATCAACTTTACACGCGTGAGTCATTGTTGCTTGCGTATAACGAGACTGTACGACTCATACTTTCCATTTGCGGTATTAGGGAACTCATCATGAACTTATCATTTACCATGAATTCAAGTTACGGATGGTTAACGGAAAAACACTGGGCCCCTATGTAAGCAAGAAATAACACCACCGGTTGCTGAGACAGAAACACACGAGTAATGGTGTAGCCTTGAGTTGCCCCAAAATTTCTTGCATTTTGTCATGTTGTACCCGTGACAGCTGTTTCGCTTGTTGTTGGCATATGTTTCATGGATGCTTGAAGGCGAGTTCGGCGGAATTTGTGACGAATTCTCAACTGCTTCTTTTTCATTCTTTGTTAGTGGTTGTAGTTCTGAAGGTAGCTCTTTTCCAAGCTCTAATTGCCATTTAAACGTTTAAGAATCTGTTTACCGAAAAGTTACTTGAAAAAATTGATGAAATTTTGCTGATAGAAATGGCGCAAGTATGTGAAACGTCATCGTCATCATCAGCGGACTGTTGGAGCGAGATGGATGTAGCATCAAAAATTTGTTCTTTAACCTATCGCCCTCCAGCATTGGGTGATAAGATATTCAAGGATGAATGCATGTATTGCTTCAAGTCACCTCTCCATTCAGGTAGACATTTATTTGAATTTTCATGGTAGTTGAGAAGAGCGGTAAGCCCTCTGTAGCGGGAAGCGGTATTTTGAGTAACTCGTGGTATAAATTAACACTAAAGTAGGGGATAATAATCATTATGAGGTATAAAGTTAAAAGAAGTGGTTTAATCGAAGTAATGGATTTAGGAATAAGTTGCAGCAAACAGTTTGTAATTGGTAATTAACTGCAGCCTTTCCTTCTCTATTAGCTCATTGGGTTGCATAAGTATATGCATATGTCCAGAACGCATGAATCCTGTCCAGTCATTAAGCGCAGAATGGTTTACTGACTGAACAGGGGTACTCTGGAACAGACTTACGTGGGTTTTGTACTCTAAAAGGAGAGATGTGAAAATGTGATTATTTTCAGGTGGATTATATATCTGCTTGGAACGTTTTGCTGGATTCTGTAGTGATCATGTGATGGGTTATTATAAGCGGACGGCACGAAAGGGTTTCCTGTGGTGTAAGCAAATTAAAAAGATGCTAGCAGAAGCTGAGGAACCACAAGATAAAGTTACCAAGGTTTGTGAAATGCACAGATATATCTTAAAAGAAATTTGGTTAGTGTATTCTATGTGGTTTCTTTTTTGTAATATAACATATTATATATGACCATTTTAATATCAAAAAGTGGAGGTATCCTGAATAAAACCGTCGAAGTATTGTGATTTCAAAAAGGAAAAAAAGGACGCTGTGGCGAACTGTGGAAATTTTTTCCATAAAAAAAGGAACAAAACAGTTATATAATTTTTTTAGTTCAACTTTTTCTAATCAGTCAATAAGCCTTCGACAGATAATGGCCCAACTGTTCTACAATTTATGGCACGCTATGGTGTACATTTTACTGTGTCCGGATTGTAAGATGGTTTTAGGGGAAACCACCACTAAGAAGTTAAATATATCTTTCCTTACCTTATTTCTGATTTCTGCAGTTTAACGTCTTGTACTGTGAAATGAATTCTTGAAAGATGGTGGTTATCATATTCTGCTAGAAAAATTTAGTGTCGAAGACATGTTGCACCATTTAAATTATCAGTTTTAATAAACTCCAAATGTTCGAGTAAGTTAGCTCTGATCGTTACAGCTTGCAATTGGTGTTGAAGGAGGCTTCAGTTCTGGTCCAAAATATGAAATTACAAGCGAATATGCAGTTGTACTTTGTCCAGATGTTGATGAAAAAGTTCCTCTTAACAGGTTTGTTCTTGATAATATTTCTATTTACGTTGATCCGGAATTAAAAGCCATCAAAGATCGAGTGGATATATTCACAATTTTTCAAGGCTCACGCCGAAATTGGCAGATGTTTGCCACAAAATTATCGAAAACGAAGGGGTGCAAAGGCAAGAGATATTGGAAGCAGGAATTAATGTTTGGGAAGGTGAGACGCGAATGAATACAAGGCATTTAAATTTGGAACAGGTATGCAGATTTCTTAAATGTTGTTTGTAAAACTAATTTGCAAGCAGTAAATGCAATCCAGAAAATTGTTAATGCTAAAAAGCAACTGAAATTGACCAGTTTTTATAATCATTGATATTATTTTGAAAAAAATTGGAAGCGTGGAATAAATTACATAAAATTTATTTGGAAAGATCGATAACGGGAAGATAATACCTCCATGGGGATGGAAATGTGAAGAAGAAGGATGCGATATTAGAGAGAACCTATGGTTAAATCTAACGGATGGTGCAGTTATGTGCGGCCGGTCGCAGTATATTCAGGAAGGAGTGATGAGCAAAGGTCGAAACCATGCTCGACTACACTTTGATATGTATGAATTATCTATAACGATCTATTTGAAAAAAATGCCTTTCGTAGCTTTGACTGCTTGACCTTTTTAAATAATTTTTTTGTAGGCCAAATAAACTTTTGTTCTTAGCATATTAGCCTACTTGAAAAAATAGAAATTGAAGGTTAGTTCAATATGAAAGGAAGAGATACTCTTAAGTACCTGAAATTTAGATTTATACAATCAAAGAAACGATGTAGACAGTTTACAGAGACGTTAAACATTAAGTGTTAAACACATTGAGTATTTTTTTGGCCGCAATTCTTCAGTGATCGAAGTGCGAAGGATTTTTTGCATCTCCTTTTGCATTTTCAGGACTGGTTATCCATTGGTCGTAAAATTAGGTACAATTACGAAAGATGATGCAGATGTGTTTAGTTACGATGAAGATGAATCGGTTCATGATCCGAGCTTAAAAAAGCATTTAATTCATTTTGGCATTGATATGGATAAAGCCGAAAAGACCGAAAAAAGTACACTTGAAATGGAGCTTGATCTTAATCAGAAGTAAGTGCTCTGTTTTTTGTCAAGAGTTTGACTTTAAAAAAATTGAGCAACCTTAGCTCTGTTATTCAATTTGGTATGCATTCTGACCTTGTGCGATTACATGCTGGATGTGACCGGTTGTTAAACTGTTGCTTTTTAGCTTTTTACTGATTTACACTGATAATCATTTATATCATGTGATCTTCGTCAGCCAACATAAGGCAGTGTTATTTCTACTTTCTTTGAAAGCTTTAGAAGGTGTGGAGTCTGACTTGACATTGCTCAGCTGCTTCTGTTATGGCACATGACAGTGTATCCAGGTCACATTTAGTGGAATTTGATTTGATGAATTACTAATAAAGGGGTACAAAAGTGCTTTTTATATATTTTGCTTTTTAAAGGTGGGAATGGGAAATGTGTCAGGAAGATGGTGCAAATCTGGAATTGGCCTATGGTCCAGGTCTTACTGGAATTATAAACATCGGCTCGTCCTGCTACATCAGTGCAGTAAGTATCATTTTTTGAAACTCTGCTTTTCAACATATACAAATTATTTCTCAATCGTGCTTGATTTTTCTTTTGCATACGGTTTTGTTGGGCAGTTCTAGTCTTGAATCTTAACGTCTTGTACTGTGAAATGAATTCTTGAAAGATGGGTGATCATCATTTTCTGCTAGAAAAATTTAGTGTCGAAGACATATACGTGTTGAGCTTAGTTCTCAATGAGAGCTTACTGGACATATCGAGGCCTACAAAAACTTTGTTGCTCTCTCCCTTACTGTCGTATTTAGTGGCAAAAAATTTTCAGACATTACAAATGTTATTGCAAATTCCTGATTTCACACATGCTTATGGAATCGAGTGCGAAAAGCATTTCCTTAATGTTGCAATACTCGATTCTCACAATGATTTTAATTGTCAAATAGCGAAAGTGTTTTCTAGTTTATTAAGCGGTGAATTTTCTCAGGTAAGCAAATAATACGCTTTGTTCTGGCTTGTTTTATTAAGCTTTATTTTTTTATTAAACTTGAGTGAGTGGGGTAATTTCTTGTTGAACTACAAATACATGAGATATTTTCAGAAAGACAATGACTGCAACGGTATTAAACCGGTACAGTTCCGAAAAATAGTATCTAGAGGAAATACAGAATTTTCAAGTACACGGCAGCAAGATGCTGATGAATATATAAGGTAAAGCGAAAATCGAATTTTAAATGCACGCTGTTATTTGACTCTACGAAATGAAAGGATTTAAATTGCAGAAATGTTCTGCAAACCGACAAATATATATCAGTTGAAAAGAGTGCATGCGCCTCCTATCATTGAACCTTTAGCAGTAAATCATATTTTATAGTTATGTCTAATGGAAAGTAATGGACTTGAACAAAATCCTTAACAAATTCTGTTGCACATCACTATTAGGATCTGATAGAATTATAAAACAGATTTTACGCTGAAACAATTCCCAAACTTCATGTAGGATGAGGTTATTTATTTCGTTGGATAACCTGCGTCTTATGTTGAAAAAGTAACAATTTCAGTTCAAATGTTTTGCGTCGGTTTTCTTTTTTCAGATTACTTTTTGACCGAATTGATGAACATCTGAAGAAACCGAAACCAGTTGATGCAGTGCGATTTAAACTAGAACAACGTTTAAAAGATAATGCAACAAATAGAGTCCGTTATAGTTATACAGAAGAAGTAATACTGTCACTGAATGTACCAGAAAAAAGCACCTGTGAGCAACCTACAGTAGGTTTTTTATGGCATCCTTACACTTGTTCTATCTTTTAATTTCAAGAATTGGTCCGTTTCTGTTATCAAAAAGTTTACTTGGGAAATCAAAAGATAAGTGGAATATTTTCTCGCATTGTAATAATCAGGGACCTAACAAAAGTATATCGTGTTTATCGTGCTGTAAAAACAGTGCTTCTAAATTTACCGGTAATCAGTCATATTAGAGAGGAATGTTCAATTATATTTATCAATATGTTATAAACATTTTGACTTCTATTATTAGCAGTGAGTAATGTCTTGCATTTCAAGTGTTAAGGAGTGCTGTTGATCATTTTAAAGTGAACTTTTTTATTTATTTTATATATTACATAAAACAGTTCTATTTTAGAAGGTAGACGAAAAAGGGACACCAGTACGACCTACGATATCATTTGCTGAGTGTTTGTCAGCAACTTTTGGAAGACAACAAATTGATGATTTTCGATCACCAATAACGGGTGAAGTGAACGGAGCTGTCGAGCAATACAGCATCGCCACTTTCCCCGATTATCTAATCATACAACTTAAGGCTATCGTTAATGCTGACTTTTTTTATGGACGGAATGAAAATACATACTGGCATATTTCTCCAGAAGTAATGATTTCTTTTTTCACAGAAATTCACCCTGGCGGAGAACTACAGTGTGAAGAAGTTAGATGTTAATGTGGAAATGCCAGACGAGATTGATTTGGAAGCATTTCGTGGCCATGGAAAACAGCCCGAAGAGATGCTGTTACCACACGAATTTGCCAAATCACGATTGGCGTTGGACCGATCTTTGCCTAGCATCGATGCTGAAGTTTTCCATAGGGTTAGTGTTTGATTTGAAACTGAAACTATAAATCTTTGTTGGTCGAAAGGTCGTACAATAGCTGGTCCAGTGAAGTTTAGCTGTGCTGACCAGGTGTTACACTTGAAGCTGGATAGAATCTACAATATTGGTTTCGATGTAGCATCGTAGTGGTATTAGTTTTAATTTTTAGTTTAATGCAGCATTGGTTTGAGCAAGGAATATTCTGATTTGCATAAAAGGTCATTGCATTGCGATTTTTGTAGTCACATTTTAAACATCTATGTATAAGAAATATAAATATGGGGATTATTTTTCGATCAATAGTTATGTGTTCGTTCGTGTTACGTGTTCACTGGCGCTACGAGTTGCATACTGCTCACGGCCTCATAGATGCTAACTGTTAATGGGATCGTTTAATATACGTATCGTCAATGTTTCAATCTACTCCCGTTATGCGCTTATCGTTTCATTTTTCGTTTGGGTTTAGTTGAAAATGTTGCCTGCCGACAGAACTTCGACAGTCATTCCAACCATTACCATTGTAGTTCATAGAGTGATGCCTAAGATCGATTTCATTAAAACTTTGTGTTTTAGAAAAAAGAAATGTTCAAAACATATTGAAAACATACAAGTCCTGAATTATTCTGCAACGGTTTTCGAAGTACCTTTATCGTTATAGGCAAGCGATGTAGACGGAATAGCAATTGAGCAACTTACAAACCTTGGATTTTCTGTTTATCAGGCACGTTACGCTCTTCAAAAAGTTAACACTGGCATAAATGATGCAGCCGACTGGCTTTTTTCGAACGTAGATAGTATTCCACCTGAGGAAAAAGATGAGGAGATCAAGGGTAAGCAAAATTAGTAGTGTTGTGACAATCTCACTTTTCTTCCGCACTAATGATATTTGCTATTGCCTCACTTCGTGATGGGTATATTGAAAAATTGTCTATTTCATTGAATGATTAACTGGTAACAAACCAAAAGTAACTTATTGATCTTTTCTTTATTTGAAGACTACTTTTTTTCGGTAGACGTGCCAAAAGAATATCGTGATGGAAGAGAACATTACCGTCTAATTGGTTTCATATCACATATGGGAAGCTCACCACATTCGGGACATTACGTTGCTCATATGAAAAAAGTAAATTTTGTTCGTAAATTTTCTTCATTGTATTATGTACAATGGAGTACCCTTAGAAAACATTAGAAGATAACTTGAATATTTAAAAAAAAGAAATATTTAAAACGGTTTAATTTTAGGACACGAAATGGTATCTGTTCAACGATGAAAAAGTAGCTGTATCTCAGAATCCACCGACATTGTTGGGTTATGTCTACCTGTATGAACGATATTCTGATCCGGAAGTGACAGCATGTGACGATTAATTTCATTCGGTGATTGGTTTAAGAAATTGCAGATACTCGCTGTTTCCTTGTTACTAGCTTCATGCACCATTAATTTTAACGTTTACTTTTCGTTCTTATGAAATGCTGAAAAATTAAGTACTAGGTTGATGCTATTGTGAAGAAATACAAATTGTTCAGGCATACAACATGTCATTCTTACAGTTATATTTCTTGTGAATGGTCGGATTTTTTGATTATGAACCTTTTTCTAAAAGATTACTTCAATCGCGCACAGAGGCCTAACGCGGCTGAAAATACTTAAGCGGGGAGCTGTTAAACAAGTTATAGAAGCGCTTCATATAAGCCTTTAATATTTCTGAATTAATATGTACTTGTACGAGTTTCGAACAGCATTTTAGACTTTTCATGCAACTAATTTTTCAAGAACGAGTAAAAGCGGGTCAGGTTTCCCGGCACTTGAGTTTGAGACTATTCGATCGCTGTTGTCTTGATATAGATGGAGAAGGAACCTCAATGTTTTCAATTAAGACTGGAAAGATCTTTATGCCACTGAGTGTCAAAACAAGGCTGCTGCCTAACTGATCTAGAATACTGCTGTATTCTAGATCAGTTCATCGAAAACTTAGCAGTATGTAGGATGGCCATTATCCAACTTTAAAATCGCTTTTTATTGTTTCTGTGATGAAATGAAGCAATTCAAGTTATTCTCTGGGCTTTACCTTCATGAAAGTTTACAAGACGACCTCTGATCTCTTTTGTTCGCTTATTATCCGCATTCATTTCCCATGCTCCAGCTACGGTCATCTTTTCCAGCATTTTGGTATTCGACACATCAGCAGTTGTCTGCTTTAAAATTATACTCTGCTCTTTACGTTGCCTTTCGAACGTTTTGGTCTTCTCATCCATAAGAGCGCCTAAATTTTGCTCCTCTTTTCGTCTTCCTACGAATCTGACCATTTCTTTCTTTTCCTCCGAAAATGTATTCTGAAATATTGAAAAGATTTTATCAGTTATTCAGCTCAAAAATGGAGATGTTAGTTCGTTGAAATATGTTGACATTGAATTAAAGAAACACTACCAGTAGTAAATCGAAGTGAAAGTCTACCGGTCTCCTTTAGTCTGGTAACATTACCTTTCCTCTTTCAGTAAAGGGCTAGAGGCATTCAAGAAATATAAAGACATGCCTGCAGCTTTGTGCCATTGTCATTGGTTTTGGCCTTTTCCAAATGTTTTAAGACAATTTTCACTTTTTCGTCACCTAAAAACGACTAATTGTTTAAGTACTTCTTCCCTTCGTTAAACAAATGAGATTATTCGATAGTAATGATATTTTGTCATATCGAGAGCATGCTACACTTTAATGTTTTTAATTTATAAGGTAGATTCCAGGAAAGCGTCAACAAAAGCATTCACAAATTTTTTGGTTTTTTAACAGACACTTATGATTTCAAAAAGCGGGTACTGAAACATATGCAAATCATAAAACTTTATTTGAGAAACGACTATTTAAATTAGGATTAAATTACTTAAAAAATCCAACCTATTTTTTTAGGTAAAATGATGTCGACAACATTTGTTTCCTGTTCCGTATGTAAAACCGCCCATGTACTTCCGATAAGCATAAGCGAACCGATTATTATAGATATCTAAAAAACTATTTTACCAGGAAGTAAAGGAAAACACATAAAATTCTAAGTGCCATTAGAAAATTTCGGCCGAAAGTTTTGGTAAGATCAACATCATTAGAAGTGTAAGCCGTGACTAAATGAAACGAAAAAATTCCATACTTTTGCGTAAAACATTAAAGAACGACACTGTTCAATGCCACGAGATACTGAGAGAAACAGTAACGACGGGATGATGACTGTTACAAGAGAGCCTATTGTTGCACCCGTTATTGCAAGGATAAATTCAACTGAAAATTATCAACTCAGTCATTGTACTTGAGATTTAATAGCAAATTAATGATTATACAACTCTGACATAACTAAGAACTTGTTTGGCCAGACTACTATTTAATTATTCACTTCAAGCGATTCAGTTTTTGGCTTTCTCTACTCTCGTATTAGTTGAAGTTCGCGCCGAAAGAGAAATGAAAAGCACATTAATACAATCCCGAACAATTTCTTGGATGCCGTGGTCAGGACAGGACAAAAAAGTCGGGCATGAAAACAATCTGTTACAACCATAGCACTTCAACATAAAATCATATTACAGGCTCGAAAGCCTTCTATAACGAACATGCTTCCTTACAAATACAGTGTGACCGCATCATTAACATGGAAATATTTCGTGAACAGAAACTGGACGGTATGAATTTATTGGTCGCTTGAAAAGAATTTTTCTCTTTGACACAACATTGTTAGTGTTGAATAAGAAATTGATGAAAAGACATTAAACTTTACTTTCCCTGAAGCAATACTGGGTTAGAAAATATAAACAGACATACCATTTGGCACAATTACTGCAGCTAATAAACACGACGATAAGAGGAAAACCGTCAGCGAAACAAACATTAATGAAGGTATACGCAGCATGGAGTATTCGCAAACATCCTGTAAAGTGCCCAGAAAAAATTCAACCAAAAAAATTCTTCCTTTTAAAAAAACCCTTTCAAATACTCCATCCTCTAACTTCTTGAGTTTTGTCCGTACTTTTTAGAACATCATTTGTGGAGCATTGGAGAACTCCTGAATTTCTTCTCCATTTCTTTCTGATCCTTTACTTTCAAAATTTTCTAGAATCTGTAGATTCCTCTTTTTCATTTCTTTCAAAAATCTTATCACTCCAGCACTTGAAGGTGCTTTTTTCAATCTACATAAAAATAAGATTTCTTTTATTTAAACACCATCACCGATATATGCTAATGATTTTTGATATTATTTGATCAATAGTGGCACCAAAAAATACCGATTTCAAAAGATTATAAAACGCAATTCGACCTGGAAACAACATCAGCGGAATACTGACGGCCACCGACAGCATGAATGCTAATTTCATTAATTGGTTCAGCAAGGAATCTTGCAAATATAAGAGGATATCACCACATAATTCCACATCGTTAAAGGCAACATATCCGAACAAACCAATAGTTGCGTACAAACCACTACAAATATTCACTGCCCCAGAAACTACTGTATCAACCTAAATTTTACAGCTCAAAATTTTTAAACATAAGTTCAGGTGAAATCAGTCTCACTAAAATAGCGAGGAAATTCAAAATGAAATATTTGAAAATATCTTCAAGTCGAACTAACACTGATGAAAATTAAATGAAAAACCAAAAGATAGAGGACTTCTACTTTAAAATAGCACAGTTACATATATTAGAACTCATCTAACGTAAGTCCATTTTTTTGGTGTTGTCCAGTTAGATAAGTTATCTGTTATTTAGTAAGATAGGTTTTTCAATATCTTCAAAAACACAGATGATGAGATACAAAAAAAATAAGGTGAATTTTTTAGGATTTTTGTTGAAAAATTTTATACTTTAAGAAAAATTTTTCATTTGATTTTTCACATTTTCGTTTCAAAATCAATAGTCGCAGAGACGCAAAAAAATTCCAGTTCTAGTTCACTAAAAGGATTACGCAAGTGTAGCAAACTCAAGGAAGCTAACATTATAATCTGCGTAGATAACATGTACTTTAACATGTATTTCTATATCATGCTTACTTAAATTATTGCAATGCCTTATACTATACGCTTTACATTCTCTAACTATATTACAGAATTTCACGAAAAAAATAATTACAATATAGAATGGCAGAAAAGTGTACCTTAGCAGTCGATGGCTCTCTGATGCAGTCAGTGACACAAAACAATTGTGTTTGACAAGACAATGCCATTGAAATAATGGGCAAGCTGAAAACATTTCAAAAATTTTACGACAAAGTCATTTAATATTCACTTTAATTTTTATTTTCTTTTTAAACATACTGCATTCATGTAATCCTCGCAAATACATAAACGAGCAAAACCTGTTCAATAAGCCTTCTTGTCTCCACCAACGTATATTCGTACTCCAGTTACGATCTAAGATTCGGGAGATGCATTCAGCTAACATGCGTAATACAAATAT
The DNA here is from genome assembly GCA_963070105.1 of Litomosoides sigmodontis. Classification (NCBI taxonomy): domain Eukaryota; kingdom Metazoa; phylum Nematoda; class Chromadorea; order Rhabditida; family Onchocercidae; genus Litomosoides; species Litomosoides sigmodontis. Next base: position 11,660,777 of record OY718803.1, read on the forward strand.
ACCGTAAAACAGTACGGTTATTGAACTAATTTTCGATAGACTGCTTACATTACGAAACAGTGACAGCGGCAATATAACAGAGATAAAAATTACCACCTGAAATGTCATTGTCCCTAAGTTTTCAAAACAAAATGAGCACCTGGACATTAACACAAAACGGCTTACCATAACAAGAATTCGCAGTCTTTGAGTTGGAGCCTGTAATTCCAAATAATCGGCCAATACATGAGGACCGATATCACCAATAACAACCATAAATGATACCACACAAGACATTAAAAACAAAACCATGAGCAACTGCAATTACAATGCCCTTAATGCATCAAAAAATACGTGCAAACAGATTAAATTTCCAATGCAGGTCGTATCAAAATCAAAATGCAGATGGTTGCTATTAATTCAAAAAAGTACATAGAAAATGGGAAAAGTGAAATCTTAAACCAAACTGCATTATTTGATTTCATATGTTCTAACATAAAACTTAAGTCTTAATTGCATCTGACAAACGTCCGCACACTTTTGAGAAGTGGCTAATTTAAATCAGAAATCTACGAAGTTAAATGAAGCTGTAGTTATATAAATCAAAATCAACCTCAACAAAACGTTTTCCGCAACTACCAAAAGCGTGCGATGCTATAGATTCATAACTTCGACGCCTGCAAATTTCATTTTCTTAAAATCTTCCACTGCGGTTGGAAAGAACTATTCAAGATTCAAAAGTACGACTTCAAAAACATTGTTCTAACTTAAAATTTATGTTACTTCGAAATGCATTCCATTAAACATTCTAATGCTATTCTATGGAGAAGAAAAAGAGCCTTTCTGGTCTCGAAATAACCAAAAATTGATAACTTTAAAAGAAATGTGAACTACATTCTTGAAACCGAAGATCATAAAGTAAGAGAAATATGCACGTTTGCGAAATGAGTAGCAAAACCTGTATATAAAATGAACACATACAATAAAACAACAGAGTGTGCGACTCAGTATACAATAAAAGCACACAAAAAAAAAAACTGGATATAAAATTTGAAATCATACCGCGTCAGGAGTGCTCCTTGATACAATAAGTGACAAGTGATTTTGGTCAGTGCTGAACAAATCACAATTAGAATAGTACCAAGCAAAATGCCGCACTGAAAATCGAAAATTTCAAATAAAAAGAAGATAAAGAAGCATGATTTAATAATAACACAAATAATGTGACTGTGAGCATACCGTAAATATGCCAATAATCTCACGCAATTTATGATACTACCATGAGAACTTTTAACATTGAATATGAGCTGCGGAAACATTTTCGATGCTTTTCACTAAGTGTAGGGTATGTTTCAACACATTTAATATGTGCAATTGTAACTGTGAGAAATAAGTGTCTGTAACTTCAAGCAGTGTAATCACTTCCTCACATGACTGTTTGTAATTTTCCGCCATAATACAACGGTATTCACAAGCATCATATATTAGGCAACAACACTACGAAATGATTTACAGAAATTGTCGGCTCTTCCAGATAAATGTGCCAAATTATTATTGGCAATAAGCATCGCAATAATTACGTGATAATTTCATCACATAATTGTTATTTTTTATAAAAGGAAATCGGTTTTACTTCACCTGATAAACTCAAACCTCTACCGTACTTTCTTTAACGTGTGATCCGAAAAGATACTCGAACACATAACGTGAAACTTTCCTTAATACCTTTTGTAAACAGTACGGCATGGCAAGCACACTAGCGCCAACGATACAATTAGCAAGGTTGAAAACATGTGGCCACCGATTGAATTTCGATAATAATGTTTGATCGATGATGATGCTTCCCCGCCCACTTCGATCTTCCACTTTCTTCAGTGTAGCATACATTATCCGTACATCTAGCACTGAATTGAAATACCGTAAATTCAACCTCCACCAACTGAGAATCGTGAAATTTCACACATATCAGCTGTGCCAGAATCCTCGTACTGCGTATTTTAAACCGTCAAAATCGAAGTTTTTCTACACCTCATAACAGTTGCCTTTACCATAGAATGAATAGTGTACTGAAAATGAAATAATTTAAGTAAAACATGACAACAACAAAACACGTGTTAGCTGCGTAAGCCTGAGTCACACGTCTCACACAGAGACATCAGCTACAAACCTCATCACGTCGTGCAACGCTTCATGAAAAGCGTTGTCCGCTGCAAATATTCATTTAACTTTTAGGATTTCGAAGGAAGAGAAGCGTAAAGTTACGTGAAAATTTAGCGATTAATTCATTGATGCAGAATGCTATCGATTCTAGTCGGAGAGTTTTTTGAAACCGATGATTCAGCAATGCGGATATGCTTTCTTCTTCGCGATTTCGTATGCGGTTTTTGGTGAATCTCTCTTCTCTTGCCTTCCTTCCTTCCTCTTCCACTGAACGAACCCAAGCGAACTTCACACTCTCCGTTTCCAAGACGCATCATCATCGCAACATGCACAGCATAATTCAGATTTTTCACCGTCGAAAACATTTGGAGAACAGCAGCCAGTTACTGCACCTTCCGCAAAATCTATCAACCAATATTTAGGTGGATATCTCCGGTCGAGAAGTTTCTCTTCTTCGTTAGCTCCAAGCAACGAAATACTGTATGAGTACGTTCTTGTGGGTCCTACGACGGGTAAAATTTCAAGTGCTTTGTTCGGGGAGGTAATTTAGACTAATTTAAGAAATGCCATTTCGTTCCACCCGCCATCGTCTTCTGCCTCGTTCTACTGCTGTCTAATCAGTTCTACTTCCTTACCGTAATGAATGAGAAGTGTCGCGCTATCATGTTATTTATGTAATGCCATCACTTTGCAAGAAACCCTGGTACTTCGGACCATTTCTATGTTACGTGCCAAAACAAGCGGAATGGAAATTTGCACTGGAGAAACAGAAACACTGGAAACCAAGAATTTTCGGTAAGAATTTACCGAGGAAACGAAAATGGTAATAACGAGGTAGTTTTTCTTTTTGGAAATAGCCTCTCTCTCTCTCAGCGCTCACAGGGAATGTGAAGGCAATCTAACTATCAGGAATCCCTCCCCATAGCATCAGCACTTCTTCAAGAAGCAAGGGAAGGAGTCATTTTGAATGAGAAGAAGACTATCACTGTCTCCAGCATTTTACCACAGTAAATACTGTTCAATAAAGAATTGCAATGTAGGTCTCATCCGGATTCAAACTGAAATCATGTTACCGGAAGCCGACTGGGTTCCCGACATCAACATCCAGAACAGATAATTATAATCTGTATTGGCAAGGTCAGCAGTAATTATTTCAATTGTTATCATGCTTTGCAAATTTAAAAGGTTCGAAAGGCAAAAAGATTTTGTGAAATTCTATGCAGCAGGTCGTATGAGAGGTGTATTTGGGACAAGAGCGCTATTTTATCCTTCAAATTTCATAGAAGAGGAAGATCGACGATATGAAAGAATTTATTGAGGCTAAGATTGGATGAATTATATAACACAGAGTACAAGACATGCCAGTAGTTTACTGCTTTCGGCGTATTGAAATGATACGACGGAAGAGTGATGAAAAGTTGAAATAATTAGTGAAACTAAAATATGGCTGATTGATGGATGATTCGTAGTGCTGGTGATCTCTGACTGAAAGATCTCAAAAACATTTTCCCATCTCGCCGGATCTTGCTGATTTAGCTGAACAAGCACAATTGCCGTTTTTTTCTATTGTTTGATGAAGTGAGGTAGCACGTTTGCTTCACGCACTTCGATTGTCACTCATCCATTCTTCAAAATGACATACATCTAAATTTAACATGTAGATAGAGTTCTTTCATGTCATGTATAGGATCTTGTTAATAAAGCAAAGGCTGGCTCGAGAGATCTCGTTTTGAACGCTGGCGTTGGAGGCTCCTTTTTGTACTTGGCATTTTGCGACAAACTATTTCCATTCTTTATAGGTTGTTGCTTACTATTATTATTCTGTTTATATTGCCGATTAAAATTATCATCATTAAATCAGCCGATAGGAGACGATTAGCTGTATTTGCTACCAAAGTGATATTACGTTACTATTTACTATAAACGTTTCAGAATTACTGATTATTAAAGCAGCATTGGAAATTGCGGCTTGTAAGTGGCACTAAATCTCTGAACAGTCATTATGCTCTTTCTCTACATAATTTGTCCAAACTTATTTTATTAAAGGATCAGAGAATGTAGAAATTCGAGAGATTCTACAGACAATAGATTTATTACATCCAAAAAGAACTGTTTGCAAGATATGTCTAATGAAAAGTAAAACAAGCTGACTGAGTGAAGTGCCTTGTGGGAGCAGTTATGAGAGAGCCTGTCCTGTTTGGTAAGAAGATGTTGTGATAAAAAATTTTAACGTTCAAATGAAACACAAATCAATGAAACACATAACTTCTTCACACAGGTCCCATTATTTAAATAATGTCATCGAAAAGGAGAAAAGTTTCTTCAAATAGGGATTTCCCATGGGAGGGAAAATAATGTAGATTTGAATCAGGCACAAAATTGCTGACAAAAATCAACACGTTTGATTTGCTGAGGACTGTCTTACGAAATTTCGAAAAATCTCTCCACGTGATCCTTTAAACAAGAATATTGCTAACCTTCAATATTCTACCCAAGTAAACGCCAGTATACAGCCTCAATTCAGTTATGCTTTGCAAAAGTTAATAATGCTTTACCAGGTGAAACAGTGTACAAACCGTTGGAATGCAAGTTGAAATCAAATGATGCGTGAAAACAATGCGCGACTGCTGTTGCTTTTCCGAGTGGTGATCACTGGACAGGGTTCAATCACTCAGCTTCGTACAGCAGTGTCTTGAATGATGGAAGCACTTGCTCAAGCTAAGGCATAGATGTGACCGATTACAGCACTAATCGTAGTCGCTGTGGGAAGCACCTGCTTAGGGGCATTTTCAAGTGAAACAACAAATTGAACACACACTGATTGCAACACACTGAATTGTCCTTCTACTCTCGCAAAGAACAATTAACATTGCTTACTCCTAACACACTCTACAGATCACTCGCAAAATGAGCAAAGTAAAAAAAAAACTCATAAATGAAAAACCTGTGGGAGCTGAGATGCTCACATCAAGTGGAATATTGCTCTCAGATTGACTGGCACTTCCTTTCCGCAATTTCTTCCTACATGCTGCTTTAGCACCAGTCTTGTCAATAGAATCCTCCTGAAGTTGAGACAGTAGTTGGATACGATATTCAAATCAATCCTAACATCTCTTTTCGGGTAAAATATAATGCCAGAAGAAAGTGATATGGGACGGTTAAATTTCAGGAAGTTATTTCGTTAAAAAAAATTATGACTACGCAAATTTTAAGTACCTCAAGTGTTGTTACGTATTTTTTGGCGTAAATTTTGAGCCTGACAGCTGTTTCTGCACAGTCGATCTTGATACGTGTGTTGGATTTCCCTGAAAAGAAAAGATGATGAATGTAATTGATGAGCAATTTTATGGAAGATGCATGCTTATAGCTAGCAAGCACCATGTAAAATGTTTCAATTCCTTACCTTCCTCATTGGAATCGACCCCAACGCAGAGCGAACGATTTGAGAGAACGGAAAACAGCGGCGGAACTGGAAAATGCATTTCGCTAGTAATCTTCAACAAGTGGGATTGTTGCTGCAAGTTTCGTGAGAGATGCAAGAAACAGTTCAGTGCTTTAAATGCTAAACACACATACACTGAAATGCGTGTCTCCAACGATATCGCATGTTTCTTGTTTGTGACATCTGGTAAACATCCGTCGCACTAACGTGCTCTTCTTTGCCGGACGCAACACAATTTACCGTGTCCCTCTGATGCTCGAACATGAAGAGCGGAAGAAAGAGAGTGAAACTTCTGCGTTAGCACTTCCGCGGGATGCGACCTGCGGGATACGACACACGGACACAACCCTTGAGTAGTAACATGCGATTATGTTCAAATGTCACCAGAAGCATGCAGCAACCGTTTCCAGTAAAGAGGGGAAGAGATCACCGGTTACCGATTCCGCCGCTCTGGCCCCGCGTGCTCTTTTTGATCAATTAAAGAGTTTTACGTGCGCAGGGTCCACACGTCGCATTTCTCTCTCCCCAGACTCCCTCCTTCTTGCCCCTACTTCTGCGCCGCACTAGACCCTCTCTTTCCTTTTCCTCGCACTTTCCTTTTACAGAAACACATGAATCTAACTTTCTCAACTCTCTGCTCTCCTCGGGAAGCGCGCTATTTCCCACAAACTTTACGGATCAGTTTACCATGGATTTCACTTAATACTCCGTAGAAGCGGTCGTCTTCGGTGGCACCAGCTCGTTTTTGGCTAGTACCGGGAATTTAGAGAGGCAATTTCACCATAATGGAAGATGATTTGCAGAGCTGAAAATGCAGGAAAGCCTCCTTTTGGTTACCTGTAACTTCTTTACTACCGTCGTTGTTTATCGAAGCGATCACTGATCAGTGATCAGCTGGCTCTTCATTTTACCTGTTGAAAATATTGCCAGAATGAGGAGGACGTTGCGTGGCGAGCATTTTTAATGGCGCGACGTCAGCTTTTCCTACTTTCAAGAATCAAAAGAAATTGAGGCGTGGAATCCCGATGAAATACCTCGGTGTCTTAAGTAAGTGAAATCACCATGTTTGAGAGGTTCTTCTACATCGCTCTCGACATAGAGGTGCAGGTGCGGCGCAGTCATCTCACTTCTCATCAATTAGCGACAGGTTTTCAAATACGAAGTTTGCTTGGACCGTTGTTTTTGCTAGAAATTCGATTTTTTGCAACTGACTGACCAGGTGGTTTCCAGTGGTGGTGTATTAAGTAACTGAATTGTTAAATTTCAAGGCACATCAAAATCAATTCTCTGTTATTCATGTAAATGCGTGGTGACGACTCTACTAAAATCCAGAAGGAAAACTACGAAGTGCGAGGCAGTCGAAATTGGTTGACTGTCAAGTAGATGCACTGAGGAGCATGGTTCCTGTAGTGCCTCTCCAAGGGACAGCACACTTCTTCCTGACCGTCTCCACCCCACTTCCGCTACAGTCGGTCCAGTCACTGTGCATCTGGTGGAATCCCTTCAGTTCACTGCCATGCTCGTTTATTTAAACGCTTTCTGTAGTTGCACGCGCCAACACAAACGCCACAGACCTTGAACAAAGAAATTCCAATGTATCCAAGTTTTCCCTAGCAATCTGAGTACTTGCACCCATGCAGAACTTTCGTGTAATTACCTCTAGCCTCACGGAGCTGCTGCATTGCTACTGTTACGCCTCAAGCGAAAAGCACGCATTGCACAGAGACCACGTGACTTGACATGTGACCGAGTAGAAGTAAAACGCAAACATAAGCGAACCACGTACTACTTACTACTACTACCACTCATCAGTATCTCTGCTTCCTGGGGAGGACATACAGATAGATAGATAGAGCGATGAATGAATGAAGTAAGCGGTGAGAAACATCGGTTAACTGAACTAACTCGTCGTAATCGCACCAGCAACCGTCCTCTCCCGTTACCAGTTGGCGTCAACACAACACACACACACACACACACACACTTTCATTCATATACGTATGCACGCATTTACCGTCGTTGTTTTCGTGACGCATTCAGGCGTGTTTGCTTGCAATTGACACATGCGTCGGTCGGATTTTGCTTTGCTCATCGTCCTCTCAACACTACTACGTCTTTGTTCTGGATGAGTGATTTTCAAGTTAATTTCCGGATGAGGTGGTGAAGATGGAGCTCCGCTCCCTATTTCATGCGCTCGCCATCTGTCATGGTATTGTTGTAACTGCTACAGCGTTGCTGCAGTGTGTGTGTCCACACACCATTGTGGACACTGCAAGTGTACTGATGAAGTGGTTAATTTGATTTTTAAGTGGGGAACTGGGAGCTACCATAGACATGTTTCATTGCCACCACCGACCGAAAAATTCAGTAAATCAATCACTAGCCCGAGGTGTTCCATGATCTGAGGCCGTTGCTATGTATTGGTTATCTGCTTTTCTCCTGCCCCTCTCGATTTCCACAGTGAATCTTTCCACAGTGGTTTCATTCGACGCCCGGTATCCATTAGCAAGTAGGCCGAGGAACTCCCTGCAAAGCCGTCGCGCGGACAAGACTAGACCAGGAGCAGAGAAGGGAGGAAGGCACCACCTGCACACCGCTGTGGCTTGCCGGAGCGGAGTTGGTATGTTAGATCGATAAAGCGGCCCAAATCGTGTGAATGCGTCCCCCAAAGGCGCTAGCAGTCTCCCATTAGGTGAGGTGGCAAGTTGGAGTGGAGCGGAGCGGAGCGGAGAAGTGGAAAGTGAAAGCACGGCAGCGCGCTGCTTCTCAGGACATCATCGCCCGTGGCGCTATCGAAAAAAGTGCCACGTCGAAAAGCGACAAGTGTTCCCTTATCTGTTCCAGCTTTTTTTGGGTACCACTGCCTCACTGCGTAGCTTGCCCTCCACTTCTCCCCACCCCATTAAACTAATACACTAACCGGTCGTGCTACTCTCTCACTTGTCTCCTCCATATTCGGTTCCGCTTCCGGTTCCGGTCCTGGTTCATCTCCATCCCTCCCACTCATCTTCCACAGAAAGCGACCTGCCATGCCTTCTCCCTGCCACTTACATGCACGGATCTGCCGCAGTCCAATTTTTTATTGCCGTATTACTAGCGCGCAAGTCTCTTCTTTCAGCACTTCACCAAGCAGTGCTGTTTATTGTGGGATGATGTTACGTGATCCTAACCTGACTGCTGAGCCACGCTGATCGTGAATCACGACGACCAGTTAGCTCAGTGCTCGTCTGCACTGTAACCGAAGTGAGGGATTATTTTCCCGATGCACTCACTTACTTCACTTCCTTTGCTTCTGTCTCAGTTCACTTCCTAACTTATCTCGGTTGACGTTTGGTGCATAGTCAATTCACTTCAAGTGTTCGTCTTCCTTCACATTCTCGTCGAGCGTTCGTTTCCCTCCGGAATCCTTCCCTTTCACCAGACATTACGCTTAACTGATCTGTGGATGATTACAGACAGTTCCTCCACCAAAGAAGCATTGTTCACACGTGCCAGTTTTCGCGGCCACATGCACTTCAACCTTGCGCTGTACTCAAACCATTAATTCATTTATTTGTTCCAAGAATAATTGTCAACTGAGAATAATTGATGGAAGGATCTGATAAGATAAGTTGGAAGTAATCGTAGGCCGTGGAAAAGAAGGTAGTTGCTCGATACTCTGCCTCAATTACTTACCTTAAATCAGTTACTTCCCTTAGCTCTCCTTTTTCTTTTTATTTTTTCCATACAAAGTGGCTGTTACCTTAGGAACTGCGCTGGCTGTTACGAATCGACGGAGTATGTTGGCGGAGTATTGACTGATTGAAAGAAAGATTGTTGAAGGATACCACCTACCATTTGCATTCAATACATTAAATACCGAGAAAGGAGAAGGAACGAGGAAAACAAGAAGAGCAATGGCTGAAGACGATGAAAGACTGAAGCGAGTTTACGTGGGTAACGATGAATTTGCCGGTTTGATTGGTGGCCTTGCAGGAAATTTCATCGAGAGTCAGATTGGTGGCGGTGTTGGACAAGTTCTTGGTGGCTTACTGCGAGGAGGTGGAAGCGGTGTTGACCGCGGTACCAGCTTTTCATTTCTTCACTCATCTTGAAGTTATTGAAGTGATCTGTTTGCTGGCGGCATAACTTCGAACATTGTTGTCTGACTAAGAAGACGTTTATGTGCTAAGACAAATACTTAAGTGGCAAAAATAGTGTTATTCGGCGATAACGGGATTCCAGTTCTACAAATGCGATTTTTTTGTTATGTGACAAGGCAAGATGATCACGGCAATGAGAAACTCAGTTTGTTTTGCAATTAATTTTGCATTTCAATTTCAATAGCATTTCGAATAGACACTTTCCACTTTTCAGGTGGATTCCATGTTGGAAATTTGATTGAACAGTTTGTTGGAGGTGCCTCTCGAGGGGGAAGTGCTGGAGGTTTGTGATGTCATGTATATTGGAGAATTAAGTCTATTATACTTAATAATGATAAAGGATGAATAAGGGAAATTAACTGACGAAATCGCATTTGCACGATGGCGACGTACGAGGCAAACGTAACGTGGTGGCTGAACAAGTAATTATGGCGGTTCATGGAAATAGAAAATGCACATAATTTTCCAATAAAGTAAAAGATCGAAGTAGGAGGCCTTTGCATTAAAATTATCAAAAACAATCCTTCTGTGGTATGGTAAAGGACATTGTCGTTCATTTTTTCCACCTTTTTCATCATTTTGCACTAAACTTTTTGCTTATATCACTGCATCCTGCGCATCACGCACATTTTGCACCATTTTTTTTTTAAATTAACTTTTAGTCCATTCACTCTTTTTCTTAGGAGATAACGTCCCGGTGGATTTTTTGCGTGGTGGTGTTATCGAAATGCTGTCGAATGTGGTTGGTAAAGCCGCACATCACTTCCTTGGTGTGGATCCCCACACTGGTCGTATCATTGGGGCAGTCGTCGGCAATGTGCTGTTTCAGCTGGGTGGAAAAGATAATAAACTATCAGATATCGGCAAAGTTGTCTTGGACAACATTATTTCGGGAAAATTCCAACGAAAGGTTAGTTTTTTCCGCTTTTCCAAAGGAGTTTTCTATAGTTTTTTTGTCTCGTCTCATTGGATTTAAATTGTAATTTACATTTGTTCTACACAGAAATTTTATTTCTTTCCAACTTTACTAAATTTTTTACCTGCCTGTCACTTGTACTTGTTCTGTAGTTTGCCTAACCGCTTTAGGTTGATCCTTACATTCCGCGAGAGCCCCGTCTCATACCACGTCCATCATCACCAAGTCGAAGAGCTCGAGTACTTGATTTTTACGAGGAACGTGATCGATGTTTGCAAGTTAGCATGCATTAACGACTTTTTTCAAAAAGCAGAAAATTGTAAAAAAGGAGCAAAATGTCAGCGAAATCAAAACCACGAATTATTATGTAGCACTCTCTATGTATTTAGTATTTTGCAAATATTATTGATATCTTGCAGTCTAACACTCTATTCGAAGATCCAGAATTTCCAGCTGATGATTCCAGTTTGTTCTATAGTAGGCGACCTCCGAAATACGTCGAATGGTTGCGTCCAGGAGTAAGTAGTAAATGTCTTTTCCTTTTTTTCTTAAGATCAGAATCGTAATAAATAAATGAGGAGTTGTTGAAGGAAATTGTCCGTGAACCAATGTTAATTTCGGAAGGACAAACCCGCTTTGATGTGATTCAAGGTGAATTGGGAGATTGCTGGGTGATGGCTGGCGCTGCAGCTCTAACTCTGCGTGATGAGTTATTCTATCGTGTGGTCCCACCAGATCAGAGTTTCACCGAAAACTATGCTGGTCAGCTATTCACATTGCTCTGCATTACTAAAGACGCTAACCTCCTTTATTTAGTTTTATCACTTATTCAAGGCTCCATCTTTCATTTATAGTATAGTGGCAAGTTATGTATTGACACTGGCATCATGAAAAAGAAGTAATGAAAGCGTTAATTTAATATAGGGTAGTTCATTTTGAATTTTCTGTGCTTAAATCTAAGACAAGATGTGTGACTAACTTCAGATGGAAATGATGAAAAATCTGGCAGATGTGCCGTGTCAAAAATACCTTTTTGTATTCCCTACAATCAAAAATACCGATAAGTTACCACAAATTGGTCTAATATGGTTTCGATCTATTAATAATACAAAAAGTATTGTAGGGAATGGTCGATCGAGAGAATTTAATTTTCATCTTTCAGTAATTGTCAGAAAATATTAGAAAAAGGATGCTAGTGAAGATTGGGTTGCTCTTTTTTCTCAAAATGCTCTGGCAGATGTGAATTTTCTAGTGTTATTCAGGATTCCTACTTTATAGGAATATTTCATTTCCAATTCTGGCATTACGGTAACTGGGTGGATGTTGTTATCGATGACAGATTACCAACATCGGGTGGAAAGCTTCTGTACATGCATTCTCGTGAGCATAACGAATTTTGGAGCGCGCTAATGGAAAAGGCATATGCGAAGTTAGTTAGGGAATTTTGAGAAAGGCAAAAAAACGAGAGGGACAGGAGGGACGATAAGAAAAGTTTTTTTTTTTGAATCGTGAGTAGTTTTATAGGAAAGATTTAGATTGATTCAGGGTTTTATTCATTAAATTCAATAAAAACTGACATTTACAGATTGTACGGTAATTATGAAGTGTTAAAAGGTGGTACAACATCAGAATCACTGGAAGATATGACTGGTGGTTTGACCGAGTTTATGGATTTAAAGGAGTCACCGCCAAATTTATTGCAAATGATGTTCCGAGGTTTTGAAATGGGTTCTCTGTTTGGATGTAGTATTGAGGTTTGTGATGATTTCATTCAATGTTAATTTTTTCTAGTTTAACTCTTTGTAGTTTGTTCATCCCAAATTATTTGCTTTATAAACTTCATTCATGTCATGTGTTTTTACCAATTTTCTTTAGGCTTCGCCAATGGAATTTGAGGCACGTACGCGTCAGGGATTAGTCAAAGGTCATGCATATAGCATTACAGGGATGAGACTGGTAATTTGTATCATATTAGCAAATTTTCATGTTAAAAATGGTGCAATTTCTGGACATCTTATATTTTTAGTTCAGAAATTTTCATATTTTAGGTTGAAACAGCACAAGGCAAAATTCCATTACTCAGAGTTCGTAATCCATGGGGTAATGAACAGGAATGGAATGGTGATTGGTCAGATAACAGTAAATTATGGAATTATGTTTCCGATCAGCAGAAGAAAGATATGAATCTTGTTTTGGCGCATGATGGCGAATTTTGGTTTGTTTAATTTGCAAGCAACGTTAGAACATTACAACGTTTTTCATTCTTCGTGAAACTCGGTAATAGTGTAATGCGGTAATATGTTATGCTGCGATGAATTATGCATGTACTGTTTGATCACTCAATTTAGTAGTAATGGTCTTAAAACATCACACCAAGTCTTTATTGTACTTTAATCAGTAGTTTGCCTATCAAAGACATGTTTTTACAGGATGTCATTTGACGACTTTATGCAATACTTCACCAGAATGGAAATTTGCAATTTGGGACCGGATGTTATGGATGAAGTGCGAGAGATGACTGGTATGTCGATGGAAGATGTTGGTTACGGACGTTGGAATACTCGTTGCCATCTTGGTTCGTGGATAGGTAATATGGCTGGTGGTTGCCGAAATTACTTAGGTATGAATGCCAATTAATTTAAAAAAGAAGGTGGAAGGATAAATAAAGCGCTGAAGATAAACTTTAAGCATAAATCGTAGAAATTTTTCCAATGAGGATGGAAGCATCACTGCAATCATTTCCGAATTCTTATAATACGATTACGTGAAACAGTGTGTGTGATGAAATGTAACTGTGGTTGTTAACAAGAACAGCAAAAATAGTTGAAAAGCGTATGTGGAAGAATGTTTGATGTAGTTTGCTTTCATCTAGACATCCTTCTTTATGATTTAGTATCTACTGATTGTCACAGTCACAAGAAAATATCAAAGATCGATAAGTCACAAAAATACCTAATTTACGTATAACCGCCTAGCTGATTCCTGAGAAAATAATGTAAACAACATGAACATTTCGCAAACGATGTAATTTGAGAAATCAAAATTTAACGTACGCAATGATTTAGACTGCAATGCTAGAAACAGACAAAAACTCTGAATGGTTTCCATCAATATTTAGACCTATTTTCAGTGCTGTTTTTCTTCAGATACCTTTGCCAACAACTCTCAGTTCGCAATGACTTTATCTAATCCCAATCCTGAAGATAAGGATGGCCTTTGTACAGTAATCATTGCCGTATTGCAAAAGAATCGCCGCGAAATGAAAATACATGGATTTAACAATCTTGCTATTGGCTTTGCCGTGTATAAGGTAATTTCAAATCAGTATGAAATGTTACATTTTCTCGCACTTTCTGGAGTTTTCAGGTTCTTTGATCGCTAAACGATAACAGATTTTAAAATGTTAAGGTCGACGAAATTTACGGTCACTTGGATCGCTCCTTTTTTGAATCACATAAATCTTGCGCGAGAAGTGCTGCATTTATCAATCTTCGTGAGGTACTGTTTTGCTTCCCAATTAAAATTTCCGGATGTGATGTTCAGATTGTAGAAAAGGCTAATTATGTTAACTTTCAAGCTATTTTTTGTCGTCTGTGATTCGAACTAAAAGAATTACCTTTCAGTCACTTGAGAAATAGTTTCATTTTCTTAGAATATGTAAAGCTCACACATTCCTACATGACTTAACTTTTGCTATTTGTTTGTTTCGAACTATCGAATTTTACGAATTAAACTATAATTTAAGAATGCCCACATATCCTGTCATTTTGGTAAAAACCAGTAACAGCAATTACAATAAAGGATTGCAGATAGCAGATAATTACAGGTAACTGGCCGTTTCCGTCTTCAACCCGGCAATTATGTCATAGTCCCATCAACTTTTGAACCTGGTGAGGAAGGTGAATATATGCTTCGTATGTACACCAATGTGACTATCTTTTCTAAGTAAGTTTCGTTATCCAACTATCAGTGTACTTCTACGCTTTTGTGTCCTCCCGTGATGGGAAAGAGGATTTTACACGATTTCAATTTTATATCAGCCATCGCAAATACCCTCTATCTATTGAGATATTTCAGGGAGCTTGGTTAAATCTTTCAAACAGATTAGACGATAGGCCTAGCCACGCAATAAATAATTTCGAAAGGAAATAATTTCATGAAGCTTTTTATCAGTTCTCGAAATTTTATATGTTACCTTAATGGAAGAAATGAATGAAATAAGAAATTTTACCACAAATACCTCTTACAAAGAGTTTGTATAAAAGTTTGGAGAAATGTTGCATACTGATACTGGTAACAGACAGTCTGTTATATTTTTTTCGGTACGTTTCGTGTTTTTCCTGACTCTGTATCTATTTCCATTATCCTATCCCTGAAATAAATTTTGCTTGATTTTTTTTTAAAGTGCGTGGCAGTTGAAAATATTAGAGGTCAGTATCATCACATTTAAAACTGGAATTTTCTCATGAACTGGCTCCTAACCGTAAATTTAGGAATCAACAAGAGTATTCTGTTGTTGCGACTTAAGGTAGAATAACACGAAAAAGGCGATTGCACAGCCTGCGGGACGCTGTAGTTTGAGTTGAGACTTTTCCAAGATAGAAATTGTATAAGTATTGCTACTGATTTTGCTGGAAGTAATATGTTAGGAAACCTTGTTTGCTGTATAGTTATGTAAACGTTTAAATGAAGCAGAAATATTAAGTTTAATCTAAAATAGTGGCGAAAACTGAAGGTGTTTAGTAATTTTCCGAATAAGCAAAACATTACTATACCGACTATGATAATCGATAGGACTTAGCAGGTTTTCCTTTCAGTTTACCTTCGTACTTAATTTAACTCAGTTGGATCGCATTGTGTGCGTATACATATACAAATGAAAGGATATGCCGCAAATTAACAAGCGAATGGCAGAATACCTTTTCGTAATTACGATCTTTCCTTTTTCTTCCTTTTAATCCTCTTTGAAGTGTATCGCCAATAACCGTTTATCAGATCTTTGTTGGATGCACCCTGTTGTGAAGCGCATAATCCATAAAAGATGAACGAACGGTTGGGCATCCTATTATGACATAAATGTAAGCGTATCTGGGTAGAGTAATGCGTAGTTTTTAGAGATTAATTCATCCTTCGCTCGGTGTACTTTACGGTAGCCATCGTTAACACTATGTGCTACGCACTGATAACATTTATCGGTGATAAAGTGAACTGAAATGAGAGTTACACAGCTGACAGGCAAATTTAAGTGTGAGTAGTTTTTAAAACAGTGATTAGGGGAAACAGAATTATTCCCGTTCGGGTGTTACATTGGTCAGTGCAGTTAAAATATGGTCAGCCTACTGTGACAATAAGTGCGTCAATTCAGTAATTGTTCCTGTATCTGATTCGGAACAACTGCGGCTATGGCATGACTGCGGTATAACGATGGAAGGCTTGATTGTCGCAAATTTAAATAAGATTATGTTTCTAAGCTTTACTTTGGATGGTGCTGAGAGTCAAAAAAAGAGAGCAGAGATTACGATTACTACCATATATACGTATAGGTAAAGTATGACTGATAATAGTATCGATGGTAATAATTAGGAATGTTTGCGAAATCTCTGAAGGAAAGATGGATTTAGCAAGCTCGCTTGAGTTTTTCTCTCTCTATCCCTGTCTCTCGAATTGTTAGCTTTCGTCATTCGCATCCTCCCTGCTCTCCGCTTGGAGTTGCTATAACATTTGAAGGGGAGGATGACCAGTAGATGATGCCGGGAGAGAGCAGTGGGAGCGATGCGCCTCGGCTTTTAGTTTTCTGAGAGAACTGAGGAGGTGAGTTGTTGAGGAAGGAAGAAAAAAGGAAAAGATCGATACTTGAAGCACTCCTGCTCCACTTCCTCCGGGGGGAAGTACCAGGACCGCAGAGGGAGTCCTTCTTAAGCTGGAGAGGGTGAATGCTTGATTCACCAACTGTTAGAAGACACTGTGCGACAAAGCTAAAGAGGCGGAAAAGTGGCGCTTCTTCTGAAAAGTGTTGAAGGTGAGGAGTGAGCATGGATCAAGCAACTTCCTTAACGTCTCAACTGAAAGGAAAGTGACCACTTCCAGGCTGATAATCTGAAGGACGGAATCGCTACACGTCAACACCAAGTTAAAAAAAATTCTTGTTAATAGCTTCGTCAGTTAGTCATCATTATCCTTAGGTCACTAGACAGTGTAAAATGTCCACCCTAACAATGTCCCTTCGTTCCACCCCACCCATTTCACATTGGCTTGTTATGAGAACAGTTGTGTGGCCCTGGGCCACTGTTGATTTACACCCAGTCCTCCGGCTCCTAGGAAGTGAGTCCTAGCAGCCGGTCCTTTTATTCACCAACTGGAGGATCGATTGCTTCAGCATTCATTCTATAGTTCGACTGCGTGAACAAAGAGAGGAGAAGGATGAGAAGAGAGCCAGCCTATGTATGTGTCATACTAACCGTCAGCCCTGCCAACTGCGCACGGACTCCAACTATCGATCTCCGTCATTTGTTATAATAACTTAAAGGAAGTGGCTAATGAGCACTGGCAATGTGATATGATTCCTGTGGTATGACTTCTCGGGGAAAAATCTTGACCAGTCAGGTTGGTCTGAGATCTCTTGCCATATTCCTATTTCGCAGTCTCTTATACCTTTCCCGTAATCACCGGTAACAGTGGCTGTTCCATGTCATCCCTTTAATGATAATTTCAAAATCTTTTTTCTTTTCGTATACGCACCCTCACTCCTTCCTCTCTTCCTCTTCTCCTTCGAGGCTACATAACAGCTTGTGTAACTTCTGAGGAGTACAGTAGTGATGGTCAGCAGCGGTCAGTGGAGAGTGCTGTGAATGAATGATATCATGTGTATGTGCGCCGCCACTACGTCCAGAACTGCTGCAAGTAGCGGATAACGACTTCAGCGAACTGAACAGGCACGACCCCCTAACCGATGGAGGTTAGTCAATGGAATAATTACATACATTGCGGATTGAGAAGGGAGAAGGCGCAGTCGATCACTGTTCGTTAATAATAACGTAAACGATTGGAGTGGCGGTGTTTTAAGCCGGAAAGCTAGGAGAAGCATATCAGTGATATAGCATACATATACAAATTATGTTGGACAGATGAAAAGTGCCGACGGATCAACATTGCTTTTGAGTTGCTATTACTACTGCGCTGTTGTCGCTGCTAGTAATAGTTTAGTTGAGAGTCACACTCAAACATTTCAGTCAGTGGAGAAGGGGAGAGATGGAGGGACGTAGAAGGAGAAGTGGGATGGGATGCTGTATTGTTGCTGATGAAAATGAGAAATATGTTCAGTAGAGGAAGAGAGCTCTTTTGATGTCATCCGCCGCTGTACCTCTAATAATCCACAAAATGCTGCCTTAAACTTCAAAGGCAATGCCGCGACCGCCGTCGTCATTGCCATCAGACCAACCTTACAACAGTACCCCTCCTTTCAATCCATTCCGCCTTCTCCTTCTCCACCGCCTCTTGTTTTCTAATTTCATTCATTTGTACGTTTGTATTTGTCGACATTCTCTACATGAATGAGCCTGGGCCCTACGTAATAAGAGCTGCACGCTCAGGCTGACGAATTAAGGGAAAAGAAACCGTTTAGCTTTAGGTGGAAGCAAGTTGTTTACCTTGCTCGGAAATGGACCGTCCGTAGTTCGAATTTATGGAGTGAGTTCCATGACTGTCAGCCATCCTGAGAGGAGTTTCACCTAATTCCAGAGGAACAAAGGTGGTGGTGTTAAAAGTGTCACTTCTGCTCTGTTCCATATTCCAAAACATCCCTTGGCCTTCAATTCACTAGGCCGTCGTTTGAATGTAGCAGCAGCTATTTGTGGATCCCAATCAAAGCTCCTCTTTTCGTCCTACGAATTTCTTTCTCAATTCACACATCCATTTTTGATAAATTCACTTCATTCGCACCTTCCCCTCTCAGCGAGTTAATCCGAAGCAGTGATTGTGTTCTCTCTTGCTTGCTAAAGGCCTTTTGCGCAGCATACTTTCTTGCTGGCTGAATCTTAGTTGCGTGAAATTAGCGCACAGCAATTTCATTTGTTCAGCATACCGTCAAGGAAATACATTTTTAGAAATGACTTGCAGCGCCCCACGTGCCGCGACTCCTTTCGAGAACCTTGCCTGTCACCTCATCCTTCCGCTTACGAAGGCGGAGAAGAGAGGATCTGATCTGTTCAGAGCTGCTAATCAGGAGACACTTTTTCGTCGCTACCTTACTGCACTTTCAAACGTCCTCTGACGCATGGGCTGCTGCTGCTGCTGCTGCTGCTGCTGCTGCTGCTGCAACCACGGCCAATCCCATCCATCCGTTCATCCAACCAGTCAGTCAGTCAGTCAGTCAGTCACTCACTCACCCTGCAAATTATCATTCATCCATGCACATCTACTAAATCTATCCGTCCATCTCTCCTGCACCCGTCCCTCGTCCACTTGCCCATTCATCTCCTCTGTCCGGTAACCGACCGGTTCGTTCATCGAATCACTCACTCATTTTGATGGGGAGGAAAGAACTAGTGGTTGCGGTGCTTCTCTTTGATGTGCTCTCATCCCACGCATAGCAGCTCTCTCTGATCGATTCCGCCAGTGGTGTTTTTTGCAAAGAATTACAAGTAAACGGATGCACCGAGCAGCAACGAACTGCTTCCCACCTCTGCGGGAACAGTGTTCATAACACTCTCGCTTCTGCTTCGAACTTCTCACTCACCTGTTCTGCTCAGTGCTTCGGCGCCTTTCTCTCACTCTGTTTCCTATCGTTCCACCGAGTGAGTATTGCGCACTCTCCTGGTTACCACCTGTTTGCTTCATTACGTCAGTTCGTTCGCCCTCCTCTTCAATCTTCGCTTTTCTTCTGCTTCCTTTGGAACCGACTGCGTTGCGTTGCGTTGCGTTGCGTTGCGTGAGATTCATCGAAAATGAATTGTGGAATATGCGCTGAGGCTGCCGATTCTCGGTTTGCTCTAATCTGTGTGTTATCTTCGAAATGATTAACAAATGCATGAAGAAATCTCATACGATTACTGATCCGTCATCCTCACCACTTAATCACTCCTCATTCTTCTATTATACACTGACATCATCACAGTCTACGTCAATCACGCGTGAACAATGGACTCTTTTGCAGATCTAATGGATGGGTGTGTAACTCGACGTAGCAATTTGGAGAGTATTCTGGAAGATGCTTCTGCTTTAGAGGCTTTCAAGGAGTGGTTTAAAGACGGTACGAGGCCAACTGATTCCATCGATTTATACTTTGCTATCAAAGCTTTCAAGTATACTAATGTTTTTAATATACGCGTAATTTGTTGGATTTTAATAAACTGAGTTATGGATGATTAAATTGAAATTTGGAAGTTTCAGTCTGTGAACATTTGAAAATACCAGTATGACAGGGAATTTCTTATGTAAATTTTTCAAAAATTTCTGTTCCTTTCATCGCTGTTGTCGTTAGTGACGATACAACTACATGCGGAATACAATTGTAACTGTTGTTGGAGGAAATGCGGTCAGTCACACACCACACTGCTTCATTGGCTGAACTGCAGATGGTTTTCATTTTCTCGCTTTCGCTATTTCACAGACGTGGAAATTTCAAAATTTCAGCCTAATTATCCATTCACTAGCAAAAACACTGGTGCGAACCAACGGATGGTTATTGTCAGGATCCTAGAAAAGATGGCATTTTCATAAATAATTTCCGTCTTGAAGATATTGGAGAGAAATATCTCGCTAGCACTGACAAAGTTTTAGTATTTGAATTTCAGCTTTAAAGGATGGTTCACAATTTTGTTTCCTTGTTTTTTGCTTCGCTTATTTTTGAGCAATCAAACACATTTGCATAAATCATTCAAAGCAGGGAGCAATATTACAAGTGTAAACCATTTCTTCATTCTTTTTTAGGAAGGTGGCACTCGGAAATTTTCGTTCGTTTTTTATTTACAGGAGTTTGATTGAACATGATGATTCCAAATGCGCCGAAATAGCCTGCAAAATACATCGCAAATATATAAGGTTCCTTTCAATAATTTTCCCGCAATATTTCAGTTAAAATTCACATGTGACGATTTTCTCTTCTGCATGACTTCTTCTTGCTCATCCGCACTTGCCAGGAATGCGCTAATATTTCACATATGCACGTTATTGCAATGTTATTGTTTTATTGCAGTATGCGCAGTGGCACTTGTACATTCCTTCCCGATACTATCAGAAGAGAGATGTCGGAGCGCATTCATTCCTTATCCGCAAACAGGCAACCGCACGGCAATCTATTTGAGCCGTGTCAAGAAGAATTACTGACTTATTTGCGCAAACAACACGCACTCTTCGTTAATTCCGATCGTTTTTATAATGTAAGTATTATTTTGAGTCTTCGAAAACTGATTAAAGTGAAATATTACAGTATTAGGAGTTATACCTGTGTCTATCGTCTTATCAGTGTCGAAAATGACTAACTGTTAAGTATGAATTGTGATGCTTTCAATAAAAAAACCTAGAAGTGAACGTTATCGGGCATTTCATCCGACTTATCCAGAAATGCGGATGACAGGAATTTCATCATAGTCTTGCAACTGGGCTCCTCTTCCTCTGCAATATTGAAACTTGTAACCTATAGGGGAACAATTAATTAATTAGAAGTCAGAAACTAAGTATACAACATTTGATGAACACTGAGTTCGAATTATGAGTAAAATACCATGGTAAAAAAGATTTCTCCTTACGACATCACAAAAATTAATTGAATTTCATGAAGTGGAATCTTCATTATTCCTTTGTGATAATTAAGCATGCAGAAACATTTATCTTTGCAAGAATGCGTTTGTTCAGTTGAACCTCTCAATCTCTCTATGTAAACATCTGTTGTGAACGTTTGGTTTTGATTATTTGTGTAGTTTGTAAATCCACAACGAATACTTGATAATATTTAAATGTTTATTGGGAATGAATTAGTTTAAGTAACAGAACAGGAAGCAAAGGATTGAGAAAATAATTGAGGAGTGAGAATTGGTAACAGTACAAGATGATCGCTGTGAGAAGAAGAGGGAGCAATCGGTTGCTTGTCGATGAGGTTAAGAATGTGCAGCGTTGCTGTCACAAACACGCAGCTTAGCTTTCATGCTTTTCTGGTTAGAATTGCACGTGGGATTAATTTTGTTGTTAGTGCCAGAATGGAATACTAGTTTTGGATTTGTTATTCCTAGCTGGTGAATCAAAATGCAGAACCTACTGAGTCAATGGCAGCTTCCGCACCAGACGAAAATGGCCCGGCAGCTTGTTCAACTGGATGTAATGTATGCGCTTCAACGAGTGATGACATCTCGATTCGATTTGGTGGTCGAAATTCACTCTGGAAAAAGTAAACAAAATCATTACTTATCATATTATTAAGCTTACATAGTAACAACATGTTTTTATACTTTCAAATGTGTATCGAAATTTGGATTTGTTTTGTGATATTCCATAAAGTGTACTTTGATGGTTAGTTTTAATTTGGTAGAATATGATTATATGTAGTCCGACTGTACAGAAATGTATCCTTGCGATATTCAAAGAATTGTGCAAATCGACTTTTATCAAATGAGGTTATTAAGATGGAAGCCACCGAAGCGTAATATCGTTGTACAAAACGTAATTAAACGTGATTCGGCATCATGTAGTGCTACTTCAAGTGAAGACAGTGGAAATAAACGAAGTGGTTCGAAACGTCATTCGGATAGGCCACCGCTACAAAGAGTTCGTGGAGTAAGCAATTATTATTTGTAATTCAGCAATAAAGTTTTCGAAATCTATGGGCTCACTAGCCCATTCGTTCTGATTCATTCATTTCATTTACTAATTTACATTTTTTCTTGTATTATACTAACCAAAGATTCAATGTGTTTGGGTGGAGTTTTGAACCGTTTCGTATTTTACCCTTCTTTGTTTGATGAAATAGTGACTAATATGTCCACATGCCAAAAAGATGGTAGACGTGCACCTCAGAGTGAAGTTTCAAAAGGTGATTTCCATGAAAAAGACAATTGGATATGATGAGAACTTCCTCCCTTTCTGAAAAACAACTCTTAAACTAGTGTCACAAGAAATACTTTTTAACCACATTTCATCGACGGCAGTTTCCTCAATTCCTGAAATCCACGTAACTTTTCCCTTTTACACCGATGATTTTTTTAATGAAATTGTTATGGAACGCAACCAGTGGTGGTAAGGAGAAATTTGTTTATTTTTAGCATCATCATCATCATCATCAACAACAACAACAACAACAACAACAAGTATTACTTACTTGTCCACAGGACAGCAGCGATTTTAAACATCAACGTCCAGAAGAAAGAGAACGGTTTTCGGAAATTTTACGTTGTAAACTAGATAAAATCGCTTACCGCTTAGAGCAGTATAAACATGAAACCGGAATTGAAGTATTCGCTAGGTTTGTTCAACTTCTTTTTATCTTAATTTTAGAAAAACGGTTTATGGAATCGGCTACAATCTTTACATAACCGAGAGTCGTAGATAATGGAATCACAACCCCAGCTCGTATATGTATAATGTATGCAGCAATTTCGAGTTTCTTGTCAAGTGATCCCTCGGTTTCAGGGATTTAGAGCAGCAGCTGGCACTAACGACGGAGGTAAATGATGAAGTTGATTCGGTGATAAGCAATGATTCATTGGATAAGTATGAACAGAGGATGAATGCCGAGTGTGACGTCAATCCGAAGGAGGAAAAACGTAGATCGAGTGACTTTTTCTTTTTTAATAATTGGCTCAAAATCTGTGGGGAGATCTTCTGTGTCTTTCTGGATCGGGAACAACGGCACATTGAGAGCTCCAAATGTGCGCAACAGTGAACAAGCATCTCGTGAAAAACTGGGAAGAGGAAGATAATCCAACCCTTCTCATCTTTCAGTGTCTACGTCACCCGCACGCTTCACCAGTACTCTTCACGTAGGTAATACGCCGAGTCCATACGGACAACATGGCTTTGCTCCACCTCCCGGTGCTACTACCTTGAAGAATTATCGTGGTTGTGCCACAAGTCGTGGAATACATGGTTTGCGCAGCACAATGCTATTCTCGAGGTAAGTGAACTCTTCGTCGGTAGCAAGAACTTCCTGCCGTATGTTCCAATGTTTACGGCGAAAAACTTTTTCCCATCGTTAAATTAAATTAAATTAATGTTGTATATTCTAGCAATGATTACAATGGACACCGCTATTCAGATAGTTCCGGTTTCTGTAGTTCCGAGTCGGCTAATACCGTCAACCGAGCAGCGCTTTTTGAGAAAGCACGTCATATGGCAATGTCCACACAGGCTACTTCCTTCCCTCAATGTTAACCTGAGTTATATTTGTCGGGCCATAAGTTGAAATATACTTGTTGTAATTATTATTAGCCATCTTTCAAGGATGAAGATTAGTTGAATAATTTGAACTCTTGAATTTCAACCAATTACTGAAAATTTTTAATAATTGAAAAATTTGCTACTTTTATCTTTCAGCATGTAGCGAAGCGTCAACTAGCAGCTTCTACTACTGCTCATTTCCACTCGAACAAGGGGAAAAGCGGCCATCGTTTGAGTAAGTTCGTCTGTTTGCCAATCAGGCGTATTTTGATAGCACATCAAAGCTGAACGGACACCTCATCCTAACGATAACTTTAGCAGCAATTTTTATCCGAGGAAGCAGCAGCTAGCAATTTCCTACAAAGAAGAAAATGCAGAAGCTCCATTTGTGGCCAAGCTAGAAATGCATGATATTACGTTTCGTGAGTTCCGTCGGTGCTTCGGTATTTCATCAAAGACAACCAGAAGGTAATGCCCTACAAAATAAGCAGTGTACACGGAGGGAAATGACATCCAATGAAGGCAGTTGAAATGAAAATGAGAAATCATAGGTAGAGTAGTGGACGGAGTGCTGAAAACAGAAGACAGTGCCCAAATCTACAGTCATGAACGCAATCTGAATTCATCTATATAGATTATGAGATTAGAAGAAACGATTTGGAGTAAAAGTAAATTAAAAATTCTCCACAGCCAGTTTTTATTACTAATTTTTCATAAAAAAAAAGAGAACTTCGTATTGCAGGTTTTTTTTCAAAAGCGATTGTGAAGATTGTTCAGCGCCCTATCAGTGGACCATAATTGATGATGACTGTGCAGTGTTACCAATATTTGAAGGTCGAATAACCGCGGAATGCCGAAGTTGTTCAGAGTCAGAGTGAATATTGATTGGCGTTGTACCGAATGAGCTTAATTTCTCTCATCCAACAATTCCACCATTACGGGAAATCCTTCAGTCGTAAAACTTACTCTGTTTTTGTAATTCAAACTGTACTAATGAAGTAAAATCTTTCAACAATCCTCCTTTTCTGTTTGGAATTTTTCGAATAGCCGAGACCTATCCGGAACTTAAAACGAGTGGTTCCTTCCTTGACCATTGCACATACCGCTGTACATTGACTGGCACAGTTGACGTTTTTTTGTTCCTGCGAAAGACGATCCGTGTCCTGATATCTACTGATAAGTAAATCACACCATTAAAAGAAGCAGTTCTACAACAGTGCGCAGTAATATCTGCCCCCACATGCAATGGAGATACTGTGATTCTGAGAGTGATTGATTGATAAAGCCGCGAAAATCGACGCAGTCCCCTCAGCAGTAGTAACTCATCTTGTTGCACACTCAGTTGCGTATCACCTTCGGCCGTAGTAAAGGAGGGCAAATTACCGCTGTACGAAAAGGAACAGATCAGTAGCCTAAATCCTTCCTATTCTCATTTCATAAATGAGTGAGTTTGTAACCTGAACGAAGAAAGGTAGGATCCAGCAAGAGGGAGAAAGAAGTGCGTGCAGTATCTGTAGTACGTTTAACATACATTTGTGGAATGAACACCACCGTAGTATGACTGACCGATCCTGCACGCCACTCTGCACCTTAATTTCCACCAGCACATTTCGCACCCGAAACTCTCACTCAGTAAAAGCAACGTGCACTTGTTGGTTTATGCTCGATTAGCGAAAAAGCACTGTTAGCAGCAACAAGTGTGCATTCTCCTTACCTTTGCTTTCTTTGCTGTGTGAGGGAAGGGGAGGGTGATTGGAGAGAAGCTACGAGAGGAATGTGCGTGGAAGTACGTTGGGTGCGCTGGGGAATACAGCTTACTGTGGGCTTACTGTGTACATGCAAGTTTGACGGTCAAGGAAAGAGATGTCACGTGTGCTCTAAGTTGACCCCTCGTCAACTGAAAGGGGCTGTTCCGCGACAGACTGCCACGCCTCCTCATCGTAACAAGTGGACACAACCGTAACGGCTTATCAGCCGAGCCGTAACACTGCCGTTTAAGAGAGGGAAAGAAGTGAAGGTGAACACTGGTAGCAGACTATTTCCGCAGTCTCGTGTTGCCTGTACTGGGGAAGTATTTCCCAACTATTTGCACCTTCATTCCCATGTATCAGGTCAAGCTCGAGCTAGGAAGTGCAGGTGGAGGAAGGAAGGTAGCTGTGATGGTTATCGCATTCAGTAACAAGAGGAAGGTGTAATGAGTGTGAGTTAGGAGTGGTGGAGGGTTGAGAATTTCCATTGAACGATAGAAATCCATTTCAGAGCATTTCGAGATGAGGCTGTTAATACAGTCGATCTCTGAAAGACGGTTTTCATTTTAAAAATACCTTTCGATTTTAAATTGATTTAGCAGTGATTTCCAATGAACAAACAGTTCGCGCTAGCGAGAATCCGTCTCAGCGAAACTGATAAGTGAAAGTAGTGTAGCGGGAGCTGGACAATCGTTGCAAAGCCTGTGGGTTATTTATTCGAATTTAATAAACTGCGGATTTAAACTAAGTAAACCACGGATTTAAACCTTCTAATTCTGTTAGTTTCGCAGTACTTGATAACGATTTTCTGCAACTTGTGAATGATTAGTTTCAGCCTCTGTATGATTGTTTCAGTTAATTTTGAGGGCAAGTTTCTCTTCAGTTTTGCATTGTAATTAGCTTTGGCTTATTTCTCATTCGATTTTTGACTAGCTTTGGAGAAGAAATTGGAGTTTTCGTGCAGGTGTAGGAGCACTCGTAGATTTGTCCTGGGATTTAGTCCGTTGTTTCCGTAGAATTTTATTGATTTACTTCCACTAATTTCAAGTTTGGAGTGAAAGCATGCGGAAAGTGTGTTTTCTCATCTAGATCTTCCTCTTTACACTGAATCAACAAATGGCTCAAATGAACTAACTGAAATAAATAAGGGAAGGCAGACAGAAGACTCAACTGTGATGGCTCTTCCATCATCCCCTCCTTTTCCTCATTTCCTATAAAGGGAGGAAAGAAAAAAAAACTCATTTGAAGCACTAAAATTTCTCTCTCCTTGTCTCCTCGGAATGGATGTTTCTCGGTACGGTAATGATTTGACAAAACACGTCTTCCACAAATACATCGATACAGGTCAGACGTGGAGTAACATTGGAGTCGATTCGCCCCTCATGCTGCGCTTGTTTTTCATTCGCTCTCATGAAATTTCAGAACAGTGAATCAATCAAAGTTAGCCGAGTAGGATTAAGCAGACATAGGCTGGATTTCTTTCGCTGTTGCATCCGAGAAGAATTTAACTTCCACGATGATTTCTCGTATAATTTTAGAAAGTTATATAAACAGGAGAGCTTTATTTATGAGG
Organism: Litomosoides sigmodontis; assembly: GCA_963070105.1. Classification (NCBI taxonomy): domain Eukaryota; kingdom Metazoa; phylum Nematoda; class Chromadorea; order Rhabditida; family Onchocercidae; genus Litomosoides; species Litomosoides sigmodontis. The sequence goes on from OY718803.1 coordinate 11,688,102, forward strand.
AAAGGATTATCCAGAAATATGACTTAGAAATCCAGTCCCTCTTCACGCTTTCAACTCTTTATACATCGCTCATCATTCGTCACAGGCAGACAGATCAAAATCAAGTCATAGTTTGCTAAAATTTATGTTATTTTAAACTGTACTTCCTAATTTAAAGAATCCCAAAAATTCCCGGAAAGTTTTTCTTGTTTTTCAGCACTTGAATATTATTTCTGGACCAGTTATGAGTGCGACAAGCAGATTTCCTGTTCTCCCGAGCGGATTCGATAATTTGGTCAATCGCATCGATTTAGTCAGTGCTACACTCAGTGATAATTTGGACCAGTTGAGTAAGGTTAGCTTTGGTTCATCCACCGGCATTCGATCATTTCGAAATTTCTTTAATGATTAGATTTAAGACAAAATTGCATCAAGTGATTAGTGTTCTTATTAGTGCTGCTTCATTTTCTCTTTTTGATCGGCTTTCGATACAGAGATAGTGTGGAGCCCTTGGCAAGTTTTCGGTTCGGGATATTTCCAAACACTTGTGGTAATGTAATATATAGGTGAGCAGGAAGTCGTATGTGTGAAAACGGAAATCTTTGATTTCTGTTTTTTCCTTTTTTTGCATGGCTTTACGTTAATATTTGACACGTTGCGTTGAACATTGAAATGTTTTATATTGCATTTCCATCCATCGAAGTTACAGCATCATTATTTAGAGAATCAAAATTTGTATTCCAAGCATTTCCATGTTATTGTATTTTCAAAATCGTCACTTAAATGCATAATTTGAAATAGCAAGGGTGGTAATTTCCATATCTAGTTTTTGAATTGCCTTTTAAAAGAATAGTGCAATACCGAAGTCTTGGGTCTTACACTCTTTTCATTTAGGTCTGAGTTGTTCGTTTTGCTGGCCTATTAATAATAATTAATTCTTAGAAGCTCAGTCGCGAAATATCACAATTACTATAATATGCCGACCATAACTGGTAGCTCTCTGTTTGAAATTTTAACAAACAAAACGAACCAGTTACTCTGACAATATAAATGTGCGTCTAAGGATACACAACCCAGGAATGACTAACACTGCATGTATTTAATGTTTACTTCATTCCGTTCACTGATTAACCATCAAAGGAATCAAAGTAATATGTTTCAGCGCTGCTGGTATTTATTGTTTAGGGATATTTTATATAAATCCTCAATTAATCCTCATAGTTAGTAATGAGGCATTATTTCGGAACTTGCAACTTAAACTAAATTACATCGTTTTACAAGTAAAACATAAAATTTGTCTTTATTTTAATGAAGAAATTACAGATTCGTCAAACATTATTTACATATGATAGTGGAAATTCAGAAGACTACACTTTCATTCTCCGGGAACATACAAGGTCATTTATCCAACAAATGGATGCAATTGTGGAAACGCTTAAAAGCTTGCGTAGCGACGTAGCAACTAGCTATTTCAGTGATGACTGTAGCAGGTTTGTAGTTTAGCTTATTTTATTAGAATTAAAATTTAACGTACTAAATTTTTTTTTCATTCGCAGTTTAATCCGTACCAGATGGACATATGACCGAATATCAAATGCATGAAAAAGATATGAAATATGACGAATTGAAAAAAATGGACGTTCACTATGATTGGGACTTACTGTGAGAAAAAAAATAAATGAGCGACCATACATCATATGTTATTGAATTTTCTTAATTTTTCTCATTTATTCTCCTCCCACTTCATTATATTACTCATGTGTTCACGAATAACCTACTTGTTTTGATATTATGAAATATGACGTTTTCTTAAGCTCAAAGTAATCTAAGTCTGTTACGATTACATATAGCAAAAAAAAGACGGTATTGTGAAAACAGGACAGAAGCAGTTGTAAGTAGCTGCTGGGACGTTGCGGTACTGAATTCCGATAAAGAAAGATCTGGTAACAACGAGGTGTGCGAATCAAGGAATGGAAGTGATGAAGAAATGGGAATGAAGTGTAATTGGTTGCATAGTGGTATCACTAAGAGAATTGAAAAAGACATTGGAGATCCCGAAATTACGGAGAGCAATGTTGGACAAGGCAAAGATAAATCAGGTAATTCAGAGACGCCCAGCAACGATGAAATAGTGGAATTGGTAAGAAATCAAAATTTCCTACTTGTAACTTATTTGGCTTTGTTTCAACTCTTTTTGCAAGTTTCTTTGTTGCTATAAGAAAATTGTTGATGCAATAGGTTGTTACATATTTTGTGTATTTCTTGAAAATTTAGTGTTGTAAAACTCAATTGCTTTAACATTAATGGTTTAATGAATAGTTTTATCGAAATAAATGATAGCATTTATCAAAGATACTCATGACTTGTAAGGTCCGAACAAAGCTAGTATGTTAGTTATTTTTAACTAAACTAGCTATTTTTATGGAAAGGAAGTTAATCCCTTTTCAAAATTTTTCTAATCGTATGACGACGAACTAATATATAGTCATTGTACAACGAGATATTCTTCGGAAGTTTGAAAGTAACTGATGAACACATAGCGGCAAGTGTGATTTTGCAGTCACTACCCATGATAGATCAATAGACGCAAACTAAGGCCAGTAGTCGTTAACTGCTTTACATATGTTCATACTTATGCTTGACAAAACACTGTTATCAGTCCTCTTCCACAGGTACTTAGATTGTTATAATAGTTCCATCTAATATTTCACCCCAGCAGTGTGAAATTCAGTCTTCCAGTGTATGTTCTTCTTTCATCTTCTTCCTCTTCGTTTGTGTCAATAACATCCTCCGGCTTTTGGAATTTCGAATTGTTCACGTTTCATCAACTTGACTAATAAGTCATGCTATCAGATTTGGTGACTAAAATCATCTGACAAAAGTAATATTTGTATTGCATTTCAACCAGTCTTCGTGTTAGCGCAGTGCTAGTACATACTCGTTTTTCTTAGGTTCCTTCAAATTATTAAATCTTAAACAGAAGTATGCTGAAGAGTTAGCATGAATTAAAGAGCGTAGCCTTTATAATTACTGACTAAGCTGTACTGAATGCTGTATTGAATTCATAAATGAATCTGTGGATGAAAAGTTATCTCTTATCTAATAGCTATGTAGACATTGGTGTTTTCGCATACAGTGTGCAAAGTAGTTGAGTGTCTCACTGAATCAATGAAAAGCAGGCTTGAAAGTTGCGAAATTGTTGTTGATTTCACTCAATAAATTATTTAGTTTACGGTAGCTTCGAATTTTGTTGTAATTTAGGATACCATCTCATTTTGTTCAGCTCAGAAATATTGATCGAAAGTAGTTGGATTGCCTCTAAATATTTTCTACTGAATGATAATGTACAACTGTGATTGTAGGATGTTGATTCCACTGAAATTGTTGATCAGTGCGATTTATTCAAATCTGGTTCTGTTCGCGAAAACTCTGGACGAGAAACCTGTGATGAAGGTTAGTTCCCTTTTGTTTTAATTTGCAATGAAACTTGATTCTTTTTTTGGTTAATAGAAAAATTCTTTGAAAATTTATGCAACGCATGAAATGTCGAAAATTGCTGGTGAGGAAATTGTTGTTGCCGAATATCGACCTGGATTTTAATTATTCTTATTTTCAGATAGGAGAGAAGACCTAGTGGAAGAGCACGTTCATTTTACTGGAGCCGAAGATTTCACCGAAGAAGATTTGAAAGTAAGTTACAGTGTAAGTGAGTTAGATCTGAAAACTAGTTTAGAGGAGGCTGCTGTTACACAGTAAAGCTTCCTTGTCGATCATGGAAAGTTACATGGGAATGCGAACAGCTGTGGACTATATAATTATAGTTGCATTGGAATGCATAATTTGTTATTGAGAAATAAATTGAAGTTCGTAGAAATGTAAGCCGATTTGTTGTAGGTTTTAAAACGTTATAGTGTTTATCCGTCATATATCGAAGTGATACAATGTGATAAGGATCCAGAGTTGAGGACAGTGATGGCTTCCCTACAGAAGGTATAGATTTTAATTGAAGCTGTACTAAACATTATGAGGCGGGTCTATTTTAGGAAAATGAAAAATATAAAAGGTCCTTTAGGATATGAATTTGGCAGTTTGTAGTTCCTAGGAAAGTATTGATTTTGTTGAAGAATCATACATTATGCATTTTAACTATCGTCGTATTAATCATCGTTGTATTAAAGACCGCTTATGTAGAAGCGGATGAAGTGGTTAATTCTGATGAATCAAACTCTGAGGTCGATTTCCTGTTGAGGACTGGTACCGTATTGCTCAGAAATGAAGGACAGGGGGCAAGAAACGAGAAATCATACGTGCATAACAGTTCCATAGAAAGCGTTGCACAAGAATGTAATTATACTGAGACGAATCATAGTGAGGTAAGTTTGATCTCGTCTAGAAAAAATACTGAAAATCTGCTCACTGGTCATATATTGTCATATATCATTGCAAAATCCCGTTTGTTATTCCACCATATCTTATGATCAGGCGATGGATTTTCTTTTAAATTAGAAATACAAATACTAGCTGCAAGAAAAATAAAGTAATAGAATAATGAATTTTCAATGGTACAGGTGAACAATGTTGAATAATGTATCCTTTATTTTTTTTTTTTTGTATTTAATGCCTTTATTTTTAAGGACAACGTAGAAGAAGAACCGAAAAAGGGCAAAGAAATGGCACCTTACCCTGGATCAGAAGTTAAACATGGAAAACTTCATGATCGCAGTATAAGCACAGATGAACCGAAAGTAGGCGTGGCGGCAAATAATAATAAGTAAGTGAACTTTCACCGTTTTTTGTAATTTTCCAATAAATTCATTAAAATTTATGGATTCTTGTGTTTCAGACTAACTTATAATTCAAATGCTGCTACTTCTGCTAAACATGAAACATTGAGTGATGATAACTTACCGAAAACGGTTGGTCATTATCTTTTTTTGATTCTTTAATAACATTAGGAACATCCAATATTAATCAGCAGATTTTTGTCTCTGTACTTCAAGAAGGAATAGGAGGATCAAATAAGGGATTAGAGGTTTTTACTGCTATTCAGTTTCATCTCCTAAAAAAGGTTAAAGTTATAAGGGCGTCTTGAATTTGACTCTCAATATTTTGTAAAGCGGCTATAAAGTTTACAATCGTAAAGGGTTTATATGGTTTCCAGACAGTACGAGCTTTCTCGTCCGATTGAAATTCACAAAATAACCGATATATTCAGCTAATTTCTCAAGACGAACATCACAGCTTTAATATTACAGATTTCACGATCTATCCTTAACCACCTGATTTTATTATTTCTTTGAGATTATTGTAGTAGTCTGTAGTGCTCGAAATTAATCAGCTAACGTAGTATTATGCTTCTTGATCTGGGAGCTTTCTAGTGACATTTCAATGTTACAAAAGCGACGACATTCAGGTTATATGTTCAGAGTAGTTTCTTAATACTCTTTCTTTCGAATTGTTCATTTTCAGAGTGATCTCAAAAAAGATCGGCTTCTAAGCAAGCATTTGATGCTAAGCGACAGCGATGTGGAATCAAACGGTAGTAAAAAGAAAGAAAAAAAAGTTGACGGAAGTATCAGGAATGTGGTAGAGGAGAGAAGAAAAGGAAATAGGAAGTAAGAATTATTCGCAAAGTAACACTTTTTTCATCAGGTGGCATTTCATGATGGAACAAAATGGATGAATTTTTGAATAATTCAGTATAGTTGAATTTAAGTATCCTTACAGGCTCTCGAGTGATCGTTATTGTAATTTCACATTTATACCCAATAGATCGAAATGTTAATTGAAATCTAACGCTCTTAATCATCTCGTTTTACAGGCGGAAACAAATATATTCTTCGGATTCCGAGACTTCCCTTGATACTTTGGAATCAGATGCTCATGATAGCATGATTTCTGAAATAATTGATGCTGACAGTGATATTGAGCTATCCAATTCAAGCGGTGGGAGTGGCAGTAAAACCTCGCGTAAAGGCGAAGGCACGGGCGAAAAGTCTGTTTATATGTTCTCTCTTGTGCTTTTTTTTGAATATATTTTTAAGGAACCTTCAAAGGAGTTTATGAAAGATTCGTATTTCATTATTGAAAATTAATTTAATTTTATCTTTAAAATTTAAGTTACACATTGTAAAAATATTTCCAGATCGAAGCGCAAACGTGTTTGCATTGATGATGATGGTGAAGATGAGGTGGAAAAGGATGGCGAAAACATGTCAGAAGATGATGTGATGAGCAAGAAATCATCAAACAAGAGAGGCACTCGGAAAATTTTAGCGAAAGAGCAGTTACAGAAGGATACAATCGACGCCGAATTAGCAGAAAAAGAGCGAAGAAAACGTTTGGAAGCAAAACAGAAAGAGGTAAGTTTTATTTTCTCTGTCAACTCTCCATTTATGTGGCAAAACATGAAATGTCTCTTAAATTTATGTCTTGTCGATATTGATGTAAATTTAAAAACATAAATAAAGACCCAAATTCGCGGTGAATTTGAAATTTTATTCCTTGAATTATATACCTTAATGAAGCATGTAATTCCATGTTATTTGTTGCTGAAATGGAGTGTCCTAAATTATGAAGCATAGAGATTAGGTTTGAGGCTTTATTTCCAATTCTTTCTAAGGTTATTTTGCTATTTAAATTGATAATATCACTCTGTGTAAGTAATTCGTGGTTGCTCCTTGGTTCGGATTCTTTGAATCTAGAATAGAGCCGGATATCCTTAGTTTTTCTGAATCTATACTCATACATTTAAGCTGTTTGTTGCTTATTTCGAAATAATTTTTTTAAAAAAAAAAATTTTTGTTTCTTAGAAGCTTCACTAGGCAACTTATATATTGCTTCTTTATTTTCCTATGTGAACGTTGATTAGCAGTTGTTGACCATTTATTTTTTGTATTTAATTTCTGATATTTGGATTGTTAATAATTTAGTTCAATGGAATCGAATTGGCCGATGGACCCGATTTGGCAACTGCACTAAGTTCTTCATCACAAGCGACGAAGCACCAACGTTTGAAAAGTGTCGTCTTGGACCCTGATAAAAAAGGCAGTCCACCATGTCCGGTGTCCGTACACCCATCATTGGTTGCTTTTCTCAAACCTCATCAAGCTAAGGGTATCCAGTTTTTGTATGATAGTTCCATCGAGTCATTACAACGATTGGATCACGATGGTGGTGGCGGTATCCTCGCCCATTGCATGGGCTTGGGTAAAACGTTACAGGTGGTTATCATCAAAAAAAAAAGTAGTAAATTTACTAGATGATGATCGCAGGATTAGCATAAATTGAGTTTTGGAAAATTTTCAAGGTAATCGGCATTTTATTCTCACGTAGTTCAGTGATCTCTGATCTGGAGAGAATTTTGCGATATATCAAGTCATTCAAACGGGACTTCCTGTTTGTTAGCGTGATTTCACCATAAATATGTTTTTTTTTTTGTTTTTTTAGGTTATCGCTTTCTTGCATACTGTAATGATGCATCCAAAATTGTGTGAGCACATCAAACGTATCTTAATTATTGTGCCCAAAAATGTCGTATTAAACTGGTACAATGAATTCGAGAAATGGCTTGATAATGAGAATATCGATAGAGATTTGGCTACAATTAATGTTATTATTAGTTTTTTTCGAGCTTGTTTTAGAACTCAGGAATAGAAAATTAACAATTACTAAGCATTACGCATACCACACCTTTCAAATGTTAGGTCATTCGAATTCATCCAGACTTTAGGATCCAAAAGCTACTGAGGGTGCTGAGTATGCAAGCGTAAGGCAAAAAAGTTGATCGTAATAAAAACATAAAGTTAGGTGAAAAGTGATGAAGCTATCATCCCTGTATAACGTATTGGTTGTTCTGAATGTAATTTTTAGACTTTTGTTTGTAATTTAAGAATTCTTATTTTCCTTTTCAAACATTGTCTTTTCTTGCCTTTCCTTCATAGCATTCTGTAGAAGTGAGAAAATTAATTGTAGGGATAAAATCATGCCAATGATAAGAATCACACAAAATGTAAAAAAAAATCTTTATTTTAGTCACTGTTTAGATTTTAAGAATTAAATGCAAACGCTTTAAAAATTTAGTATAAAGAGCCGCAGAATGATTGGATAGCATTTTTCTTCAAGTAAAACTTTTTATTTCAGGTTATGGAATTGGATTCCTTAAAGGATTATACTAGTAGACGGGTAGCTTTACAGAATTGGTTCGACAATGACATACCATCAGTGATGATTATTGGTTACGACATGTTCAGGATCTTAACACAAGGCGATACCGATAAGGTGAGTATAACAGTCAATACAGATTTTTTAAAACAGTTGAAAACAAAGATATCGTAGTGTGTGTGGAAATGGTTAATGATCGGAACAAATTTTCAGAGCAAGAAAAAAGTTGATGGAATAAAGAAAGTAGCGAAGAATAAAAGGTTGATCAAATTGCAACCAGATTTTCGAAAATTTCTTCAAGATCCTGGTTAGACTTAATTTTTAACCTTTTATTGGTCAAAAACTTTTATTTTTTTCTCTCAAAAATAAAAGCTGTTGCCTTTCCATATAATTTTTGGAATAACCACGAGTATCATTGTGGTAAATTGTTTTGCTAAATTCATAGTCACAATTTAATTCGCTAATGATTTATTTGAAAATTCAGGCCCTGATTTAATTATTTGTGATGAAGCTCATAAATTGAAAAATGATGACTCAGCTCTTGCAAAGACCATGTTAAAAATTCGCACAAAACGACGATTATGCTTAACCGGAACACCACTTCAGAATAATCTTATGGAATGTAAGTTCGATTTGAGTGGTAAACAAAATTTCTGCAACAATTTATAAAACATATCCTAAAATTCTTTCATCACTTTTGCTATAAAATAATACCAACAAAAAGAAATGTGATGAAAACAATTATAAATTTAATGATTTTTTGCGTAAAATGAGAGTTAAATAACTGAAATGTTAAAATTCGTTTTTTATATCATAACGTACATAAATTGCAACTAATTTTTGTATTGCTATAATGAACTGTAGCTAATGCTAGCCAAAATCAGTTGGAAATGGAAAACTTAACTTAGTAGTATGTATTGATGAAGTATTGAATTATATTTACAGATCACTGCATGGTAAATTTTGTCAAGCCAGGGTTACTAGGTACAAAAGCAGAATTTGCAAATCGTTTCGCGAATATCATCAATCGTGGAAGAACTAAAGACGCAACACCAACCGAAGTTCGTCGTATGAAGAAACGTTGTCACGTCCTATATGAACATCTCAAAAATGTTGTAGATGTAAGTTTAATGAAGTGTTGTAGTATTATTATAAAGTTGTGTTAAAAGCACGATTGCGTTTCAGGTACTACTACTTCCACACACTGACGTCACGGTTTGTAAGATTCGGACAGATTGCCAGAGTCTGAAGCGTAGCTAAATTATGAGGTATTGATGATTTTTCAAGCCAATCACAAGTAGTGCTCTGTTGAAGAAATAATCATTTCTTGACATAAAAGTGGTAAAGTTATTACTTATTTTCGTATTTTAGCGTAAGGATTATCGAGTGCTAACAGAAGCCATTCCCCCAAAACAAGAGTACGTGGTGAACGTTCGTTTAACGCCTCGCCAAGTGTCGCTTTATCGTGCATTTCTCGATGGTATTGGTCGAGAACGTATTCTATTAAGTAGGCGACTTCTTGCGGACTATCACGTGCTATCACGTATTTGGACTCATCCGTATCAGCTTGTTGCTCATCAAATTGAACTTGAGAAGAAGGTATTTGCTGTGTGAATTTGAAAATTAACGGTTTAATTGTAAGCTTTCAATAAATATTTTCCTAACATTGTGCATGAATTTATAGCGTCTTTGGGAGGATGACAAGGATGAAATGGTGGATTTCATAAATGACGATGAAAGCGAAACATCATCTGATGTTGATTCGGACGATGATATTATTCCTTTGTAAGTTTTAGCTATAAAATAAATAAGAAAATGGGAGATGAAAAATCCCTTTCCTATCCTTTTTAAACATCTTTCATTAAGAAATTTCTTAATAAACCGTTTTCAGGAAGTTCATTTTCTAGAGTGAACATCGAAAGATGCATTTCGTTTTTTAAAATCTTATGACTAATAATGATGAAATATTTTTTCAGAGACGATAATGACCAACCTGAAGCAAGTAATAAGCCAACGGTACCATTCCGAAAGTCACGTCGACTAGCGGGTCAAGCTGCAGAGGATGGAAAAGAAATTATGCCGGAATACGAAAGTTGGTTCACTAAAATGGGTTTGGTTACGGAAATGGATCGAAACGACTTCTCGCTTAGTAATAAACTGGTGTTGTTGGTTGAAATTATCAAAAAGAGTGAAGAAATTGGGGACAAGTTGTAAGTTTTTTTTTTCAATCGTATCTTGGAAATACTGCGGCTTTTTAACTGATTTTAATAATGCCAATTCCACATACTTGTTTCAGTTTGTTCTGTCTTAAATACTTTAATATGGTTCTCACATATTAAAGTTTTTGCTGCTGTATAACTAATTTGTTGATGTTACAGAGAGTATGCTATTTATGTTCAGGTTAGTATTCTCACAAAGTATTGAATCAATTTCGCTAATTAAACGGATGTTGCAATATATGGATGAGAATAGTGTATGGTTTACGGATGGCCATGAAGCAATGAAAGGAGCGAACGAAACATGGGGTTGGAAAGAAGGCCGTGATTATATGGTTTGTAGCTTTTGAGAAACAGCAATTTCTAACTAGTTTGTTTGATATTGAATATAGTTTATTGAATCAGTAATGTTTAACTATGCTGAATGCAACGCATCAACCGACGATCACATGAATACTTGTTTTATCGCAGCTAGCTTTGAGAAAAAGGACAGTGATTCTGACCATCAGTACATCATTACGTTTAATCTAGCATGTGATATGTTATGATGATTGAAAGCAATGTTTTATGTGCTGTTTCACATTTTATCAAGTGTGTTTTATATGTATCACATTAATTTGTCTTTTTATGTTAAATAATTTTTTCATTTTTATAATACCGGTTTTCAGGGATACCTATGTAATAATTTCTTATTCACTGCTTTTTTCATGTACGAATTATATCTCTAAATATTCAGGTGATCGATGGGCAAGTGCAAACCAGTAAACGACATGAAATACAAACAAAGTTCAATGACCCAAACAATTTACGGTATGGTGTGATATATAAGAGGGAGATTGCTTTTGTAGTAGTTGAAATGCAAGCTTTTACTGTATTAGAGTGCCGTTGCCGTAATGAACATTACTTATATCTGACAGAAAACGATAGAAAAGTGATAGGAAACTTTTATTTGGCGATAAAAAGTACAGATCTTGACTTGAATTGAATTGTTTCACATAATTTTTCGGGTAGCAACATATTCCTAATTTCAAATTTTTTTTTTTAGTTCCCGTTTGATGCTTATTTCTACACGAGCAGGTTCATTGGGGACCAATATGGTTGCTGCAAATCGGGTTGTTATCTTTGATGCTTGCTGGAATCCATCGCATGACACACAGTCTTTATTTCGAGTTTACAGATTTGGGCAGACAAAACCCGTATACATTTATCGCTTCATTGCTCAGGTAGCTGTTCCTATAAGTTCGTTTAATAAGATAATATTTTGCCGTTCGATTTTTGCATTTAATTCACTATTTAATTTTTGAAACGCCTCTTATCTACTCTCTTTATATTGATCTAAACATCTAACTATACGCATCATGAACATCTTTGTATCCGTTTCCAAGAATAACGAAATAATGATGCTCTTCCAGGGAACAATGGAAGAACGAATTTATAAACGTCAAGTTACGAAGGAGTCAACATCGATGCGTGTTGTGGATGAAGCTCAAATAGAACGGCATTTTGCTGGTCATGACTTGCTGGAGTTGTATAAGTTTGATCCTGATGAATTGAACGATGCACAAAATGTACCAAAAAGACCGTTAATGGCACCGCCAAAAGTAAGATTTTCCGAGACAAAATGAGTGTCAGGATTTGATCTAAGGATTTTCTTTCGCTAAGAATAACTTTACTGCTCTTTGTTTTGATTAGAAATTTCACAAACAGTTAATGTTAGCAAATGTCCAGGATCGCTTATTGGCAGATATCATTTTATCGCACAGTGACTGCATTGTGAATTATATTCAGCATGATTCACTATTCAAGAATTTGGAAGAAGAAAAACTTACCGAGCAGGTGAACTTGTTAGCTTTACTTGTCATATTTCATTTATTCCACATTCAAAATTTTTGCTCACGAACGCGCGAAAATTCCTCATAAATTTATAAAATCCGAAAATAAATTTTTATTTTTATCCGAATCATAGATTTGTGAGCCATACTGAATTTGTTGCTTTTTGGCACCTTTTTTAAAGTGATTTTTTTTGGCTTGAAATACGTTTTGGGTCAGTACGATTTTATCTCATTCATCAGTTGTAACAAGTACCTAGGATTTTGTGAGGTTCTTCTTAATACTGGGCATGAGTCAGAAAAAGCAAGGTAAAACAAAGAAAATGTTATCACTAGAAAAACATGTGAATCCCTTCAAGTTCAAGTGGCCTGACTTCTAAGAACGGCCTCAGAGTCTTATGGCTAGTTTTAGACAAGCTTTTCCGTGTATCCTTTATGATGGTTACACCCGTTCTGCATTTATCAAACTTCTACTACTTTTCCACACTTCTTTGGTTATTTTTTCATTATTTGATGCTACAGTTTCCCGTATTTGACTCCAGTCTGAAGTATGAGGGTGTCGGGAAAGCCGAGAGAAACTTAACACAAATTATAAAAAACTGTAAGATTTCATCATTTAATCACCATGCGATTGTCACGTATGTATCTTGCAATCAGTTTCCACATGTTATCAAAAGCGATTGCTCACGTCATTTGCAAGCTTTTTTGATAGTTAACTAATTTCATAAGACTAATTTCACAAGACTCTGTGCTTGCATACCACCGCACAATCTCAATCCTCCGTGATTTCATTATTTGAATGTAACAGGCTTACTAAATCATCACCGTGTGCTGTAACTTACTCCTAATGGTAAGCTTAAACATACCCACACACGACGGTGTATATATCGATACCGACCAAACTGACTTAACCAGCGGAACCCTTTTTTGCTTTACCCATCCATTACGCAATCATTACTCATTACTCATCCTCTTTATCTATTTTTGGCTGAGTTATTTCAACACTTGCTCAACTACTCCTTTGTGACAGCAGCGGTGCACATTCTCAACCTCATCGACAAGCAACCGATTGCTCCCTCTTCTTCTTACGGCGATCATCTTGTACTGTTACCAATTCTCACTCCTCAATTATTTTCTCAATCCTTTGCTTCCTGTTCTGTTACTTAAACTAATTCATTCCCAATAAACATTTAAATATTACCAAGTATTTGTTGTGGATTTACAAACTACACAAGTAATCAAAACCAAACGTTTACAACAAAGGATTTGTGATTTGATTCGGAATATGTTCTTCAATTTTGTTTCACCCAACTTCTATTTCGTAGATATTTACTGCGATCAAACAGAACTTTTTGTGTCTGAGAATATTTTAAGAACGATAACTTTCACTCCTGTTGTAACTAGTAAGTTTGAAGTTATTCTAGGAATGTAAGGAAGCTTGGGAAGATTACGAAAGGGAGAAAGTAAATCCAGGCAGAGGAGTGTATGGCAATTTCATGGATCAAGCACCGGCAAACATAGCTATATTGCGTGACCAAGGTTAGATGATAAGCAAGAATGAAATTCACAGCATTTTGATTATAAATTTCATTCAATGATATGATTAGCATTTGCTATGGAAGAATATAATTGGTGTTTTTCTAAATATTGTTTCATGTTTGTGGATGAGATTTTCCGCAGTATCTGCCAACCATATGACTTCATTATTTAAATTTAAATCTTCATATTTTTACTATTTAAATTTAAATTAAAAATATTTAAAAATATAGTGATTTTTGTTTAGCTCATTTCAAAATTTTGGATAGGGAGTAAATACATACTAGTACTATTGATGATAGATGCGCTGCCCTTGTAGATCAAGCTGTCATCTTGGCCAAATGTTTATTTCAGCTAATGAGGCCTTGCAATCGATTTTTGCCGATCCGGTTTATATGGCAGCATTTCAGCTGAGAGGCATGGATAGCGATACAGCTCAGAAAGTCACTTTCATTAAAAGGTTTATCTTTTTGTTTTCTATTAATCAGACTTCACTTTATCAAGTCAAAATTATCAGCGCGAGTTTTTGTGACAAGTTCGCTTTCGTATATGAAGAGTAAGATCCATTGTATTACAGTTTTTTAGAAGAAAAGTTACAGTTTCGTATAAGTAATGCAGTTTTAATAGCTCTTGTTCATTGCCCTATAATATTCCTGTTTCATCAGAACACATGGCGCAAATAGCCTTGTCGATTATAACTTTGATAACTGGACGTAAAATACTTTAGAAGTTTGGATGCATTGTTACCGAAGATTCCAGTGCAGTTGCGTGGTGGGATGAACGAATTTACAACCTACTTTTTGGCCATGATAAACGTTAGTTCATTTTCAATTTATGATTAGGAGCAAAAGGCTGCCTATTTCGGTTTTATTCATGCAGGAGAGAATAACATTTAAAATTGTAGTGATTTTTGAAATGTAAACCCGCCCTGAAGACGGATATATGTTACTGAATCCGTTGACAAATGAATCCGTTGGCGTTGACAAATGCAGCAATGAGTGTAACCGTTCTGTTCAAATGTCAATGGTTTATACAGTAAAGGCAGAAATATTGACTGGAAAGAGGTGAAGTGGGGAAGGATAAGTCTTTGCATAAGTTGGGTGCATTGATTTTTCCGCAATAAGCGAAGCATTGAATGAGGGACTAGACTAGACAGTTTTGAAGCCCTATTTCTCTTTAACGTAAGCAAACTGAATTAGAAAGACGTGAAACTTGTTCATTAATGCCGGTGTGGATTCGAGAAAATGTTTCTTTCGAATTATAGTCTTAAAATATACCACGCAAAATACAGGGATATTTCTTCCTTAAAAAGTCTGTGATTTTGATCTTTTTATGACAGTTTTCTCCACTAATTGTTGGCGAGCATCGGATTTTCATTGCAGGAGGGCTTGAAAACAGCAGAAAATGGGACTTGGTTATACAGTAAAACAGTTAGCATTTTCCGGACAGTTGTTTCAATGGTGAAGAATGAACCGCAGTGCATACCTGTACTTCAGTATCTTTATCGTACTGCACCTCAGATATTTGACTCAAATGAATCTGGTGCTTTTTACATGTAATTTCTTATTATTGCTTCGAGATCTCTCATCTTACAGATTCATAGCGTTCCTACTTTTTTATTAAGCTTTGTACATATTTTAGTACCATCTTAATCGGAATATATAAATCATGCAATTTTCCGTTAATCCAAAACTGTTATTGCAAGACAGCCCTGCCTCAAGAAAAAATGATAGCAGATTAGAGAAGAGGGAATTTCATTTTCATCTTTTGTCTGTTTAAAATAGTCTGTGAGGAGATGGAAAATCTGGCAGCAGAGGCACGTTAAATTGTTCAGATACTATACGATGTCTTAAGACATCAAGTTCTATACAATTACTTCTTTGCTCGCCTTCATTTAATTTCATGAATCTCTTCATTGAATTTTTTCACTATTTCCGCATTTCAATTGTAGGCTTTATTGGGTTCATATATTGGTAATATAACAGGCTTCAGCATTTAAAGAGGTGAAAGTTTTTTTTCACAGCGATGTGACCATGCATGTGCTAACAGTTACACGGAAAACCCTCTTTCAGTTGATTCTCGATGACTTCCCTTCACTCTTTTTTTGTTATGAGATTCCGATGGATTACGTATATCGTTTTAAAATCTCAATAGAGCATACATACATTTTCCTATGTTTTTGCTTCTAATGTCTTCAGCAAGAACCCCCTCCTTTATCGTTTGTTTTCCTGCGGAATATTTATTTTCACTTATTGAATTAAACACAGAGAAAGAGGTAAAATAAAGATTGACATATCCCATTTTACATATTCTGTTACAATCGAAACATATCAAATCGAGATTTTGGAAATTTATGCTTTACAGCGAGAACATTAGAAGCAGCCATTTTTTTGTCATTTTCGTAGAAATACAATAGTAAAATACAGAAGGAAAACGACAATGAAGTACACACTATGGCATAGTATCAAAATTTAGAGGGAATCATGAATTCTCCAAATTAATATATAGCATTAAAGAGGAGCTCAAAAGTTGGCTATGACAAGCAGTGACCATTTGGTGATCGCTTTCATTTCGTTTAGGTAAGAATGATGGCCGAGTATTCCGTTTAGAAATTCTGAAGATTTTTTTCGACAACTGTAAAGCAATTTGAATTGCGAGTTTCATATTTTCGGGTTTTGGAATAAATGGTCGACTGTTGTGGCAGTGTTTTTTAGGGTTTCAAAAAGAATTCGTATGCAATTACAACATTTACAAAACACACTGTAAACACAATTATTTACAACAAAACAATACGGGAAAGAAGTATATTAGCAAAATAACTTTGGAATTTTGAGATATACCTTGGTGCAGCGATTGTGTTTATTCTGCTTACGATCGGTTCTGAAGCACCAGTTATAAAATACAATAAAAATCTCCCAGCCAAAAATAGATTTACTTCGATCAAACATAAGTTGGTAGAGGACAAGAATTGCATTGAACTTTTTAACTCCCAACGTAAACTAGGAGCTATTTAAGCTTCACCTCATTAAAGACTTCTGGTTGCGCGAGCGGGGCTTGCGGGAGAAGGACATAACCGGGCGTATCGCTTGAATATCTCCGCATGACTGATGATGCTGACGTCCTAATAACTTCATAAGGCAAAGGAGATGATATTGCGTTCTTCAGCTTCTGTAATTAGTAAAATAATAATGCCAATACTAGTAAAAATTGAGCCTGAGTAAAGCAGAAAAATGTCAAGTTTCTCTTAACCAATAATAACAAATCCCGCACTTCTTTATAAAATTCCAAATTTTTCATAACTCATACATATTTAAAAGAAAAATTATTTTCAGCAATCACCTGCCACTTTGTCACTCCAGGCCCTTTCACACATGTTCTGCAAATCCGAAACTGCATAAACAACGGAATAGGTAACAATGGTACTAGTGCTATTGTCCATCCAAGCACTTCCGAATACTTCCACTCATGGATTCCGGAGGAATATGTGGAATAATCATAATCAATCAAATTCAGCGCGGCTATCGCCTGAAAAACAGTCCTCATATTTTTTTCGACCAACTAAGCACTCAATACAAATCATAAATTTGAAATCGAGACATTCCGGGTTTTATCGCTTGATCAATATCGAATACGCATTTCAATGAAAAGTCTCTGATTTATTGCCTGATTTAAAATTTGAAATTTTGATTTAAAATTTTGATATTGTAACACGTATCTGAAGATATACCAGAAAAGGGAAGAGGGAAGTGGTGCCAGAGAAATCACTATAATCATTCAATTTGAAAATCCAACAACGTACCGCAGGGATGACTGGCAGTAAGTATATGAAATAAAGAATGAAGTGTCCAAGACACCAACAGCATGTTCGTCGTAGCATCGTATGCAAGTCATTGCCAAGACGATGTGCGCCTGTAGTATGTTATTTCTTTAATTGCAACATAATGGATGAAATGATCGCTTGCTTGAAACGACACCTTCCTACAGTTATCATGTCTTCTCACAGTTTCATTTTTTATTTCACATTTTTTTTTCGAAAAACGAAAACAGAATAGTTGGTTTGGTCATATTGCGCCATTACACGAATCCTTCTGTTAAACATTCACTCAACAACCTGAAGTAGATACGCATCCAACAAATTTCGTGAGAGATCTTATATCTTTGTTTCTTATAAATGTTTCCTAAAACAGAGATTTTGAAGACCTACAATAGAACCATCCAACTGCTATGATTTCGAAGAAAAGTATGATCCACAGTGTCACATATCTCAAATAGCCACCAACCAGCTCATATGCATAACGACCACCCTGAAAACACAGCAAAATTAATAATATGCATTTACGATGAAAAATATTTTTAGGTTTTTTTTCACTTTCAAATCATCAGTTTTTTCAAATTTGAAGTTTCTCTCTCTTAGAACATGAAATTCTAATTGTAGATCAAATTTCAAGTTCGAATCATATATGTTTACGAAGTGCACTTAAATTGCTCGCAAAAGTAGTAGAACTGATTGATGAAATGTCCTGCCTACCTGCGTAGCAAAGTAAAAACCGATGCCAAAAACATCGCAGCATATGAAAAAAACAAGCACAAATCGTGGAAAACAACGGGAAGACTTCTCACCGCACGCATCTTCAAACGTCGCAACTATGTTTAAAGTGAGAATATACTGAAAGAAGACGCGTGTTATTTCTCCCAGTAATTAGCAGTGATTTCGATTCTCTAAAACCGATAGGACTAAAATCCTCGGCGATTCTGCTAGCCTACAAAAAAGTAAGAAAAACTTGCAAAAATGTTGAGTAGGACGAAAATGCACATAAAAAGAAGAATTGCAGTCCATGTTCGTATATCCGGTATGTATGACATATATGCAAGGATGTGCCACATTTGCGACTCCCCTGCAAAATTTCGGCTGTTCAAGTTCAAAATTAGAAAAACCAGTAAGATGATCAAAAATTTTTGCAGAACGGTTTGAAACTTAATGCTTAATGGAATTTCAAACCTTTATGGTAATAATCGACATGAAAGTTAATTCCATGCATTTTATTTGAAGTGACTTCAGCAACTTTAATCCAAAGAATTACAGTTTCAATATAGGGATGGGGAACTGAGAATAAAATAAACCTCGATCAAGAAGTTCGATTGGTTGTAATCCAAGTCGAACACTTAAATGCCCAAGAAATCCAAGTATTACAAGTACCTGTGTCAGCGTCAGTACGGCATGACCAAACAGGATTACCCATGCGTCCCTATAAGATATTAATTTCGAAATCTCACTTGCAGTTATTTTTCCAGTTTTGCTTCCATAATTACAACAATTGCGTGACGGCGAAAGAAAAATTGGTGAATATATCAAGCGACCAAATAAGAGCAAACAGGTAAAAAGAGCGAGTAATAGTAATTAATGATTGGGTGAGTGACAAAACATTTTAGCTTATGAATATAGGAGGCATATTTTTTACTTCGAAAGTTGTGAATCGAATCACGTAGCAGAAAGCGATAAACATTCCACACATTTCAAAAATGCAGCAGGAAGCAGAGAACAATTTCCCCTCCGCTTTTTTGTGCTCAAAATATTTATGTAATGAAAAAGCTGTATCATCGTTAACAGAAACGTGATTAGCACCCGCCGGTGAGGATGGAGAAAGAAAGCACGGGTAGATCCGTACTTACCCAACAAGGTTGTTTGTTCGCTTGTTGTAGGAAGCAATCGTGATAAACGCACCGAAACCAATCCCCGTAGCAACAACCGCCTGCTCAATAGCCGCCTTCCACACCTTCAACGCCAGGAGAGGATTAACAACGCGAAGGACACAATTGTAAAATATATGCAACTACTTACTTCACTTCACTAATCCTTACCAACATTAAAATAACGTCAATATACGGACGTTACACGTCCCAATTACCGTCGGTAACATGTGCTAAGATAAAAAGGGTTATTCTCTAGGATAACATATGGATTTCTGCTATAGTCCAGCATTATTTTGCCAATTATTATAACAGTTGGACAGCTTGTTGGAGGAGCACCTGTCCCAAACACATTACAAAGTATGTCGATTTTTAAAGCAAGTACAAGAAGTACTCGTTCTTCCTCATTTCATATATCTACTAATTATTCTCTGTCCAACAATATCCAGTTTATTTTATTCTTTAACAACCCTCAGCTATTAGAAATTTTAAAAAAATAAATTGCAAAAAATTTACGAGGTAATCAGTTATCCGTTGCCAATCGGTGGTCTCGTAAAATTTCATCAATATATCAGGAAATCCTTGAAGTGTTAAAGCACGTACTAGAAGTAAACACAGTAAAACCACAGGCATGATGAAGGTGAAATGTATAAGCTGAAATGATTTCACGCTTATTCATGTTACTAAATCAAAGGTTCGACATTACTTCAATCAATATAAACATTTTATGGTCTTTTAGTAGGGACTGTTATGAAAATTGAAATCTTTAGCCATTATTCCAAATACAAGCTTATAACAGCACATAGGGCTGTTTGACATTTCATCACTTAGTACTTTCTCCCAATTCTTGGGAGAAAGTTCTTTTTGGTAAGGCATAAGGAAATTACTAAACTAATTATTTTTAATGATCGAAAAGGAATTTCACACATAAGAAATCCTTGCCTTTCCTAACCAACGAACGCCGAAACAAGTGCCAAGAAAGACCAACAGCCAAACGACTCCCATAGAAGTAAGAATGTAGTATTGTAAATGGCCTGTCTCAGCAATGTTGCTCGATGGTCGTTCCAGCATTCTGCAAGTCCGTAACTAAATTTCGTAACAGCTAACCAAACATAAAATGATAATAGCTTCAGAGAAGAAGCGTACGTCATGAACTGAACAAGTGATGAGTGAGCACTTAAGGTACTCAGTTTTGTCGCATTAGCATACGTTAAATTTGCCACGGAGCCCGCTTCCTCGCATGGTAATGCCTGAAGCTCGGGAAAGCTCTTACAATGTAACCACGGTAAGCCTGCAAAAAAACAACACATAAAACATCGTAAGGATACATTAAGTTGTATCAGAATTCGAATTCAATGAAAAATGTTGTCAAGCGTAGTAAATATTGACCTGGTCGTCCAGCTAATATAGCCCAGAAGAGATGAAATAAGTAAAGCATAAGCCACGCCAGGTACCGTGTCATATGCGCCAATACGAACAGAGAAAAGATTACTTGGGCAATGCCAACGCCTGAAACAATTGCCGATAAGGAAATAAGTTCCGTGAACAGAGATGTTCAAATGAGTTTCTTGAACTGATGCACTAGCAATCATGATAGGAACTGTTGATGGATGACCATAAGCATGTTTTTTTTTAATGGGGCGGACAGATAAACACTGATTCATCAATTTCAAACGAAATCGTAATCGGTTTGTATATAGTTAGCCTAACCATGTCGACCTCCATTTATTCAACCTTCTTAACGAACATCCGGTAAAAACCGAGAGAGACGAGGTTTTTTTAGTGATCAAAACATTCAGGCTACTTCTCGTACTTACCTTTAAAAATCGGACATATGTTGTAAAGTGCTTGGACGGGTGCTCGTCCAACAAGCTGTCCAACCGAAAATTCCATCACAATTACTGGTAAAACACAAACAAGTAAGGATGCACCGTAGGCCGCAACAAATACTACTGAAAGAAATGAAAAACCTCTAGTGAGATATTTACTGTTCACTTTTGCTTTACATAGAAATGCTGTACGTACAACAACTGCATACTTTCATGCAGACGGTTTTTACTCACAACTCTTACTCACTTCGTATGAAAATCGAACTCACATCCGCCATTCCGGAGTATTAGTCCGGGTAGGTTGAGAAAGTTGGTGGTTGCGAAAACATATGCGATCGATGCGACAATCATATCAACCTTGGTGGACCATAGGTCACGCCATTCCTCTACAAGCATTGACGTCATCTTAAGGTTAGACCAACTTCGTTCTTCAAACCACATCTTCACCTCTTCTCTGACCTGCAAATACAAAAAATTTGCGTATTGATCGGTGGGCATTATTACATTGGGGAATCTGTAAATGAGAAGCAGACTACGAAAGCTAATGAGTAAGCATATAAATGATAGAGCTTAGTGGGTCAAACAAGAATCAAAAAAATGAAATGATTAATTTTTTGAAAAGGAAACGATTAAAAGCAATGGAAAGGAGCTGTTTAAACTTTCAATGCCCGTTTCGATCACAAACTCGTGAGAAACGTGTCGAAAACTTCCGTAACTATACAAAATTGAAGAATGGAAATTTTTCTTAATTCTTCATAAATTAACCCACGTCGTTCACCGAATTATACTGGAAATTGAGCAATTATTCCTGAGATGAAATAGCACTTGTTCCCTCTCTCTCTCTCTCCTTCTCTTTAATACCTCGCTTATTTGTCCAGTCTATCTTGAAGAACTTCACCTATCTAACTGGACGATGTGAAAACGTAAAGCAGTTTTGAACACCTCCTACACTGACACTCATATCATCATCCTTCCTTCCACCTTCCTCTTTTATTCGGAGGAAAAAAATATTTAAAAGGGATAGAGGAGAATAAGACGTAAAGAAGTCTAGGGGAATGGAAAGCAAAATTTGGAGAGGAGAAAGAAGTAGCAAGGGGAATGATGAAGTGACGGCGGAAAGGGAGGTGCGGGCTGTAGACGACGATAACTTCGAGAGTGGCATTAGAAAGCGCTACCGAAAGATTCCTTCCCGTCTTCTATCTCCGTCGCTTTTCTCACCAAATTACACTTATTACAAACAAAGAAAACGAATGATCATTTGACGTGTCTCTCATGAGAAGTCGCGAATTGCGCCTTCTCTCGTCTTCCCCCCTTTCGGCTGTCAAGAACGCAAATAGAACGATTACTGGAACTCCCACCTCTACGAAAATGCCCCACGGCGGCAATGCAAATATCGATGGTACGGCAAACGATATAATGATAATAACGGTTGCCCCGGGGGAAAAAAACGACGATCCGAAGTGGCCAACGGTCCTTAGTAATCGAGCAACGGAAACAGCAGCAGCAGCAGCAGCAGCAGCAGCAGCAGCAGCAGCAGCAGCAGCAGCAACAGGAGCAGTGTGATGAAAGCTGCGAAGCGACTGAGACAATTATTACAACAACAGTAGCACGGAAGTTCATCATCGCTACCTCAGTTACACCCACTCCTACAATTTCGACAGATTTCCGACAGAGCACTTCTACCAACTTCATCTCGAAAGGGAAAACTTCCGACGAAGGAAGGCAAGTACTGTTGCAAACGAAGAAGGTTTTCGCCAGAAGAGGGTTTATTTTAACTGCTTGCCCAAAGAACAGAACCCTTTCGTCGCAGTTTGCACTTTGGTGCAATAATCACAGATACAAGAAAAATGCCACTAAATGAAATGACGCACTCCTTTGTTTCTACAGCGGAAATTAATGAGTAAATGAAACATGCGACGAAGCGGGGGAAGGAAGAGAGGGAGAGCCAGACAGCAAAATGGAGAAAATTTCTGGAAAGAAAGTGATGTCCAAACCGAACTTTCAAATGGTCTCAGCTACTCAGCGAGAATAAGACTGAACCTGACCTACTCGTTTCTCACTTACTTCTACTACTACTACTACTCATCATCATTGCATCAAACAGGTGTGGCTCAAATGCGAACGACACGGTCGTTTTCTGTTGGAAATTGAATAGCGTGGACAAGCTTCTTCCTATGGAGAGAATGATGAGAGATGCGGAAGGATTAAGAGCTGGACGGGAGAGAACATCACCCATCACACTCTCCCTTCCCTTCCTCTCAAATACCGCTCGATATCACCGATTGTTTTACCACCGACTTGTCCTCCTTTAGTTTGCTTCTCAACAACAGTAAAGAAGTGGGCATTCTATTTCCAGGTGTTCAAATAGACCATATCCCTCAGTTGCTTACACGTAAACAATGCTTCACCTACACACATCCTGCTGCATACTTTAGCAAGTGCCTAAAGGAATCAGTGCAACGTGCGAACAGCGATTACCAATTTGCAACAGCCTGTGCTGATAAAGAGAGGGTGTTAGGTGCAAGAAAGGATGCTTGATTCAAATTTCCCCACTTCTTCTGCTGCTATGCGACAATTGTCGGAAATGTAAAGCGCAATCCTGCTGCATCATGAATAAGTAAATGGACGGATGGATGGATGAAACCATTCACATCCTTCCTACAATAGGATGGATGATGTATAATTTCAGCTGAATTCGTTCCAAAACTTCAGGATTCAGGAGGAATAATACGTGCACTGCACTACTGTGAATTACTGCGCACAGAAGCAAACCAGTTGAAGGAGTCAGGTTGAAGCAAGATGGGAAAAAAAGTGTAGTGAATTTGCAACTGCTCAAGATTTCGAATTATTCAGGGTTTGTTCCCTGCCACGCATGAAAAGGTGTCGTCACAGGGTGAACGCTAGAGCAGCAGCACTTAAAATTGACCTTGAAATTTTCACAAATAAACACGAAAAAGCGCTCCCGTTTATTCCATTCGAGCAAATCGCAGAGCAAGTTTATGCTATGCACTTGCCCTATGAAGAAGTCCAACAGTTGCATCATATTACTGAATGATTTCAAATTCAAACTTTAAAACGAGAATGAGCTGGGAGCGTTGCATGAAACCTCTGTCACTAATTGATTAAAAATGTGTAGAGCTGTGATCTGGTGTAACCGTGGTTCGTAAAATGTCATCAAGTAGGGTGGCGTTTAGGAAAAATCTCAAAAATGAATTACCGCAGCAGTCTCCTTCGATTTCTGCAGTCTTCATACTTTCGGGACGATGCATATTTTCGTAAATTTCTTTTGACCTCACACAGCCACGAGACCTAAAAAAAGTAGAAGAGAAAAGGAGAGGCCACTAGCAAGGCATGACAAATTATGCGTCGGATGACCAGGAGTGGTCATCATTGGCTGGGGGATGATAAATCATTCACACTCATCATTTGCACCGATAACTGCACAAACCGATAATTGTGGAAATTGAACTAATGAATCATTAACAGTGGTCATTTCACTCATAGCAGTACTTACGGCAAACAATCCATTGCTGGACAAGTTTCAAGATAAGGCAAAAACCATTAGTGCAGGCCTCAAGGGTCCACTCAATTGCTGTCACCTCTAATTTAACGGCACCGTATTTCGTCTCACCTACGCTTCAAGCAATCCGCATGGCAAGGCGAGGCATTTACAAAGCAATCAACTCTCTCTTTGCTTCGTAAGTGAACAAACTCTTCCTCCTCCAGCGGCAGCCATCAAAGCATCGGCCTGTCATGGGCTTACCTCTCCAAGACAAAGGATACAATTCTAAGCAGCGAATCGATAATGCACGCATGAGCGGATAAAGAATCGACTGTTCCGTCCGTAAAAACATTTCCGCACCTGTGCGAAGGAGGAAGAGGAAGCATGCAGAGAACATACGCACGCATGTCTCGGTGGCACTCAGTTCCACGGTAGCGTAGTCAAATCACCGTCGCAGCAACCGGAGCAGCGCCAACTACCCCATAGGAGCACGTGATTGCATGAATGCGGAGATGCGGCAGCACTGCCAGTAACAACATCACATGACAGCTGGCTGCTTACCTTGTTGCAACTTGTCGTCAAGTGTGCAGAGGAACTGGAGTTGGTGGCGGCGGTGGCGTGGATGGTGAAGAGACGACGAGGCAGATCAGATCAATGTCCTCCTGCACCGAATAAGCAACAAACAGGAATGGTAGAGGAGGACGGAGAGAGCGTCGGCTTCGCTGATAAGCAGAGAAGCAAAGGGGGGAGGGTGAAGAAGCTGCAGTAAGCTAAATAGTATGTGTGAGTTTAGAGGAAGAGAACCAAGGGAAGAGAATGGCGGCGCGGCCGCACCGGGCTGGCTGCCTCTAGCCAGCAGCAGCAGCAGCAGCAGCAGCAGCAGCGACAAAAGCGAAATCGTCGCGAGCAAAACTGGCGGAAGCGTTGGCAGTGCAATGATGGGAGATGCGAAGACAGAAGGGACCGCAAGTGACGATTGACAGGCACGATTGTCTGTCTGCTCACTGACTGGCAAACGTTGTGAGGGCCGCGTGGCCTCCACTATAGGACGACATTGACGTGAAGCGAGCTTCTGCGGTGCACAATTTCAGAAGACCAGATTCTCTCTCTCTCTCTCTCTCTCTTCCTCTCTTGGTCGGTTAAGCTGCGATCACTGCAACAGTGTCGTTGGAAGGAGAGAAGCAGTATGAACCGATGCACTCCGGTATTCCTCGCAGAATTTCCGATGGGGGAGAAACAAGGTGCGAGGAATCAGGAATCCTGTCTAATCATCATAGCAGTCGGCGATGTTCACTGAGAAATAAATGAACGACGAGCCTGCGTCATCGAAATGAAAGTGGTGCGTGCAGCGTTTTGGATGTGATGCGCTCCTCCGAAACGAGGAAACAATACACTACAATTGCAACAATGGTTGGGTTGTAATGTGAAGCAGAATTTTTGGAACACATCAAGGAGAGTGGTGTGATTGATTGAGTTAAGAGCCATTCCCAGCGCGGAGGAAGTGGACATTTTCGAAACGCCGAAAGTGCGCGCAGAGCGCGGACCTCGGGGACCTGACAGTGCTAGTGAGTGACAGTGTTTGGTTAGGAGTGCTTACTGAAGCAGCGGAGAGAAAAGTGAAGAGTGGCGTAGGCGCGGTGAAACGGCCAATCTGCAAGGTTTTCCAGTTGGATAAATTATTCTTTCTCCTGCACACGTGGATGAAAATCTTTCCCCTACCGCTCTTACTCATTAATTAAAAAGTGCGAGCGGAACATTCTCATCGTCATACATTTAACAATGGTGACTGCTGCTGGCGCATTTGTCACAACTTGACAATTTTACTCTCCTCTCCCCCTAGCAAATTTTCTGGCTCCAACAGATCTCCAACAGTCCGCACATCTTGTCTCTGAAGCCTGGAACGGGAATTTCAATAAGGAAGGAAAGGGAGATGAGATTTCGGAATAGCAAACTGCGTTACGAAGGGGAGAGGAAGCCTCGGTGGGCTGCTGGTGAGTGGGCAGTGGTGAATATACTTGGAGCAGAAATTTCACTCAGCATTATTAATAATTCCGCCATCCTCACTTCTTCATCAATCGAACAGATAATTGAGGGTGACAGACAAACAGCGCCACAATAAGTGCGAAAGTAAGAAAAATGGTAGGCGGAACAACAACATAGGTTAGGCGAGGCAAACAACCGGGGCGTCGTGGGAGTGATTGCGCACACCAGTAGCGGCTACTTCAGATAGCTTTGCCAGAAAAGGATTCCTCATCAAAGAGTCCTGGTTGCTCACTCCAAATCCTACCATCCTGTAACACTATGAAATGGCGACCTGTCAAGGATACTATGCTCTGTGTTCGCGTTCATTTGCGCGCACTCGTCAATTATGAATGAACCTTTTCTCGTTGAGAAGAAGTAAGGGGAATCAACGGAAAACAAGTAAGTAACAAGAGGATCAATAATAAACAATGAACGATATAGCCTAGATTCATTGACCCTTGTAGCGCTCGCTCTCTCTTCCTCTTCGAGAGAGAGAGAGAGAGAAAGTGAATTAAAATTAAATGACTAAATATGCACAAAAAATGAGGACACGATGGGACGATAAGCGTGCGCAAACGAACGTGTTCGTATCAGTCTAGAAATTTAGGATCTCATTTATTGTCGCTTAAAGTTAGCCATTCGAGTGGAAATGACGGAAATGATAGCAAGTAAACTGTTCCCTATTATTCTACGATAATTTGCTATTTAAATATATTCTTTCATTCCTTGAATCCGACGCCAAATGAAATTTCACCACATATCCAAGTCAAACAACTCATCACATACCAATTTACGGTTGGTGTTCCACTTCAATTTGTAAGATAAGAGAGGGAGAGGGAGAGAGAGAGATGAAATGTAAGGGTCTGGCACTCATAAGGCAAAGCGGAACATTTGGCGTGATTAATTGATTTTAATTCTTGCACTTAAAGTAATACACTGCATGACGGATAAATGAATGAATGAAGTGGCGAGGACAGTCCACAAGAGATTGCAGTTTGAAGCGGAAAGCAAGCGGTTCAGATTCACTCTCTCATCGGTAATTTTTATCGTTTCCACCACAATAAGCGGCCACCGGGAATTCTTGGGCCGGAGTAAGTCACGGAGACTTCTCCCCAAAAAGAGAAATGCAACGAAATTAACCGTTCATTAGTGCAGCTGTCAAAGCAGCTATCGGCGGGCAGGAAGACGAATGACGAAGGAATGCCCGGAAAGTGGGGATTATCACGCGCGTAAATGAAGAGGGGAAAATGACGAACTGATGCCGTCACTACTTCGTTTTGCCTTTTAAAAATTTAGGTTACCATCGCCACAACAAGAATTGCATGTGCACATACACATCACATCTGCGACACACACTAATGTGTGCTGGGTGTCCTTCGACACCAACGTCGTCATCATCGTCACCGCAACAACAACAACTGCAGCGGCGGAAGAGCGGCAGTAACGTGCCGAACAAAGCTTGCAATCTTCTTGCTGTTGGTTGAGTGCTTCTTCACTTCCCGATGAAATGAAGCTGTGTTGTAGTGCTTCAGGTTAGTGTCAGATTCACAGGAACCAAGGAGGAAACACTTTCCATTACAGGAAGTGCTTCGAAGACTCAACAAATCCGACTACGACAGTCTGTCTGGTCTGCCTTTTCCAGCAAGATTTGAGGAGGGAGTCCCGGTTCTCATCTAAAAGTGCTGTCAATTCATGTAAGGAGAGAGATTCAGGTGTCATCGTAAGAGCTTTGAGAAATTGCAGCGGCGAAAATCGGAAGGTGTCAACACACCGTGTTCCTCTCATCCGACGGACAAGACGGAACGGAAATTTCGCAGCAGCACCTGATCATCATTACCTCTCACTCGAACAACCGTTCAGCAGGGACAGCTACAGCTACAGCTACAGCTACAGGGAGAGCTGAATGGTAGGTAACAAAGAGTGGGCTCGCTGCACGAGTCAGGTCGATCGGAAAACTGCTTCTGAAAACGGCAACGATGCGTGTAAACAAACATCTTCGCAAATGTTACGCAGTGGCACAGCCGCAGTGCACAGATTTCCATGCGTAAGAAGGAAAAGTAGATTCATTCCACCGTAGTGCTCCAGCCTTCATTTCGCTCAATTTGAAATTCAGCTGTTTCTGTCTGTCTACACACGCACACGCATCCAAGTTTTGAAGGATTTAATCTTGCACATAATATGAAACAAGTTGCGGCGCAGATCAACAGGATGATGCATTTGTGCTTAGATGCTCTCTTCTCCTCATCTTCCGGACGGAGTACGACTCTCTCTGTCAACTGCATTTGTAAGACTTCCCGAACCACTGAGGGAAATTGCAATGCATAGGTTGTATTATTCGCCTGTAAGACAGAGATGACAGTGAATTTTTCCAGTAAACATTGAATTGATTTCAATGACCATTAAATATCGCAGTGATGCGAGGACCGAGGACCCACCCTCTCATGCGATGCATTTCTTCACCGATCGGTTGATTTGCAAAAAATAGGAAAACTTAAAATAATTGAAACAGTGGTTATTATTAATAATATAATTCATTCACTGCTAGTAGTTACGAAATGTCCCATGATATGTTCATTTTCTAACATTCTCCTTCAGATGCTTGGTTAATTTACTGACCACTGACCTGCAATAGAAATTAGTCGGAATATTTTTTAAGCAGTCGCAGAAGAAAGTGTCGCAAACCAGCTGCGTCACATTGCAGTCGTCGTAACATTGGTCATGCTTGAAGCAACAAGAATTTACTGAAAATAAAGTGAAATGCTCATCCTACTTACTCGATACATTCATACTCATCCGAAGATCTCTCTCTCTCTCTCCCCCTTCCTTCCTCCCTCTTTCTTCAATCTCTCTGCACAACTGCAATTCAAATTAAAACAGTGAGCGTTTAATAAATTGTACTGCTGAAACCTGAGGAATGTGTTAGCTCCCTGTTTCTTTCAGTGCTCTCTGCTAATGCAGGCAATTGTGAAAGTTGACTGGTTAAACCGATTAACTTAAAATCTGGTACTAACTCCGATACTGTTCACACGGTATAGTGAGCAGTTTGGATAGAAACCGATAAAAAGCGTTATTATTAGGACCACAGTGGTACTTAGAGGTCCATGAATGCTGCACGACAAGTACGAGTTGGAGGAAAACCGTAGACCTGCGAAACATATGACAAGCCTGAAGTAAATTTAATGTAGTAAAGTTGATTTGAAATGACACTTTCAGATTAGCGGGAAGGAGATTTCATTGACCATTAAAGATATAGGTACAGGTTTGGGTCAAATTCAAACAGTACAACCTAATATGATTTATCTGCTGCTAGCTTATCTGCTACAACAATTATTGCAAATTCCATCGTTAGCTCCACTTGTTTTTGCTAAACAGAGGCCATTGTTCGCCTTGCCTGTCTTATCGCGACACTTTTGTCTTCTCCCAAATCCAATTGAATTAATAAAGCAGTTAATTTCGCAAGGCCGCCAAGCCTAACGGTGCCGCTTGCATCAATATAAAATCTCTAATTATCTACACTTCCCCCTCAGTTTACATTCCGCAGGAAGAGCTACTACGTTTTGTCGCTACTCCGCACCATCTTAGAAGCTGTGGCTAGAAACTATCGACCTTTCACCGTTTCTCCTAAACTTCCTTTTTCATTTCGCCGTCAAAGAAGTATTTTTTCATGTTAGCCGCACATGGTATTAGTCAATCAAATGCTACTGTATCCATCGATCAACACCTTCCGTTCTAATCAATCATCACACAAAGAGTACTCTTCTCGATAGAGTTCAGGCACCTTCCCCCCTCAGTAGTTCGGAGACTTTCAAAGGAAGAGCAGTGGAACTGTCTGTATCTGAAAATCTCGAAACACATTTTCGGCTATTACGTAAGAAAGGAGATATGGCCGTCGGTTAGAAGCAGCATGAACCACCACCACCAGCAGAGCAGCAGCTGTCGTCTCCTGAACTACGTTTACAATGGGCGAGAAATGAAGCAAGCGAAGAAACTGAGCAGAACTACATCCCGGATAGGCACGCCGTGCATGAGCTTCATGAAGCTGGAACTACAGTGCTGGAAAGTGTCCCGCAAAATCTGCTACTGCTAAATTTGTTTCATGGAAACAGAAAAGAGAAGAGTAAAATGCAGCGCTAAACAAGAAGAAATAGGTACCACGTTCTGAAGACGAAGTGCTGCTAAGTGACGTAACAATTTAAGTGCAATTTGTGGCGGTGCTACAAACGAGCGGAGGATTTCAGAGGAACATACACACATACACACACACACACCCACCGACACCCACACCCACACACACACACACACACACACACACACACACACACACACACACACACACACACACACACACACACACACACACACACACACACACACACACACACACACACACACACACACACACACACACACACACACACACACACACACACACACACACACACACACACACACACACACACACACACACACACACACACACACACACACACACACACACACACACACACACACACACACACACACACACACACACACACACACACACACACACACACACACACACACACACACACACACACACACACACACACACACACACACACACACACACACACACACACACACACACACACACACACACACACACACACACACACACACACACACACACACACACACACACACACACACACACACACACACACACACACACACAATCACCCCAAGATCATTCGAGGCAAGAGCGCCATCAAATATGAAAAATGGTGGCCGTGGAAGTTTTCTCTCAGCTTCTGCTTGCTAATTACCTATCGGCCGTCCATCTGTACCTTCCTGTGCCACGTACAAAGACAATATACCGAGAAGTGGTCGGGGGTAACGTGCTCGTAAGGTAATAACAGTTCCTTAAATATTTGCTATATTTGTGTTTTACGGATAGCACAAATCACTTCCAAGCAAAACTTGCAAGCATATCGTCCAACCTATCCGCTCTAGCCAAGGTGGAATTAAATATCAGGAATCGCCGCTAAATTTGAGCAAGTAGTTTAGAGCGCTGCTGTCCGGAGGGTGGAATTATTTAAAAGATCCTGTCCTGCCATTCGAGAAACGCCATTGAATGAATACTCAGGTCGGAGTGTTACGTGAGAGCGATGAGACGAGCACGAGATTGTGGTGCAAGTGCTGCGGACGCAAAGAGATTTCTTTAACATAAAAATTGAAAATGGCTGCTTACGGTGTTCTCACTCAGAAAGTTTCTCCCTCGCTAAAGCAATTTAATCAACTGCAAAAATGAGAAGCATTTGACTTCCAATTATCAGTTAACTTTCACTTTGCTGTCCTTTTATCAGGTTAGAATTCACGGAAACCATAACTCTAATACGAGTAATTCTTTGTGCAATGCAGTGCATATGAAAGGACGCGTCCCTCGCTTACTTTAATTTTTATTAGAAAGAAATAGCATATCACACGGCCAAAGGTTATTGCACCATTAATTTTAATTCGTATGCTGTAAGGCATTTATTTGTTTAAACTGTGCGACATGCACAACTATGTTCAATTAGGAGAATTCATCAGCTATTGCATTTCACCGGTGAAATAGTTCCGCAGATAGCAGCGAATAATGACTGCAGAAATCATCAGCTTCGAAAATGTTTGAAACAGTCGTAACCTAAGCAAATTCAACACCTACCACGAAAAACATTCACTTTACCCTCTATGACAGACTGCTAATAAATGATTTTTGGATTGTTGACATTTCAGCCGTTGCACTGTCAGTAGAAAATTTTCGAAAAATCAATACTGATTTAGCACTTGCATTTAATACAGCGTTATTCATTAAGTTCATTTATGACGAATGCTATGCTTAATTTACCCACATTTCAAAAAATATCCCAATAAAACAAAGATTTCTTAAAGTTTCAAAGAGTTCACGATTTTAGCAACCAAGAAAGGAAAGCTTAGAGCAACCAGCAATCACTGAGAACGATTTGCGTTATATATATATATATATATATATATATATATATATATATATATATATATATATATATATATATATATATATAACTTCATAACGGAAAAATAAGCACCAACAACCCCTACCAGCTATACAAAAAAAACGCACGAAATTGCTAAACTTGGAAATGTCATTGATTTAGATTCGTTTTTTCTTGATTCGACTCCACCATAAACAAAAGGATATTTATAATTTTGCATCACATCAAGCCACACATTTACATATGATAACAGATGTCATCAGTTGATGATGGGTGATTTAAATGCAAAATTAATAAAAAATTGACAAAACTGTTTCCTACAAATATCTGCAACAGACATCGAATGAAGTTCAAAATATGATGAAATAACAATTATTGGCATCGTTATCATTACTATTGCCGTCATGACATTAGTTTTGCTAAAATCACCCAAGAATAGTATGATCAGCACATTAATTAAATGAACCTGTCTTAACATTTAACATTAATATTACAGAACGACTCGCTTGCAGCTAAGTCGAATACACACTCACTTTATCCCCACATCGTGCAATCAAACAAGCATTCTAATTTTATTAAAATACACAACGTTTTCGGAACAACCATAGTTTGCAGTTACGTCCGTCATGCAATATTTACTACGTTTTTAATTTCTTATATCAACAAAGCTTTCTAAAATTTTCTTCTGTATCGAAGTTAATTTGCAGTGTTTACTGATACGCTCCACTTCCCATTTTAAATTCTCTGACAGTGAATATAATGCCATAATTTGCAAACAACAACTTGCATTATACCAATTACCTTCACTCAGTGCTTCCTGCATCAGTAAGTTTAAAATTTCGTAATTCGGAGGTCCTGAAGTGGAAGCGTTTCATCAAAATTGGTAAAATTTTAGGTTAATCTAAAAAGATCTTGTATGAATCCTTGCCATATTGAAAAAAACCACTCGAAAAACAAACAAATACACATACTTTCATTGCTTACTGTAGCAGCTTCACCTCGTTTAGCTTCTTCATTTAATAGCAACGCCAGGAACTTCCACGCACGTTCCTTCTCTGCTAATTTCATCATCATCAAAGACATATCGGCTATCTATTACAAATAAAAACGTTAGACTGTTTTCATCAAAAGTAAGATAATTTTCTATACCAATTACTCAACTCCTTCTAAATAGGGCTCTGGTAGTTGACAGCATTTAAACACCTAAAAAGAACGAAAACATAAATCAGGATTTCAACCACTGAACCACTTTTTCAAAACTCCCTCTCTTTCCTAAAAAAAAAACTTACAAAATCAGGATCCAACTTTTTCTGGGCTTTTTGCAAATGCTTTACTTCTGAAAACCGGCTTATTTCCACAAAAATATCGACAATTTTCATAACTAAGTCGTGGAGCTCTTCTTTCTGCTCCATAGTCATCTTCTGAAAATATATAAAACGAGTAGATCTACCACAATAATTCAACCGCACGAATAACATTTTCCATTGCACGGTTGTGAAAGTGTAATTCGTTAAGTCGGAGATTAAAACAAAGACTGAAAAAATGTCAAAAGACTAGAAAGAACACCTTTAAATCTACATTAAGCAGATAAAAACGTAATTGTTGATTTAGATGCGGCCGCAAAACATGTCGG
Organism: Litomosoides sigmodontis; assembly: GCA_963070105.1. Taxonomy (NCBI): domain Eukaryota; kingdom Metazoa; phylum Nematoda; class Chromadorea; order Rhabditida; family Onchocercidae; genus Litomosoides; species Litomosoides sigmodontis. Next base: position 11,722,495 of record OY718803.1, read on the forward strand.
CTAGTAATAAAATCTTCAATCAAGCGGCGCGAGAATAACCACGGCACATTTTTTTCGGTCTAAATACTGATTCATTATATCTCGCATACAATAATAAAAATTGTTTGCCATAAATTCCTTTTAAATTCTAGAAAAAAGAATTCAAAACGGTCAAACGACACAGAAAATAAATTGAAAATTTGTGGAAGTCTTTTAATCAATGATGATTCTACCAAACCTGCAGCCTTTGAAGCATACTCATTGCCAAGTTATTAGATAGTGGAACAACTCGTGGGACCAATGATATATATTGCTTCTCAAGCTCATGAAGAGGTGACTGACTAATCACAATGCGCAAATATAATCCATAAAATCTTGAAAAACACAAATGAGATGTAATTTGGAATACGTGACTGCACAATTATAATTGGTTTTTCTCTAATGTACAATTCCTTTCTGCCAATAACAATAATTTAAACTTTTACCAAGAATATCGACGGGTTACTCAGGATTACTGCATGCCGAAAAAGGAACTAATAAAAGATTCATCATTTACCTATTCAATTCGTTAAAATCTTGAGATGCAGAAAATTTTGCAAATGAATGAAGAATTGAATCTATGAACAAAACGTACTCTGCTTCCCCCAGAAAAGCAGGTAAACGAACACAATTGTTTGGTGCACGATAGAGGGCTAATATTCTTTCTGCGATCACAATATTTCTTGTCTGATACGCAAAATCCATTGCACTAATGAAAAATTCTTCATCACCTTTTTCCAACATTTGAATTGCTTCAGCCTGTTCAAGCTTTTCCAGAATATGTACTAGATGCGCTAATAGAACAGACTGTAAAAAAACATGGATTCAACATTTTAAAAAAAACGAAGAAAACGAAAATACCGTAAGCTCTACTAAGTTATGAAATAATAGATGGTCCCATTCAAAGATCAATTTGACTACATTTTACCTTATTAACGTTCCTTTGCTTTAGACAACTCTTCATTATTAACGAATACGTACGTAAACTTGGTTTACATCCCACAGCCACTGCTTCATTAAATATTTTGATTGCTGTATTAAATTGATCACGAAGCTGCTATAAATCATTTCCTTCCGACATTAAGAATCAAAGGACAGTGTAAAAATATGAAATCACTCAATAAATAAATCATTAAAATGACAAATAAACGACAATCAATTATGCCAAATCATAAATTAATTCACTAATATAAATAAAAAGAAACCATGAAATACAAAAAACAGTTCATCTCTGCAACAAAACTTACCATTGACATAGATTTCTCAATAAAAACATTGAAAATTTTAATATTCGGTTTAACACTTCGTAATGCCATATCTTTCAAATAAAATACCGCTTCTTGCCAAGTCTTAGCAATTGTAATTAGACCATGATATGCTTCAACAGTTGGAACAAAATTTCTGTCACACATTTCCTTAAATATCAATTGTTCTAAAGAATTCAAATATAACCACTGACGATAACACAATTAAATGCTTATAAAATAGGCAAGTATACCTTATAAAGTTCTAAAGCGCGTGTGGTGCATTCGGCGTTATGATATTTACATAATCCAGCTATCATTACAGAATAAATTTCTTCATCCTTCTCAAGTTCTTCGAACAAAAGATCAGCCGAACCACCCTGAAGGTTAATTACCAATTGCATTTCTTCTCCGTAAGAAACAGAAAAATCATCAAACAATGAATTTAAAAAATGTGAGGGCATCTTATTAGAATCGATTATGGGTCACTTAAAGGAGCTCTGCTATTATGAATAGCATAATGTTATTACACCATCTTTTGAATTCAAACCTTAACAACTTACAGCAATCGGTATTAGGTAACTAACAGACATTAAATATCTTCTGACCTGCAATAAGATACTCAAACACAAATTCTGTTCTATTTCAAAAATAGGTTCACGAGTGTCACTTCCACGCACGATAGACAGCCTAAATTAATGAACAACCACCCAAAGTGACAACGAGATATCAACAGTAGTGGAAGATAACAATAACGACATCAACAAATGTGACATGCCATAGATCGTTTATTATTCTAACTAAAAGACTTCTTTTTAGATTTAAATCCCTCGTCCACTCCCACATTTACCAGTTCCAATTAACATTCCTCAGAAACTCACACTATCCCATATTTCTCGTTCTTGTTCCACTTGGCAACCATAATTTCGATATCCATGCCACGGTATTTCAGCCGTTGGAATTGGCTTACCGTTATAGTAAACTAATAGGCGAAACAAATCAACCTTAAATAGCATAAAACTGTGAGGAAAGAAAATATAAGCGAATAAAAGTAAAAATACAACTTCGAAAGTTTTATTCTGCATAGTATTCCGTTTACATTTGGATGATCGTAGATTCAACAAAATCTTTCACTAGTTCCCTCACTGATAACTTCGTGCAAATAATTGTGTAATAAAAACAATTCATCAGAAGAAGTTGACGTCGGAAATTATCAGTGCACAATAGCGAAAAATCAGTAGTTCAAATAAGTTACTTTCTAACAGTAAATATTTATACTGTGAAAATTGAAATAATCGCAAAATAACTGACCAATACTTCTCGAGGTATTGTGATATTTTCGGTGGCCAATTTATCGTACAACTGATTTGCACCAATTACTTCCTTTCTTGCAATCAATTTTTGCAAGCTTTCAACGGTAGGAGAAAACTCAAAGAAATCGCATGATTTCTGTGGTCGATAAGCTTCAATACGTGGTACATCTGTATCATACATGAATAACGTTGGCCATTCTTGAGCAAGTTGTTGGGCTGCACGACGTCCCATTTCCTGTAGGCATCCTAACTTGTGTGTTTAGAATAATCTTCGTTTACCAAACCTTTCAACTGCCAGGTTTACCAAACGTAGGATAATATAATGCTGTAGTTCATAAATCCTCAAATGAAGCATCCGCCGTTGCAAAGGACAAACCAAATAGTCCGGCAATATCAAACTTGATAATCGATACATAATACATGTTTGTCCGATTTAAAAAAACTTTCGCAACAATAACTTTATGTATGGCAAGGCGGAGAAAATGTATACCCATGTCAGACAGCCAAGGAGAGAACTAGCACTTTCATCGGAATGTGAAATAAGAAAAAATTAACCTTAGCCACAAAATATAAATCGCGCTGTGAATCTGTGGGAATTGTCAGCGGATCATCGATAAGAGCAAAATGTGGAGCTGTCGGGTCGATATCGATTGTATCAGCCAATGAGCGAAGCAAATCGGTTGGACCGCGCTAAAACTATTTTCTTAAAAAAGAAAACAGCATGCAATACCCAGCATTTTGATGACGCCTTATGTCCGTGTTTCAAATCAGATAAAATTTTGTGCTTCCTATCTTCTTAAAGATCTTGGTTGTTTTACCCTAAATCTCAATCATTTTTTAAATTTCAGAACATTAACATTATGCCCAAACTGTACCCACGCATCCTTCCATTGTATACTCCACATTATTGTCTTAAGATCGCTTCTTTCTTATTTGCTAAAAATTATTGTACGCAGCACCGAAAGGTTATAATTATTTAATCCACTCACTGTTCAAAGTATATTCAACGTATTAACTCGCTAATTAATAATAATAACAATCAATAACTCATAGTAAATAATAGTGTAATGATAATACTCGATAATAACTAAGATTTAGTAACGATAACTAATATTAAGAAAAAAATACAATACTAGATAGCGACAACGGTAAAAATAGTAATAATAGACCACAGCACTAATAATAACCAAAACAGTGATCGTAACATTGATGATAACGATAGCAGCTATTATTACCATAGCAATAAATAACTTCAAATGATAAGAAGGTGAATAAATCGACTGCTGTGAGCATACCATAAAATAAATGAACTGCATACAAAACACAAAAAATATAGGAATTTCACATTTTAGTGCCAATCGGTCATGGTAAAAAAGTGCTAACATAAGCACCTTTTAAAACGTAAAAGAAGTTGGGGAAGAGTATCAAAAAATGGATGTAAATGGAAAAGAGCAAACGGAATAGGAAGAAAAACCTCAGTTCGAATAGCCGATAGTATAGAAAAAATTGCTCATCAACTCTTTAGTCCAGAATAGAATTGCTGGTTCAAAATTCAAAATTCCTATACGTAAAACTGATGCTTAAACCACAATAATAATAATGGTAAACTTCGCGAACACGAGGAAGAAAAAAACTTACCTTAATAGCATATGGTATACCGATTTCTTCCATTGTATTTGGTGATAATTGTTTATCTGTAGATGAATTGTCCATATTGCCTACAACAGTGGATGATGAGGGTCGGGTTGATACGGATATGCCCAATTTCTGCCACTTCGTTAATGATCGAAGCATGCTGCAACTGTACCACTACTACCGCACCGCTGAAAAACATTCAGTGAAGGATTGGGAAAAAATTTTATTTAATCGAATTTCGCTTACGATACAATTACTTAGAATTGTGGAAATGCGATGTTTCAGATAGAAGGTGCTGGATCACAGATTATTACTTATTACGACTTAACCTACTACAGCTTCAGCAGGTTCCATGGGTAGTCTGGTGATAAGATACACAGAATGTGAATGGTAAAAGCGAGGAGACTCAGTTTGAACAACTGTAACGGATGATAGCTGGAAAAATGACAATGACAATGAATGGTTGGCAAAAGTGATAGCTAAAGAATGATCACATACAACTAGATGCATGAGAACGGTAGCTCATGAGCGAAACTAAAATTTGAGCCATAAAATTGAAACAACGAAACACAGCGCACAATTTAATTCAGAGCATGAAATCCTTTGGCCACCTGAAAATGAGAGACGATTAACCAGCGACCAGCAGCATCAGAGATATGGGTTGTATGATGATGACACCTGTCAAACACACCATACGACGGCAGGGATTGAGAACCACGACAAAAAGCAACACACATCTATCTATCTCTTATGAATCACGAAAAAGCGGCAGTAATGAAAGGAAGGAAATAACGCATGCATCCGATGCAGGGGGAAAGAGTCAAGCACTCTCCACCAGCTATCCGGTCGCTCCACAAATAACTCCACACGTTCTAATTATGCTAATCAGGTATCAGTCATTATATTTTTGCAAACAACAAACAAGTTTGTATCCTCTGCCCAGGGTCGCCTCTAACATAAAAACTGCTACTTCGGGTCGGGATCTCCAGGAAAGCACTACCAGTATCTTGCTGCTCCACACACAAACCGCGTAAGGCAGCAGTGCGACCCTGGGCAGAGGCAAAATTGTGCGGTTCACTCTTCTTTCGCTTTGCTGGTGCTACTGCCGGATAAAGACCACTCCAACCGCCAAAGACACATTACACATCGAGTCGTACTTCTGCGTCACATACTCAGCATCCCTCCAAGACGTTGTGGAAATCCATTTATCGGCGTTCCCTATCTTATCAACACAGAATGGCCGGTGTAGAGATTTTTGTCGGCGGTATTATGGGATCGGTTTTCATGATTACCTAAGTGGTCACTATGAAGTGGCGATAACGATACCACGCTCTTCAGCTCTACAGCTCCCATCCCTTTCACGTCTCGCCTCATCCCAAGAAATAATGCCTAATCTAATGCTCCCGCCCGCACCAACCTAACTATTACATAACCTTACCAATGATAACCATTTGCACAACGATCTCATCATCATGGCATACCACGTACTACGTGCGCTTGCGCTACTCCTCCACTCCACAGCGCAGGCACAACAAGTCCTTCGCTTCAAGGGCTCTTCTCCTTCACATCGGTCTTCCTCTACCGCAGTTGTGGTGTTGCGAGACTGTCTTTGCATCCCCGCATTCTGTAAACTTACTTATCTTTTCACCTTTCCAGTTATTTCATAACTTGGTCTTTGTGAAAGAGAGAAGTGGTCGCACGGCACAAACTTCCAAATTTTTGAGTGGACGATGTAGGAATTCCAATGTGGATATGCATTTGTGGGGTGGACTAGTTATGAATGATTCCACATCTTCTTCATTATGCTTCGGAAACGAGAAAAAGATGTAGAGTGGAAGAGTTGAGTTCGAGTTTTCACCTCTTCGACTGGGCGAGATACGATCTTTTCAGGAATTTGCTTTTTGGAAGGCCTTTTTCATGGATTTGACAGGAATTTTGGATCTCAGACGGTCAGAAAAGCCTACTGCACTGCTGAATCGATTGCGTAAATTCTTGCCTGAAATTGCAACAGCAAATGCTAATTTGGTTAGTGCCGCAGAGTGCGATATTGAAATAATTGCTGTTGAAGATGGAAGCGATGCGTCGTCATCCACAGATTCCGACGACGAAACTGAAGTAGGTTCATAGCTTCAGTCTTATTAAATCAGCTTAAATTATTATCAATCTATGCGATTCTTTATGTGGTGTATCAAGTTCTGATTTTTTACTCATTTGGACATTTAATAGGTAAATGAGGCGGAAGGCTGAGTAATAAGGTGAAAAAACTTCAGAATAAGATAAAGGAACCGCATGTAGTAATGGATGTTACTACTTTAATGGAAGATGCGCCTATTCGTATGGTAATAAGTGATAGTGATTCTGATCTTGATGATGACGGCCAACAGACTTTACCGGTTGCATTCCGAACCAAAGAACCAGTGCGGAAAAGGAAACAACATTTATTGGAAAAGGGTAATGAAGAATGTATGGCTGTCAGTGAGCGGAAGGTGTCAGTGGAATCGTCAAGAATGAGCACTGAGATGGAGAAATCATTCTAATCTGTTTTTTTCTGCAGATAAAAGTATGTTATCGCTTTTGTATGCAAAAAAGCAAGTGACTTGTTTGTTGGATTGTATAATTGGTAGTAAATATGTTTTCATTCTTCATTTCTTATTTTTTGCTCATCTTTTCTCCATCTGATAAACATTCTCTTCTCCTCTCGAAATTAATGCAAAATTCAAATCAAATAATTGTCAGACTGAGCTAGTCGCATTATCATGCTTTACCCACGTCTAATTTAGTTTTCGGTTATTTTCGAAGCAAAAATTTTCAGCTCATTTACCAACAGTGAAATCAACAGTTGAGTTATCTGCTAAATAAAAAAAAAGTGCTAATGAGTATTGATTGAAGTTTCCGGCTTACTTGTTAAAAATTGAGCTTTTACGACTAGTGCATCGCTGATCTGTTATTTTAACCTTCGCTGTTATGAATGGAATGCGCTCATTTTCGTGATTGAAAGTTTCGTTGTCTCCAGTAATGGCACATTTTTTGACAAACTGCAAGATGCATTTCTTGAAGTAGGATCTTGAAGTGAGGATTGGTCTCAGCTTTCCACTATTTCACTGTTGATCAGTAGCTCTTAGAGCTTCGTTCGTGGACATAGAGCTAGCATCTTCTTCAAGTTTCAGCTTCTTCAATATCATCTTCAATTTCATAAGGCACCAAATCTGTGGTGTATTAGAATCCAAATAGATTGTAAATCTCAGGCACAGCCAAAAACAAACGTGGATGTCTCAATGAACAACAATGTGAGGATGAAAAGTTTAAAAGTGCAGCTGATTCAAAAAAAAAAATGAAAAAAAACCGTATTTGCACATTAACGAGTAGAGAATGATTTCATTTTCCGGTAGCAGTTTTTAATTCCTAAAGCTAGGCAGTCGTCCGGTCGCCGCGTTCCGCGAATTCCATGCCAATATTCTTAAGAAAGTATGAAGTTATCATTACCTTTGGAAGTTATGGATGAATACGTCACGCGACGTGTTGCAGTGTGACATCGTAAAAAGGTCGCATGCATACAATCCCAACGTGCTTCCGGAAAATTGTAGGGAAAAACATCATTCATGAGCTTAACTTGAGGCTTAACGTGAGGCCTAAATTAAGGCTTAACTTGAGCTCATCATACTTTTATTAATGAGGTGATTTAAATGAACTGAGCAGCGCCCTGCAGGACGATGTAATCAAATGCAAAGGACGTTACAAACGAGTGCATTGTTTACAAAGTTTTTCTCCAGTTTAAACTGCCGCTTTACAATTCAAAATTGCATTTCGTGGACAGTGATCAACTGAAAAAACGACCAGTGATGGTGCTCAGGTGACCGACAGCTTGTTACTTACTGTGTTGTGAAATGAGGAACAAACTACAAGTGTCTTTCGGCGATTATTATTTAGTTTGAACAAATTAGGATTCGGACATTTAGCAGAGAAGGCACAGCCTATTAAAGCTATAATTACCGTCACTCACTTCAGATGCAGAATGAGGCATGAGACGAATAGTGAAATGCAAAAAGCAAGTGGACTTCCACACTTCTCATAAAAATAGTTGAGGGTATCACAGATGAATGGAGAAAAACGCACTGCCTTGTGGATGAGCAGAACTGAAATTTGAGTTGAGGCAAATTGAACCGTAAGCGACCTGTAGAGACGAAAGCCACTGAGGTGATCATATCAGTGTGGAACATGATTGAGGGAGCAAAATTCTCATTCCTCCCACACAACAAAGGGTGAAAACTGAAGGGAAATAAGAGCCAACTTTACACTCCGATGTGAAATAGATCTGCAAAGATTTCAGGTATGAATTTCACAACTGTTGGAAACACCTCGTTGAGCGTAAATTCTGAACTAGGTTTGCAACCATGAATGTCGTCGGGACACTTGAAGAGGTGACGTGGCATGGAGTGAAAAGTACCACAAGAAGCGACACAGTAAGATGTGAAAGCAGTTTGATTGATTGTCTTTTGAATTTTCATGCGTCTCGACTGGAAATTTATTGTTTCTGGGGAACAAAACACTTCCATGAATTAAAGTCGCATTCACACTACTGCCCCAACCTATTTGCTGGCTGGCATTCAAGCCATCCAATTCATCCTTTCATCAACCGCCGATGATGGCTGGCTTCCGGCAAAAATCCTTCTCATCGATGCGACATCTTCAGGAAGAGGCCGCCCCTTCCCTCCCCCGCTTTTTTTAATATTCCTAATGAAACTCAACTGAACTATACTGGAAATGTTATGCTGATAATTGAAACGAATGAACTGGCTCCTGTTTGCCATTGCTGTAGGAAAACGGATAAAACAAGCAAATGAACTAAATGAGAATGCCCATTTTCTCCTCATTTTGATTGAAAGCTCAACGCTTCATGCTTACCACTTATTCTACTTTCACCTTCTCCGATTGCACGTACTTCCTTTCCCTTCAAACTCTTTTCAACTCATGCAATTCACCTCATTTAAATCAAATTTCACTTCATTTAGTACGCTTTTTTTCCACTTAATATGCCTTACTCATTCACCAGTCTATCTATGCTATTTGCTTCATTACTTGCGCATTTCAGTGTGTGCGCTTTAAATGAAATTGCTTTGCTCCGAGTGAATTCATTCCGTTTCGCTTTAATTGGACTAATTCAATCGTCAGTTGTCTAATATCAGGTGACATAGCACCATACAAAAAGGGAAGCTGCCTAGTAACAGCTAGTGCGCTAAAAGACAAAGCGATTCTGCAGCTACCGGGAACGCGATGTCGTTTCGTTTCCGGTAAGGTGGATGCTACTTTCCCTGTCTTACATCAACGCATTAATGTTCCGGGCGAATATGATATTATTCAGGCTGTGTTTAACGGGATAAGAAGCCCTTGGAAAGAGAGAGACGGGTTAGAAAGTTGCGTTTTTTTAATATCTAATTAGCGTTCTGTCCCAAAGCAACCCGACGTGAGCACTTTTGAATTAATCAGCAAATCTTACCCCTTGCAATTGGCTGTGATCGGTTGAAGATGCACAGTTAAAGTTACCGTGTGTTCCAAACCAATTAATTATTCATTTCGTGGTGTGACTGAGACATGGAAGGAGGCTTAGAGGAGATTGGACTATGCGAACCTCTCTCTTCAGGTGATTTTAGCTTCCTATGTCACGTAAAGTGACTAAATGTGAGGTATCTGCGCAACGAAGCTTGTCGCTTTCATTCCTTTTGGGATGGGTAATCATCTTACGTGACTTCCGATCAAAGCGTCCATCAATGAACGCGGTCAGTGTCCACTGCTAGTTACAGCATTGATGAAGAGCTGGCTTTGCACTGCTTGCACGATACGGTTGAAGAACACCACGACTTGTTCCCGAGCACATCTCGAAGGCAATCGAAGCAGCTCCACTAGCTAGAGCAGCAGCACCTTTTCCCTTCCCTCCTCCCAGAATGGAGGGAGGGGTGGGAATAAGTAAGTAAGCCTGCCTCTCCACCAGGTACACTAATCGCAATTGTCGTTTGTCACTGCCACCTCATCGTCGTCGTCGTCGTCGTCGTTACTCGTTACCGTTGCTCATAGCTCATTGCGCCGCGGTAAGGCGGAGCGAGTCAAGATGGAATGAGTGCGCGCTTTGTGGCGGTTGTTGCCACTTCTCAAGTGGATAAGGAAGGTTAGGGTGGTGGAATGGATGGAGGGAGACGTCTCACGAAACCATACGGCTAGCAGCGCTCAGTCGCTAGCCTGAAGCACTTTCCTGAAGCGAGTTCTGCTTTCTGGTACAGCCCAACAGCTTTTCACTCCGCACGCTCCTAACTTCCTTCCTCCTTCATCATCCCTTCCTCTCCAGTTCACTCGAGTTCATGAGCCGGTGGCTTTCAGGGCGATCGCGGGAGAGGGAAGGTGCTCGGGCTTCTTGTTGTTGTTGCTCGCATCCTCCTCCTCCTTCCCACCTCACCTCAGTTTCACAGTTTCTCACAGTGCTCATTGAGCAATTGCCCATTCTTCTAGCGGTGTAATTTCTAGCTGCGCTGGCGAACCATTGGCCACTAAAAGTGGAATTTGTTCATTTTAGAGCAGAAATTTTGATGACGGAAAAGTTCAAATCACTCTGCGAGTATCAGCAGCTATCATCAGTCATTCGGTTCGTTGTCGGCTACGGTGTTCAGTGTTGCTGACATGTACCTCATCATCTATCTATCCGCAACGAAGGTGAACATGACGATGAGTTGAAGCTAATCACGTTGCCACCATTATTCATTCATTCAATTAACTAATTACTAATCCAGCAGTAAGCCCCAGTCATACTTCTCTTGTTTTTCTTTTTGTTGTTGTTGTTGTTGCCGCTGCCGTTACGCTGTTGCTGCCCCACTACTACTACTACTACTACTACTACTACTACTACTACTACTACTACTACTACTACTACTACTACTACTACTACTACTACTACTACTACTACTACTACTACTACTACTACTACTACTACTACTACTACTACTACTACTACTACTGCTACTGCTACTACTGCTGCTGCTACTACTGCTGCTGCTGCTGCTGCTGCTGCTGATGTTCGAAGTCGTTAGCAACAGCTATGTCAACTTGCATGAATTCCAACGAGTCGTTAATCGAGGAGACGAGGTCGTACTATGCTAAGGTTAGCAGTAGTAGCAAGCATATCGTTTCTTCTTATCCTCGCATCCGCCCGTCCCCTCCCGATCCTCGTACCGTCCGGATCAGTGATGAGTGTTGCGTGCGTGATGATTTCATTATTGCTTGCTTCACAGCATCATTTCATGTAATTAGCATTGCTTGTCTCAAAACAAATTTAACCATTACTCAGTGCTAACAGAACCACTACTACCCGACCCTTTCTACCTGCGTTTGTGCAAGAGGGATAGGAAGTACGAGGAGGACGACGTGCTTTCATTCCCACATTTTGCCACCCACTTCACTTATCTCACCCATGCACACCTTCCTACTTAAAGAGCGCTCTCCGTGATCATTTATTAATTATTCATCTGTCTTTTCAATAAGCTACTTTACAAACTCATTTAATTGCTGAATGGGAGAGAGAGAAAGAGAGGGAGGGGGAAAGCGAGAGAGAGAGAGAGAGAAAGAGAGAGGGGGTAATAAACTTGCGGAAAGTGCTTTCAAGCAAAGTAAAGAAATTTTGTGTTACAAACTTTAATGTTCTCTTTCATATACAATCAAAGGGACTGAGCTCAGATTGGTGTGGTGGTAGGTATGGATACTTGTAGATAGATATGTAGAAATTTTTTCACTTGTGTAAACTGGCACAATCCATGAGAAGAAAGGCTCCCCGTCCGGTACCTGTTGGCATCAGTGCTAACACTCGGTGCAAACAAGCCCTCAGTGCACTCGTTGTAGGTAGAGAGGGATAAGCACGTCGTCTACCAGTAATCTGTGTTTCATCTAACCTGTGTTTTACGCCCTTTTTAAACCACCCTGTGGAAGTTTAGAACGTGTGCCAATCCGCGATTCATCACTCTTACTCAGGACACTCACCAAGCCTCCCCCTCTTCTCTTTACCTTTTCTCATTCATCATACTCGGGATGTTGTGTGCTACCGTGTACTGTACACTCGCCGGCGCCAAAGGGCCCAAAATTTCTCGGACACTTACTGTCATTTCTTCCACGTGAGGGGGGGGGGGGTTGCGGTTGCGGTTTTCCTCTGTCTCATTCAATGTGGCTTTTCTACGACGTATTGCAGCGGAAAAATCTTCAGAGCAAGTTATTACTTACTTCCACCTCATTTGTAAAAATGAAGCTTCGCTAGAGGTAATATGCATCGCGCCACTTACAGCATTGTGCGGTGCGGTCAGGTCGAGTCAGCTCACGTCGGATCAGGCGTCGCACATACATGCGCAAATGTTATTCATTACTTCTTCTCGTGAAGCTGTTCCCATCCCACATTTATTACCTATGGGAGCACTGCTCGCTGTTTCTACATGTTTGCTGAGAAGTATAGCATCTTCCAGGAAAGGAGTCATTTTGCTTGAAACATTTATGTAAAAGTGTACTTGAAGGCACTGCTCAGCCTCATATTTTCCGTGCGAAAGTGAAGCCTTCTTTGAAGAGACGAGACGGGCAGTGCGATGGAGAATTCAGTGAGAAGGATTTCCGCGATGCGTCGCTCAGCGCATCGCAATCCGAGGGAAATGTTAGCAGAAAAGGAGGGAAACGTCGTTTACGTTGCAGTTGCAAGAGATGCTGATTATTAGCTGGTAATTAACTAGATGAGTTAGCTGCCCCCACCACACCACCTCACACCGACAGCAAAAGTCTTCAACAGCTCCGTTTCCAATTTCTTCTTCTTGTCTCGACGATAGGAACCTGCAATGCGACTGCAATCCATCTACTAGTCCAATTTTCAATTAATTTTTTCCCAGCGGGTAGCTCTTATCTCCTTCCCGTCCTCTCCCCTTTTTTAGAAACTTAGCCGCACTTTTGCTATTTTCTTCTTTCTATCGTCTGTACTGTCCTTCCTAACCACATCCTGTAGGAACGAGATGCCTTAGAAAGTGAATACAGCTTCGCATCAAATTTGGAAGGGAAAATCTGCCAAACGAAAGCAAGTGTTTCGGGTGAGCGATCAGCGCCTAACGGAACATATTTTGCAAATTGTTTTATCTCCTGGCGCGACTACGCAGAGAAGTGTTGTGATTCAGTTCGCCTAGATTTCATTTCAGGCGTCTCAATTTCGAAAGTTTAATTGCGGACTAATTGATAGTCGATGTCGTAAAGAGTGGACGAGATGAGATAGTACGAAAGTTTGAAATAAATTGATTTCAGTTTGGCCGTCCCATTGGGAAGTGGAGTAAATGATTCCGTTTCGGTAGGACTACTTAAGGCCCGAGCACATTTTAGAGAGAGGGGCAGGGGCTGCTCTCTCCCTCTCTCTCGCATGACTTCACTTTCCGCCGCAATATCCATCCGCTTCAGCTGCTGTCCCTCATTCCAAAAACAAAAGATGAACCTGGGCGGAAACACAGGAGGACACTTCCATTTCATCTCACACTCATACCGTTAAGCGACGTCTCTCCCATCCGTTTTCAGATTTCTTTCTTATCATCACTTTCACCGATGTCAGGGAAGGAATGGAATGTTTGTCGAAAGGCAATATATTATTCTGTCTGTCACTGTTGAACCGCTTCAGAAAATGTGAATAAATGCAATTACTGGGTGGCGGAAAAGGGAGCGAGAAGAAGGGAAGGCTTGTAAGCGATTTGACGTTAGCACATTTGGGAATAAAAATAACAAATGTCCTTTTATTTTAAAAATTTTTTAACGGATGAGGAAGACAGAAGGAGTGGAAAATAGGAATTTTCTAAGTAGCTACTTCTTATCTTCACTCCTATGGGATTCACAAGATAATGGATATCTCGGACAGAAGGAAGACAGAGTGGGAGATAGGAAATTTCGTAGCAATACCCGAAGAAAAAAAGTAGATATACGGCACAATGCAGCACCCTATTTCACACACACACACACACACACACACACACACACACACACACACACACCTGTCCGCTTTTCTTGAAACTGTCCATAATGAATTCTGAAATCCATCTAAATCTAAATATCCATCTGAGTAGGAAGTGATTTGGAGGAAATGTTGATCACCAAAAGTCAAAGGTATGAGAGAGATTGCGAGCTGCAAAGTGGAGATTACCTGCAGGAGAAATTCATCTCGAAAGCTTAATGAATGCAACGTCGTAATTGTTACAATTTGTTTAAATTACCGCTTCAGCAACCTCAATTGGCATAAGCATTTGAGGGTGACAGAGTAATTCGCAGTGGAAGCGAGCTAATTCACCGTTTTGGTCAATGACTAACAAGTAGCCATTTTTGAATACGGAATATTCTCCTACAGCTGTTGTCGAATGGCAAATCTGAAGGAGCATGGAAGAGCAATCTGGAAGAGCATCGAATGGCAAATCATTGTTACAAGGAAAGAGATTAGTTGGACCGGACACGGTCTAGTCGGTTCCCTTCTGGAGGTACTTCCTCCAATGATTACGAAAGGGAAAAGTTTAGAAATGAAAAAAAAATGTTTTCGCCAGAGCTGATCGCTCAGTCATGCAGAGTGTGCACTGCTGGCGTGCATTTAGTTACTTTCTCCTGAATATCTCCCTGTCTGGATAAAAATAGTACGTTTAACTTCGATCAGGATGTTTGCAATTTCCGACTGCAAATCACATTTAGAAACGTAAATTCCAAGGTGGTACTTCCCACTCCTTCCTTTACAATTTAAATATAACAGAGAATTGAAGCATTCCATACACATGCCAAATTACTTCTTCAATATGCAAATTAGGCTTTTTTCACAACCTTTTGTTATTTAAGCATCCAAACTCAGGTATGCTCTAACTCAAATACCATTTAGCAGATCTGCCCGCCCGTCTGTTTGTGCATGTAAAATATTGCAGTGCGTGTGTGGCAGTGTTGTGATGAATAAAGTCAGAAAGACGTCCGCTGCCTCTTTTCATTCAAATTTCTTTTGTCATTTCGCTCGGGTTCGAGATTTAATGAAATTTCGAATCTTCACGAATTGGGAAGCAAGACTATACTAATGACTTTTTATAATATAAAAAACAGTTCGAAGTGGGTGAACAATCTGCATTGGACATAAAAGAAATTTCCTTATCTGACTAAATGGTAAAAAACTTGATAATTTCTACAAAATCATTGAAAATTTTGACAGATGCACCGAAATTTTTTGCAAATTTGAGGAAATGAGAGAATGGAATTTAGAATTTACTTTGTTGCATTGCCACCACCGTATATTTGCATAAAATTTTGTTGTACTGCCACCACCGTATTTTCTGGAAGCAATCTTTTTGTGTTGAGAAAGGTGTTTAAATTTTCCTTTCATTGCTCTCCCCTTTAAGAAGCGTATCTTTGTCGTAGGTGACTGCCTTCTGTGAATGTCAATTTTTAAATTTCACAAGTTGAATCGGATGATCAGATGTTAAATTTATTTGTTGCCCTCTAAATACCACCTTTGTGGTCATCGCGTGCCCTTAGCATTGGAAGAAGGAAAGGTGTTTGCTGCTCCTTAAAATGAATGCGACATGTCACATTGCAAGACATGGACTCCTCAGATCCTAGGTCGTCCGTAGATTTAATTACTGTTGAATGTTTTGTGGCCGCAAGCAAGACCTCTGCGATGCGTCATTTGCTCAGGTTGCCGGGAAAGGAAGTCAGAAGAAGGCTGCAGCAGCTCGACGCCTCAGTTGTGAGGCACTCGCCGTGAGCAGGAAGGGGGGGCGCAGTGAGTGAGCATTGAAGAAATGGATGGCTCGTCAAATCAAAAATTAATCTAGCCTATTATTTGCTGATGCCTGAGTTAAGTCGAACTGAACCTGTGACGAATCCGGAGCACTCCCTCCCGTCCACTGGTTCCGGTGCACCTCCTGAGCCCTCCTGAACATGTATGTTGTGCGTGCGTGGAACAAAGGAAAGAAGCCATGTGCAGCAGTAGTCCCTTGTGCAGCTAGCGAGGGAAAAAAGCATTCTTCTTTCTCTCTGTAGCATTTCAAATTCTTTTAACGTGTCGCAGCCTGTCGTGTTGCAACGTGAAATTTCTTCAGTTTTTTATCCCACTGGCGAGTGCTTATTTGCCCATTCACATATTCCTCTATCACTTCCTCTGCATCACCGGCGTATTCGCGAACCTCGCAATTGTCGTTGTATTGTTGCGGCCGACGATGCGCAGGAACCATTTCAACAGCTTTTTGATCGCAGTTGCAATATGCGACGTGACATTGATGGCTTCCTATTTCATTTTCAAACAGGTAGGTAACTTCGTTTTACATTTGAAAAATTATAAATAGATAGTAATGTCGTGAGCAACTCTAGCTCCTGATGCTTTAGTCAGCAGTGCTCTCTCTCTCTCTCTCTCATCAATGCAAACTTTCTCAAGGCCTTATTCGTTTCTCCGATAAAGACAGGATCATCGAGAAATCCACTTCATCATGTTACTGCTACTATCTTCTCCTCATCGTAGCAGTGGAAGAAAAGGTTCTCTTCTTTGCCAGTCCCTTCGCTTGACCGGTGGATGGGGATGGTGCTGAGTTGTTGATTGTACTGGGACACAAAGCAATTTTCCTTTCCATCCCGAAATCTTTTATTGAATTACGGAGAAGCAAGATTGCGTCTGGCGACAAGAAAAAAGAACGCTCAACCCATTAATCCCACTAATTTCCCTCTCCCCCCTCTCTCTCTCTCTCCCTCTCTCTCTCGCTAGATGGAAGAGCGGACTGCAAGCAATAATAGGTGAACTGCCGTGTCCCCCGGCCCTTGCAAAGCATCATTTCCAATCCTATTCGTCCAAAATTTCACTCAATCCCTTTCCGCTTCCACTGAGCAATAATACTTGCATTCTTCGGCAAAGCGCAGCTTCTGAAAACTGTCCAAACAAAATATTGAAGAAAATCCCGAAATTTTGGACATTTCGCCTCATCAACGAGATGTGTGAGATTGGTCGATCGCAGAGACTCAACAGAGTCTGCTTGTTGATCGATTTCTTTTGTAGGCATTGAGGGATCGGTGAAATTTTGCGCTTTCGTGTGCTAGTCCAACGAGTCAAAAAAACTAGGCAGGAAGGTTTGTTATTTCAGGTTGAGATATGCCACCCATGGTACTTTACCTACTTCTGGATAGTATTTACATACTTTTATGCCATTCTCTCCGTCTTTGTTCATTCCTCATCGCTTTGGCTAACTGTCAACATGGCCGTTTTACGATATTTGGTGCTAAAGCGAAGTGCAACATCCACATCAAAAATACCAATTGTCAATACTTTCAAAGCAACATTTATCGCAATCATTGCTGCTATCATTATTTCACTTCTTGGCTCCATGCCAAATATGCTAAGATATCAGGTGAGGTGAACGAATATCAGGCCCAGGCCCTCGCCTAACAATGTTGAGAATTGCTAGATTGTAGAGTGCATACTGTAACAAATAGTACCGCTGATGGGGGGAGGGAGGAGAGTGCAAACCCCCGATATCCGAGCCACTCACTCCCGCCACCCTCAACAATTCCTTCTCCTCTCCCCTCGACGGCCAACTTTGATTTCAGATTCGAGACAGCGGTTACCTGAATGTGCCAGCATACTGCACGTCAAATCAATCGGCATATGCGCATTACTACGTGGATAATCCCAAAGTGCACGCCTATAATATTGCACAGCCGTTGTGGTGGACCTGTCGCTGGGAAAGGTTTAATTTCTGGGCCGCCGGTTGGTTTTTTCATCCCTCAATGTGAC
Organism: Litomosoides sigmodontis; assembly: GCA_963070105.1. Classification (NCBI taxonomy): domain Eukaryota; kingdom Metazoa; phylum Nematoda; class Chromadorea; order Rhabditida; family Onchocercidae; genus Litomosoides; species Litomosoides sigmodontis. The sequence goes on from OY718803.1 coordinate 11,740,488, forward strand.
ACCTCTCATTGGCCAGGAATGGAGGAATGGCAGAAATGATAAAGCTCGAAAGCGTAGAAAGAAAACCACTCCATCAGTGCATAACTTCATCCTAACTGTGGCAGTACGCACCGGGCATTGATTCTCGAAATTTTAATTTGAGTTCATTTGCTATGCTAAGGCTGTCAATTGTGAGTGAGTTGTCTTCCTTCATGCGGAGATGAATTCAGCTACGTTGGTTACTACACACGCTCCTGTAAATCCATGAATAATTTTGAACACAGGAGGGCAGGAGGCTTGAAGCTCGAAGCAAAGATACCATTAGCTTTTGTTTCACGTGCACTTTTCTGAAAGCCGTAAATATGGATGGAAACAATTAGCTTAAGCAACTGCAAGCAGTAAGGCACCAATCGCTACTTGCATCCTGCCGCTGCAACTGCTGATTCAGAGAAGTAAACCAGGATACGTTCGTTCTAGGCTTGGTGCTGAAATTGATACCGTGTTTCATGCTGACAGTATTCATGACATTACTGGTACGTATGCTCATTGAAGCCCGTGAACGACGTACTCGCTTATGCCGAGGTCGCACGGGTGGCAAATCTCAGGCAGAACGCACCACTACCATGTTAACTGCCATTGTTGCTGTCTTCTTGATCACCGAATTACCACAAGGAATTCTTGTCTTTGCTATAGGTAAGTAAGTTATTCTTCAACTGACTTACACTCTATGCACTATTCAGCTGACAGACATTTAAACCATTACTTTTTTTTTATTCCCATCCTTACTACCCGGCCAATTTCAGGTTTAAAACCAGGTATTCGATATGCGATGCAATACCTCGGTGATTTTATTGATGCGCTGTCACTGATAAATAGCAGCTTCAATTTCATACTCTGTGCCTTAATGAGTGACGTGTTTAGGCAAGTTCCAACCACTCCAACCTTAGCACTTCTTCAAGATCTTCAAGTACACTTCTACATTTGGTTTCAAATTAACTTTACTGATGCTTACAGGCGGGAATTTTTGCTAACCTTTGGCTTCTGCTGCCCAAAATTCAGTGAAAACATCAGTGGTAGCGATTCCAGGGCATTAACGACCACACATCGAATTACACAATCGCAACGAAAGGAACTCATGGCTGTCGTCAAATGTACCGATGAAACAAATGATAATGACAACGTTTACTTATGAATTATATCAAAAATCAATCAAAGTATTTTACTGCATCCAAGTGGATTGATAAAAAATAAAAAATGGAATACATAAATTCAAAGCACTGCTGCTAAAGCCTAATTAAAACCTTGGCACGAATCAGACGAAAAATAAGAAGCGAGTGCGTTGCAAAACAATTCAATTAAAGTGCGTCCAGCTAGAGATCATGATGTGGAACAGAAAATAAACTCCCACCAAATCAAGAAAAGCAAACACATTGTGCGTCATAAATTTCCACATTCAAAAAATCTATTTGTGATATTCTACAACACTAACATAGGGAGCGAAATTTGAAAAAAATGTTGAGATTTCACGAAAAAACACCAAAATTTTAGTGTTAAATAATGGAAAATAAAAAAGGGAGAGGGAGAGAAAGAAGATAAAGCTATCATAAAAACGTATAAAGTAAAAAAAGTAACATCTCCGCGTTAGTATCCTATTAGGTCGGGCACAACTTTAAGAGCAATAACACCCTGATGGATAGGAGAGGAGGAGAGATGCAAAAGCTTGAGAATTTTACAGTCAATTCGGATTAACTGAAAATTTCAATAAAACAGGAATGAAGTGAAAAGTGTGCGAGCCGAACTTGAGAGGAGGCGACCGGTGGTTGGTGGAAATAGCGCCTTTCTACTGGTCACTTTCACTGTCCCTTCCTGATTCGTCGTGGAACGGGTTGATAAGAGCGTTGATTATTCCAACTACTCCTCCTTAATGAGAGATGAGAGATAGCTGAGAAGTGTGAGGAGAAGCACCTTGCCTTGCCATCAAGTCCATTTATTTTCCAAAGCAGTAGTAGAAAGCACTAACTACACTATGTTGCAATCACTTATATACTAGAAAATAATATGCCAACTGCTACTACCACTACAATTTCTACTAGTTATTCCATTCAGTGTATGTGTGTACTACACACACACACACACACACACACACACACACACACACACACACACATACAGACCCATATAGACCGCTAGCATTTATGTACAGAGATTTTCATATGCATGCATTTACTTTACTCCTATCCTTTTCATTTTCCCACGCTTTTTTTCCTTTTTTCACTCACTTCTCTTTCTCTCTTTTTTCCTCTTATTTTTTTCTTATTTTTTACTCTCTATTTAACGATGCTCGTTATTTTCCATCCTCTCTCTCATATAAGGAAAGAAAGCAGGAGAGAGAGGGAAGTTGCATTAATACAGACGTACCCACACTGTCTCTGTCTATCTTTCGATCTATCCATCTGTTATATTATTTCTTACAATGTATATATTCATACATATACATATGTATATACATGTATATACACATACATCCCTTTTTTTCTTTTCCAGCAAAAACTACAAATCAATAACAATAACAATGACAATAATAATAATAATGATAATGATGATGATAATGATGATAGTGATAAGTTATCACTATCACGATCACTATCATCATCATAATTATTCCTTAAAAAGATAGCAAAAGAGCATAGAATTTAATAATAGCGATGCTTTTTTGTAAAATTTAAAAAAACGTAAAATTTGAAAAAAAATGTTGAAATTTCACGAAAAAACACCAAAAATTAGCATTTAGTGTTAAGTAATGGAAAATAAAAGAGAGAGAAAGAGAGAAAGTTCGATAAAAATGTGTAAAATGGAGAAATGGGAAATAAACCGAAATTTAAAAATAAGTTAAAATTTCAATTAGTTTTAAATTAAAATTTTAAATGTGAAATGCTGTGACGTTAATAGAGAGGTTCAAGTAGGTGTATTGTTAGTGGAAAATTTAAATTGAAATTTGAAGTTAAAGTCAAATTGAAATTTGAAGTTTTCACTAACTTGAGCAATGGATTGTCTCGTGAAATGAAAGTTTCAGCAGGCGTGCAATCTAAAGAATTCGAGTGATTCTAACAGTGATGACGACATACGTGTACATTGTGTTAGGATCACGAAATGTCTCTGGCGAGATGTGACATTCGAAGAAAGAGTGGTGGGATGCTCCGTTGTATATGTGTGAAGTTCTACGATGTTTTAAGCTCGAGAGGTGAAAAATTTCGCAAAGTGAAGTTTTGTTGTTGATAAGCGAAAGAATGGATTGAATTTTTGGTGGAGAAAAAAGCGAGAAATTTGGATTGATGATGAATGGACGAACTGCACACGGCGCAACAGGGCAACAAGTGACAGTGATACAGTGTGGTGATGCTACGCTACTGTTTGCTACAACGGTGAAGTGAATTTTGAAGCGAGAAATTCAATTATCACTGAGGTAGTGGTAGCAGTGGCAGTGGTCATCGTCATGGTCATGCTGCTTACTTGTTGCCAGCTGATGTGGCTGTTCGAGAGCGCAGAGCGCGTGCATCATCTCCCCGATTGATTCTGTCGGCGGTTATATGCTTGTCTCAAAGGCTAAGCCATGCATGTCTAAGTTCAAATAAACCTATAAAGGTGAAACCGCGAACGGCTCATTATAACAGCTATAATGTACTTGATGTTGACTGTCCAACGTGGATAACTGTGGCAATTCTAGAGCTAATACATGCACCAAAGCTCCGACTTGTTTGAACGAGCGCATCTATTAGATTAAAACCAATGGGGTGGTCATCAGCTGCTGCTGCTGGCCACCCGTTCAGATTGGTGACTCTGAATAGCTATTGCTGATCGCATGGTCTTGCACCGGCGACATATCTATCAAGTGTCTGCCTTATCAACTTTCGATGGTAGTTTATGTGCCTACCATGGTTGTAACGGGTAACGGAGAATAAGGGTTCGACTCCGGAGAGGGAGCCTGAGAAACGGCTACCACATCCAAGGAAGGCAGCAGGCGCGCAAATTACCCACTCTCAGAATGAGGAGGTAGTGACGAAAAATAACGAGACCGTTCTCTTTGAGGCCGGTTATCGGAATGGGTAAAATTTAAACCTGTTAACGAGGATCTATGAGAGGGCAAGTCTGGTGCCAGCAGCCGCGGTAATTCCAGCTCTCAAAGTGTATATCGTCATTGCTGCGGTTAAAAAGCTCGTAGTTGGATCTGCGTCTTAGGACCTGGTCCATCCATTGGATGAGAACTGGGCTCCTAGGCTACACTGTTGCCAGTTTTCCGTGCGTTGCCTTCACTGCGCTGCGCATGGTGGCTAGCAAGTTTACCTTGAAAAAATTAGAGTGCTCAACGCGGGCTAATGCCTGAATACTCGTGCATGGAATAATGAAATAGGATCTCGGTTCTATTTTGTTGGTTTTCTGATCTGAGATAATGGTTAAGAGGGACGGACGGGGGCATTCGTATCGCTGCGTGAGAGGTGAAATTCTTGGACCGTAGCGAGACGTACGACTGCGAAAGCATTTGCCAAGAATGTCTTCATTAATCAAGAACGAAAGTCAGAGGTTCGAAGGCGATCAGATACCGCCCTAGTTCTGACCGTAAACGATACCAACTAGCGTTCCGTTGGCGGTAAATACGCCTTGACGGGCAGCTTCCCGGAAACGAAAGTTTTTCGGTTCCGGGGGAAGTATGGTTGCAAAGCTGAAACTTAAAGAAATTGACGGAAGGGCACCACCAGGAGTGGAGCCTGCGGCTTAATTTGACTCAACACGGGAAAACTCACCTGGCCCGGACACCGTGAGGATTGACAGATTGAGAGCTCTTTCATGATTCGGTGGTTGGTGGTGCATGGCCGTTCTTAGTTGGTGGAGTGATTTGTCTGGTTTATTCCGATAACGAGCGAGACTCTAGCCTACTAAATAGTTCCTGAATTGCTACTGCTGCTGTTCAGGCAACTTCTTAGAGGGACAAGCGGTGTTTAGCCGCATGAAGTTGAGCAATAACAGGTCTGTGATGCCCTTAGATGTCCAGGGCTGCACGCGCGCTACACTGGAGGAATCAGCGTGCTGTAACCATTGTCGAAAGGTACTGGTAACCCGTTGAAAATCCTCCGTGATCGGGATCGGGAATTGCAATTATTTCCCTTGAACGAGGAATTCCTAGTAAATGTGAGTCATCAGCTCACGTTGATTACGTCCCTGCCCTTTGTACACACCGCCCGTCGCTGCCCGGGACTGAGCCGTTTCGAGAAAAGCGGGGACTGCTGTTTCGATGCCTTTCGAGGTGGAGATTCTTTGGTGGAAATCGCTTTAATCGCAGTGGCTTGAACCGGGCAAAAGTCGTAACAAGGTTTCCGTAGGTGAACCTGCGGAAGGATCATTATCGAGAGCTTCTTCTCATCACAACAACAACAACAGCGGCAGCAGCATTGCGTGTAATAACGGTGATGCTTGTTGGTGTCTATACTCTATCTGAGTTGTCGCCTGACCGTCGATAACAATGAGGATGGAGCGATAGCTTAATTAATAACTGCTCGATTAATTAATTAAGTAGACTTAATAAGCATTTAAGCTAGTTATGCTACCAACAAAATAACGAAACACACACACACACACGTAAACATGTCTATACAAGAGAAAGGAGAAATTTTTTAAACTCTTAGCGGTGGATCACTTGGCTCGTGGATCGATGAAGAACGCAGCTAGCTGTGATAATTAGTGCGAATTGCAGACGCATTGAGCACAAAAATTTCGAATGCACATTGCACCATTGGGTTCACTCCCAGTGGTACGTCTGGTTGAGGGTCAATGAAGAAGAAAGTACCAATGAAAAGTGCCCAGCAACTCACTTCATCGTCCACTCACTTTCGCCACACCATCAACGACAGTCCAATTCAATTCATCAATCGTTTTGCTACGGATAATCGTTCATTGCGAGTACATTAATTTGTCGAAGGGTTATTTGAAGTGAAGTGATTGAATGCTTGATTGATTGGATCAATGATGGTGGTGAGTGATGATTGTGGTGATGGAGGGAAGGGAGTGTGCGCTTTAATTTGGAGAAGAAAGCGTTAGGTGATAATTGCAAAACAAGATGAATGGTTGCAATTACCCCCTAATAAGTGAGTAAAAATAAGAGTAATAAAAGTTATGTGTTATGCAAGATGCACGTACGTGGCATGAGTAGTAGTAGCAAACACGTAAATTTTTATTACAATTATTGTCATACATAGTTGCGAGAAATTCTTTTTACATATAAAATAACTGGTGAGCAGCAAGCAGCAGCAGCACAGCTTAAGTGTGTAAAGAGAATTAGCAAGAAGTGAGTGACATCACGGCGGCGCTATGTATGCGTGACATCGTCATTTGTGACCTCAACTCAGTCGTGGCTACCCGCTGAATTTAAGCATATAACTAAGCGGAGGAAAAGAAACTAACGAGGATTTCCCGAGTAACAGCGAGTGAAAAGGAAAGAGCCCAGCGCTGAATCCAGTAGATAACCATGTACACTATATGGAAATGTAGCGTATAGGTATGGTCGATCGTCACGTACTGCTACACCCAAAGTCCCCTTGAGCGGGGCTACAGTCCATAGAAGGTGCTAGACCTGTACGGGTGCAGTGGCGTTACGAAGGATTATACTTTGGAGTCGGGTTGCTTGAGATTGCAGCCTAAAGAGGGTGGTAAACCTCATCTAAGGCTAAATACGACCACGAGACCGATAGCAAACAAGTACCGTGAGGGAAAGTTGCAAAGAACTTTGAAGAGAGAGTTCAAGAGGGCGTGAAACCGCTGGGATGGAAACGGATAGAGTTAACGAAACTTGCCGGTATTCAACCATTCAATTTAGCAACTCTTGCACGCGTTCATGCACGTTACGTACGTGCGTGCATGCTCGTTTGTAGGAGCTTGAAGTGCTAAATTTAGATTGGTGTATTTACCGGTGGTATGCATCGAGAGCTTCGTTTATAGCATATTTAAGAGTTATTTAGTGGACTAGTTATTGAAAATGTAATAGCTGGAATCCTAAATGACACCTGAAATATGTCTTAGATGAAGTGTGTGTTCTCTTGCGCTCGCTAATATGCGCCTATACTCTCTACTAGTTATGCATCTACATGTGGTCGCTTGCGCGACTTGATCAGTTGATACTGATTGGTGGAGTTGTATAGGGTGTATGTTGCGCGTGTAACGGCAACAACGTTACACGGTACATCTCGGTGTGAACGTTAATCACCTATCTGACCCGTCTTGAAACACGGACCAAGGAGTCTAGCGTATACGCAAGTTATTGGGTGGTAAACCTGTGAAATGTCAAAAAGCATAATGAAAGTAAAGATTATCGTTAGGTATAATTGATATGTGAGCTGCACGTGGTTTCATGTGTGGCGCAACATAGCCCCGTCCACACGTTGCTGCTAGCAGCAATAGGGCGGAGGTAGAGCGTATATGCTGGGACCCGAAAGATGGTGAACTATACCTGAGCAGGATGAAGCCAGAGGAAACTCTGGTGGAGGTCCGAAGCGATTCTGACGTGCAAATCGATCGTCTGACTTTGGTATAGGGGCGAAAGACTAATCGAACCATCTAGTAGCTGGTTCCCTCTGAAGTTTCCCTCAGGATAGCTGGAGTACGCGCGCACGCGCAGTTATATTCGGTAAAGCGAATGATTAGAGGAATTGTGGGACGAAACGTCTTCAACCTATTCTCAAACTTTCAATGGGTATGACGTCTTGCTTGCTTGAACGTGAAGCACAGACATTGAATGTGTACTCTAAGTGGGCCATTTTTGGTAAGCAGAACTGGCGCTGTGGGATGAACCAAACGTTGAGTTAAAGTGCCAAACTTTCCGCTCATTAGACCCCATGAAAGGCGTTGGTTGATATAGACAGCAGGACGGTGGCCATGGAAGTTGGAAACCGCTAAGGAGTGTGTAACAACTCACCTGCCGAATCAACTAGCCCTGAAAATGGATGGCGCTTGAGCGGAAGACTTATACTCAACCGTTGCGTGGGCTTGTGTTTGCGCGCGAGAGAGAGCGAACCTGGCCGCAACGAGTAAGAGGGTCGCAGTGGTTAGCGTTGAAGACTTTGGGCGTAGGCCCGGTTGGAGCTTCCATTGGTGCAGATCTTGGTGGTAGTAGCAAATATTCAAGTGAGATCCTTGAAGACTGAAGTGGAGAAGGGTTCCACGTGAACAGCAGTTGAATGTGGGTCAGTCGATCCTAAGATATTGGCTAGTGCCGTTGAATAAAAGACATAGGAGTGATGGAGATTGCACTAATCGTCCAGAATGCTGATGTGTGTTTGATCGAAAGGGAAACGGGTTAATATTCCCGTACCTGGACACGGAGATGAATTCTCATTGTGAGAATTTAGCGCGGTAACGCAAATGAACTCGGAAACATTGAGGAAAGCCCGAGCCAGAGTTCTCTTTTCTGGTTAAGGAACGGACTCCCTGGAATCGGTTCAGCCGGAGATAGGGACGTTGTGTGCATTTGTTTTCCGTAAAGCGCCACGGTTCCTGTGGTGTCTCGTACGCTTTGCTCGATCCATGAAAATCCGAGGGAAGCTATTTGAATTTCGTGCCAGATCGTACCCATATCCGCAGCAGGTCTCCAAGGTGAACAGCCTCTAGTCGATAGAATAATGTAGGTAAGGGAAGTCGGCAAATTAGATCCGTAACTTCGGGATAAGGATTGGCTCTAAGGACTGGGCCGGTCGGGCTGTAGCGTGAAGTAAGCGTGATTGGTTCCATGCAGTGTGGCATTAGTTTCTTACGAGGAATTGATGGAGCTCGGCTAGTGTTCCAATTATCTTGTGAATCGTTACAGCTGCGTGTGTCGCACGCGTACACGCCGCTGCCCCTGTGTGGTGGTGGTGGTGGCGCGGATTCGGCCGGCGCTAAACAGTCAGCTTAGAACTGGCACGGACTCGGGGAATCCGACTGTCTAATTAAAACAGAGGAGACAGATGGCCCTTGCGGGCGCTGACTGTCTCTGATTTCTGCCCAGTGCTCTGAATGTAAAAGTGAAGAAATTCAACGAAGCGCGGGTAAACGGCGGGAGTAACTATGACTCTCTTAAGGTAGCCAAATGCCTCGTCATCTAATTCGTGACGCGCATGAATGGATTAACGAGATTCCCACTGTCCCTATCTACTATCTAGCGAAACCACAGCCAAGGGAACGGGCTTGGCGGACACAGCGGGGAAAGAAGACCCTGTTGAGCTTGACTCTAGTCCGACTCTGTGAAGAGTCATGAGAGGTGTAGCATAAGTGGGAGGTCGCGCTCGGCGCGGCCACCAATGAAATACCACTACTTTCATCGATTCTTTACTTATTCGGTTGAGCGAGAGTTGAGGCGTCGTCGACGCTTCGAGATTTTTGATTTAAGTCGGGTTGTCGCCAGCCGGCGGCGATCTGACGACTCGCACCGAAGACAGTGTCAGGCGGGGAGTTTGACTGGGGCGGTACATCTGTCAAACTGTAACGCAGGTGTCCTAAGGCTAGCTCAGAGAGGACGGAAACCTCTCGTAGAGTAAAAGGGCAAAAGCTCGCTTGATCTTGATTTCCAGTACGAATACAGACCGCGAAAGCGTGGCCTATCGATCCTTTTGCCATTCAATAGAAGGTTTCTAGCAAGAGGTGTCAGAAAAGTTACCACAGGGATAACTGGCTTGTGGCAGCCAAGCGTCCATAGCGACGTTGCTTTTTGATCCTTCGATGTCGGCTCTTCCTATCATTGCGAAGCAGAATTCGCCAAGCGTTGGATTGTTCACCCACCAATAGGGAACGTGAGCTGGGTTTAGACCGTCGTGAGACAGGTTAGTTTTACCCTACTGTGAGATGTTGTTGCGATAGTAATCCTGCTCAGTACGAGAGGAACCGCAGGTTCAGACATTTGGTTCATGTGCTTGGCCGATCGGCCAATGGTGCGAAGCTACCATCTGAGGGATTATGACTGAACGCCTCTAAGTCAGAATCCCACCTAGACAAAGCAACGATAAATTTGCTCCCCGGTGTCGGGAGGCACTATTATGTTAGCGAGCAAGCTAACAGCTAATGCCCCATTAAATGGCATCTTCCACTTAATCGAATGGTTCAGTGGTTGCCAAAACCGGATCACTCTCTGGTGCAATGTCGGGGCGCAAGATCACTTGCAGACGACTTGATTACTGGTCAAGGTGTTGTAAGCAGTAAAGCAGCCTCCATACTGCGATCTGTTGAGACTTATCCTTTGATTGGACGATTTGTTTTTATTACTACCATTTATATACTAGAAAATAAACATATGCGCGCGCAACAACACTACGCGTCCTTACTTATATGCTAGAAAATAGGTGCGTGCGTTGCTGCTACTACCACTACTACTACTACTGCATTTCAATCTGCATGAAACACACACACACCGCTAGCATTTTATGTACAGAGAATTTTTTTTTTCATATGCATGCATCCATTTACTTCTCCCCCACATTTTTTTTCTCACACCTTTTTTCTTTTCTCGCTCACTTCCCTTTCTCTCTCTTTTTCTCTCCATTTAACCATGTACATTATTTTCCACTCTCAATAATAACAATAATAATAAAATGTCATTATCATTATTCATTACTAATTCTCATCATCATCATCATCATCGCCATCAGTGATGCAACCATCCCCGAAATGCGCCTAATCGTTTTATTTTCTTTTGTTTTGTTTTCAATTCTGAAATTAAAGTGAAATAATTGGAATGCATTTAACAGAAAAAAGAACAATAACAATAATTTTTGAAATTTCAAACACAGTTAGTAAATTAATGCAAAAGCAAAAGAGGGGGAGAGAAAGAAGATAAAGCTATCATAAAAATGTATAAAGTAGAAAAAAGTAACATCTCCGCGTTAATATCCTATTAGGTCGGGCATAACCTTAACAGCAAGAACACCCTCATAGGAGAGATGCCAAAGCTTGAGCATTTTACAATCAATTCGGATTAACTGAAAATTTCAATAAAATACGAGAAGAGTGTGCGGAAAGTGTGCGAGCCGAACTTCTTGAGAGGAGGCGACCTGTGGTTGGTGGAAATAGCGCTTTGCTACTGGTCACTTTCACTGTCCTCTCCTGACTCGTCATATAACAGGTTGATAAGAACATTCATTATTCCAATTGCTCTGCCTTGCCACCTTGTCCATTTATTTTCAAAAGCAGTGGTAGAAAAACTGTGGTAGACTAAATGGAACCACTAAAGCCGAACTTGAGAGGAGGCAGCCAGAGCTGTTTTTGTTGGCTGAGGTGTACGTCCTAGCTGGCGGAAATGGCGTTTCGCTGCTGGTCACTTTCACTGTCCCTTCCTGATTCGTCATATAACAGGTTGATAAGAGCATTATTCCAATTGCTCCTTAATGAGAGTAGTGAGATGGCTGAGAAGTGTGAGGAGAAGCGCCTTGCCTTGCCACCATGTCCATTTATTTTCAAAAGCAGTGGTAGAAAAACTGTGGTAGATTCTTGGAACCACTAGAAGCGCTGGTGGGTGTACTCTCATTATTAATGCAAATTAATTAATCAATTAATTCTGGGTAGCTTTCGCTATGCTTTCTTTCAATGGATATTGGCATTGCTGGTTTTCTCTCTTACCTATATGCTAGAAAATAAGTGCGCGCGTTGCTGCTACTACCACTACTACTACTACTACTATTCATGCATTTATCTGCATGAAACACACACACACACACACATACACACACACACACACCGCTAGCATTTTATGTACAGAGAATTTTTTTTTCATATGCATGCATCCATTTACTTCCCCCCCACATTCTTTTTTTTTTTCTCACACTTTTCATTTCTCACTCACTTTCTCTCTCTTTTTCTCTCCATTTAACCATGTACATTATTTTCCACTCTCAATAATAGCAATAATAATAAAATGTCATTATCATTATTCATTACTAATTCTCATCATCATCATCATCATCGCCATCAATGATGCAACCATCCCCAAAATGCGCCTAATCGTTTTGTTTTGTTTTCAATTCTGAAATTAAAGTGAAATAATTGGAATGCATTTAATAGAAGAAAAAGCAATGACAATAATTTTTGAAATTTCCAACACAATTAGTATTTGGCGTTAAATTCACTCTCAAATTAGTATTTGGCGTCAAATTCACTTCTGTGCTTTCTTTCAATGGATATTGGCATTGCTGGTTTTCTCTCTCTTTGGAGAGCCGACGTGCACCCAACAACTGTTGTCAACATCCCCGTCCTATAACCTTTATTCATATTCTAGCAAGTTTCGAATTCTACATGATCAAGTTGCGCTTTCCTGGTTTACATGATGCACAGTGGTTGTAGCTGAAGCAAAATTGCTTGAATTGTTTAAAAGATGTATTGGGTAGTAGTGAACCATGAACTGTGCCAAAATCGTCATACTGTAGTTGTGATTGAAGTAAGCTCAAGCTACTTCACCACATCGTCATACTGTAGTTGAGATTGAAGTAAGCTCAAGCTACTTCACCACATTGTGAAAATGATTTTCGCTACAGACATCGGTTGAGTCACAAGATTGCTGTGCTCATTGTCACCCAAAAGTCACCTGCATTCATCGCTTTCAAAATATCATTGCAGACGAGCATCGGTTTATGCATCAATTTCGCCACTCACGTCGGCTACCGAATCTGTCGGATGCGGATGAACGTATTCAAGATGCCCTCGGAGAGCTTGGTTGGCCTGCCGAGAATTCCCAAACCAACCTGGTGACAACCTCCCGACTACCCTGCCGACAATACCGCAGCTTTGGCCTCACAGTTAACTACAATTAATTTACAAGTTATATATCTATTTAACCGTTGTTGCAAGTTATATATCTATTTAACCGTTGTTGCAAGTTATATATCTATTTAACCGTTGTTGCAAGTTAGATATCTATTTAACCGTTGTTGCAAGCCATAATTTAGCTTATTTCGCAATGTCTAAGACGATTCTATTCTATGTCAGCATTGGTTAATTCCTACATGGCCAGTGGTACGAGGTGGTACTTCAGCATTTCTAGCTATTGTTGTGATGATGCTGGTACCATCGAATGCGGTGCGCATGTTCGCGCCCTTACATCCATCCTGGCTGTTCTTACGGGTCTTTTTCATGGAGCTGTTTTACTGCCTGTCATTGTCAGGACATTTGCTTCCTATCCTACTTGCGAAAAGAACCTCCAAGTAAAGGGATAATTCAAGCAATCCCGGACGAACAAATTAACAAATGTGAAAAAGGACTTCCTGCTCATCGCTGAGCGGTCCAAGGTGAATGGCCTGCGTCACTTCCAAAAGCTTCATGCATCACAGATGCCCCTTTAAAAATGAAAAACACTCATTAATCACTTCCAAACGCTTCATGGATCACAGATACCCCTTTAAAAATGAAAAGCACTCATTATTTTCACTCGTTCCCAGTCACAGCAATAAATTTTTCATTAAAGAGAAACAATTGAATTCTGTTGAAACAGTTGAATTCTGATATCGATCATGGCATGGCAGATTCACTGGAAATATTTGTGCAGTGTTTGGACATTCCAAGCCCACCACGTGTTGTTCGTACACCCACCGCGTTTCACACGCCTCAGCTGGAGCAGGAAGGGGAAATTCGAACCCAACCCCTGCATTACTCCAAAGGCTTCTCTTTTTACCTCTATTCCACAAATTAAGGAAAGGAAAGGTCTCCATTGGAACCCACTGCTGCACCTGCACAATGGTTCACATCACGTAGAACCAATCCTCATGTGCAATTCGCACTATGTGAACCCAGGCATTTCCCAAGCATTTCATTCAATCTCTAATTTACAATGAAAACATTGCAATTAGAAAAAAAAGTTAAAGCAGCTGATGGAGGCATGTCGCGATGGACCGCAATCTTTGCCATCAATGATAAAGAATGGAGTAAGTGCCATTAAATCACACATCATTTGCATACAGCACGCCAAAGGGTTCTCGAATTGCTATTGCCTAAAAAATGTTAAATGCTTTTCTGAAAACCAACACCAACGACACTGTGTTGCTGACCATTGGAACTAAACATGAAAAAGCTTCACCTTATTACATTCCTGACGTGATAGTATGTTCAACACAGAAAGCAATGCAAGTCAGAGGCCAGCACACAACTACTACCCACAGCAGATAGATGCTGTCCATCACAATCCATCCACCTAATACAACGCTATTCATTCGACCTCTTCACCCATTACGGAGAGTACCTGTACTTGTGTACAAATGATGAGGGAAGCAACTACAGAAGAGGGAAGGTATAAATAAGTTTGCTACGTTTAAGAAAACGATGAACAGAGGAGAGGAAGATGATGGTACTGTACAACAATTCACACCACAGGCATCGACCTGAGGTAAAACAATTACAGCAAACGCCAGACGTCCTAAACGGGCAGCTAAAGCCATTGGTCACATCACTGCCATTTATCACATTCACATTGGCGCATTCCAAAATACTGTACACGTACACGTTCCTTACCAATCTCTTCCAACTGCTGCTGATATACGCATACCTCAAGATGACACCACAGCCACGAGAAAAATGAAACGTTCAATAAGATAGAGTCAACAAATCTCCTGTACCCATCAATTTTTAGGCCCGTCGATTTTCAGACCTACCAATCTTCAGGCTCACCAATTCTTAAAGACATCGATTTTTAAACCCATCGCTTCTTAGGCCTATCGATCCTTAAACCCATCAATTCAGATCTCCATCGATTCTTAGGCTTAGGCTTAGGCTTAGGCTTAGGCTTAGGCTTAGGCTTAGGCTTAGGCTTAGGCTTAGGCTTAGGCTTAGGCTTAGGCTTAGGCTTAGGCTTAGGCTTAGGCTTAGGCTTAGGCTTAGGCTTAGGCTTAGGCTTAGGCTTAGGCTTAGGCTTAGGCTTAAGCTTAGGCTTAGGCTTAGGCTTAGGCTTAGGCTTAGGCTTAGGCTTAGGCTTAGGCTTAGGCTTAGGCTTAGGCTTAGGCTTAGGCTTAGGCTTAGGCTTAGGCTTAGGCTTAGGCTTAGGCTTAGGCTTAGGCTTAGGCTTAGGCTTAGGCTTAGGCTTAGGCTTAGGCTTAGGCTTAGGCTTAGGCTTAGGCTTAGGCTTAGGCTTAGGCTTAGGCTTAGGCTTAGGCTTAGGCTTAGGCTTAGGCTTAGGCTTAGGCTTAGGCTTAGGCTTAGGCTTAGGCTTAGGCTTAGGCTTAGGCTTAGGCTTAGGCTTAGGCTTAGGCTTAGGCTTAGGCTTAGGCTTAGGCTTAGGCTTAGGCTTAGGCTTAGGCTTAGGCTTAGGCTTAGGCTTAGGCTTAGGCTTAGGCTTAGGCTTAGGCTTAGGCTTAGGCTTAGGCTTAGGCTTAGGCTTAGGCTTAGGCTTAGGCTTAGGCTTAGGCTTAGGCTTAGGCTTAGGCTTAGGCTTAGGCTTAGGCTTAGGCTTAGGCTTAGGCTTAGGCTTAGGCTTAGGCTTAGGCTTAGGCTTAGGCTTAGGCTTAGGCTTAGGCTTAGGCTTAGGCTTAGGCTTAGGCTTAGGCTTAGGCTTAGGCTTAGGCTTAGGCTTAGGCTTAGGCTTAGGCTTAGGCTTAGGCTTAGGCTTAGGCTTAGGCTTAGGCTTAGGCTTAGGCTTAGGCTTAGGCTTAGGCTTAGGCTTAGGCTTAGGCTTAGGCTTAGGCTTAGGCTTAGGCTTAGGCTTAGGCTTAGGCTTAGGCTTAGGCTTAGGCTTAGGCTTAGGCTTAGGCTTAGGCTTAGGCTTAGGCTTAGGCTTAGGCTTAGGCTTAGGCTTAGGCTTAGGCTTAGGCTTAGGCTTAGGCTTAGGCTTAGGCTTAGGCTTAGGCTTAGGCTTAGGCTTAGGCTTAGGCTTAGGCTTAGGCTTAGGCTTAGGCTTAGGCTTAGGCTTAGGCTTAGGCTTAGGCTTAGGCTTAGGCTTAGGCTTAGGCTTAGGCTTAGGCTTAGGCTTAGGCTTAGGCTTAGGCTTAGGCTTAGGCTTAGGCTTAGGCTTAGGCTTAGGCTTAGGCTTAGGCTTAGGCTTAGGCTTAGGCTTAGGCTTAGGCTTAGGCTTAGGCTTAGGCTTAGGCTTAGGCTTAGGCTTAGGCTTAGGCTTAGGCTTAGGCTTAGGCTTAGGCTTAGGCTTAGGCTTAGGCTTAGGCTTAGGCTTAGGCTTAGGCTTAGGCTTAGGCTTAGGCTTAGGCTTAGGCTTAGGCTTAGGCTTAGGCTTAGGCTTAGGCTTAGGCTTAGGCTTAGGCTTAGGCTTAGGCTTAGGCTTAGGCTTAGGCTTAGGCTTAGGCTTAGGCTTAGGCTTAGGCTTAGGCTTAGGCTTAGGCTTAGGCTTAGGCTTAGGCTTAGGCTTAGGCTTAGGCTTAGGCTTAGGCTTAGGCTTAGGCTTAGGCTTAGGCTTAGGCTTAGGCTTAGGCTTAGGCTTAGGCTTAGGCTTAGGCTTAGGCTTAGGCTTAGGCTTAGGCTTAGGCTTAGGCTTAGGCTTAGGCTTAGGCTTAGGCTTAGGCTTAGGCTTAGGCTTAGGCTTAGGCTTAGGCTTAGGCTTAGGCTTAGGCTTAGGCTTAGGCTTAGGCTTAGGCTTAGGCTTAGGCTTAGGCTTAGGCTTAGGCTTAGGCTTAGGCTTAGGCTTAGGCTTAGGCTTAGGCTTAGGCTTAGGCTTAGGCTTAGGCTTAGGCTTAGGCTTAGGCTTAGGCTTAGGCTTAGGCTTAGGCTTAGGCTTAGGCTTAGGCTTAGGCTTAGGCTTAGGCTTAGGCTTAGGCTTAGGCTTAGGCTTAGGCTTAGGCTTAGGCTTAGGCTTAGGCTTAGGCTTAGGCTTAGGCTTAGGCTTAGGCTTAGGCTTAGGCTTAGGCTTAGGCTTAGGCTTAGGCTTAGGCTTAGGCTTAGGCTTAGGCTTAGGCTTAGGCTTAGGCTTAGGCTTAGGCTTAGGCTTAGGCTTAGGCTTAGGCTTAGGCTTAGGCTTAGGCTTAGGCTTAGGCTTAGGCTTAGGCTTAGGCTTAGGCTTAGGCTTAGGCTTAGGCTTAGGCTTAGGCTTAGGCTTAGGCTTAGGCTTAGGCTTAGGCTTAGGCTTAGGCTTAGGCTTAGGCTTAGGCTTAGGCTTAGGCTTAGGCTTAGGCTTAGGCTTAGGCTTAGGCTTAGGCTTAGGCTTAGGCTTAGGCTTAGGCTTAGGCTTAGGCTTAGGCTTAGGCTTAGGCTTAGGCTTAGGCTTAGGCTTAGGCTTAGGCTTAGGCTTAGGCTTAGGCTTAGGCTTAGGCTTAGGCTTAGGCTTAGGCTTAGGCTTAGGCTTAGGCTTAGGCTTAGGCTTAGGCTTAGGCTTAGGCTTAGGCTTAGGCTTAGGCTTAGGCTTAGGCTTAGGCTTAGGCTTAGGCTTAGGCTTAGGCTTAGGCTTAGGCTTAGGCTTAGGCTTAGGCTTAGGCTTAGGCTTAGGCTTAGGCTTAGGCTTAGGCTTAGGCTTAGGCTTAGGCTTAGGCTTAGGCTTAGGCTTAGGCTTAGGCTTAGGCTTAGGCTTAGGCTTAGGCTTAGGCTTAGGCTTAGGCTTAGGCTTAGGCTTAGGCTTAGGCTTAGGCTTAGGCTTAGGCTTAGGCTTAGGCTTAGGCTTAGGCTTAGGCTTAGGCTTAGGCTTAGGCTTAGGCTTAGGCTTAGGCTTAGGCTTAGGCTTAGGCTTAGGCTTAGGCTTAGGCTTAGGCTTAGGCTTAGGCTTAGGCTTAGGCTTAGGCTTAGGCTTAGGCTTAGGCTTAGGCTTAGGCTTAGGCTTAGGCTTAGGCTTAGGCTTAGGCTTAGGCTTAGGCTTAGGCTTAGGCTTAGGCTTAGGCTTAGGCTTAGGCTTAGGCTTAGGCTTAGGCTTAGGCTTAGGCTTAGGCTTAGGCTTAGGCTTAGGCTTAGGCTTAGGCTTAGGCTTAGGCTTAGGCTTAGGCTTAGGCTTAGGCTTAGGCTTAGGCTTAGGCTTAGGCTTAGGCTTAGGCTTAGGCTTAGGCTTAGGCTTAGGCTTAGGCTTAGGCTTAGGCTTAGGCTTAGGCTTAGGCTTAGGCTTAGGCTTAGGCTTAGGCTTAGGCTTAGGCTTAGGCTTAGGCTTAGGCTTAGGCTTAGGCTTAGGCTTAGGCTTAGGCTTAGGCTTAGGCTTAGGCTTAGGCTTAGGCTTAGGCTTAGGCTTAGGCTTAGGCTTAGGCTTAGGCTTAGGCTTAGGCTTAGGCTTAGGCTTAGGCTTAGGCTTAGGCTTAGGCTTAGGCTTAGGCTTAGGCTTAGGCTTAGGCTTAGGCTTAGGCTTAGGCTTAGGCTTAGGCTTAGGCTTAGGCTTAGGCTTAGGCTTAGGCTTAGGCTTAGGCTTAGGCTTAGGCTTAGGCTTAGGCTTAGGCTTAGGCTTAGGCTTAGGCTTAGGCTTAGGCTTAGGCTTAGGCTTAGGCTTAGGCTTAGGCTTAGGCTTAGGCTTAGGCTTAGGCTTAGGCTTAGGCTTAGGCTTAGGCTTAGGCTTAGGCTTAGGCTTAGGCTTAGGCTTAGGCTTAGGCTTAGGCTTAGGCTTAGGCTTAGGCTTAGGCTTAGGCTTAGGCTTAGGCTTAGGCTTAGGCTTAGGCTTAGGCTTAGGCTTAGGCTTAGGCTTAGGCTTAGGCTTAGGCTTAGGCTTAGGCTTAGGCTTAGGCTTAGGCTTAGGCTTAGGCTTAGGCTTAGGCTTAGGCTTAGGCTTAGGCTTAGGCTTAGGCTTAGGCTTAGGCTTAGGCTTAGGCTTAGGCTTAGGCTTAGGCTTAGGCTTAGGCTTAGGCTTAGGCTTAGGCTTAGGCTTAGGCTTAGGCTTAGGCTTAGGCTTAGGCTTAGGCTTAGGCTTAGGCTTAGGCTTAGGCTTAGGCTTAGGCTTAGGCTTAGGCTTAGGCTTAGGCTTAGGCTTAGGCTTAGGCTTAGGCTTAGGCTTAGGCTTAGGCTTAGGCTTAGGCTTAGGCTTAGGCTTAGGCTTAGGCTTAGGCTTAGGCTTAGGCTTAGGCTTAGGCTTAGGCTTAGGCTTAGGCTTAGGCTTAGGCTTAGGCTTAGGCTTAGGCTTAGGCTTAGGCTTAGGCTTAGGCTTAGGCTTAGGCTTAGGCTTAGGCTTAGGCTTAGGCTTAGGCTTAGGCTTAGGCTTAGGCTTAGGCTTAGGCTTAGGCTTAGGCTTAGGCTTAGGCTTAGGCTTAGGCTTAGGCTTAGGCTTAGGCTTAGGCTTAGGCTTAGGCTTAGGCTTAGGCTTAGGCTTAGGCTTAGGCTTAGGCTTAGGCTTAGGCTTAGGCTTAGGCTTAGGCTTAGGCTTAGGCTTAGGCTTAGGCTTAGGCTTAGGCTTAGGCTTAGGCTTAGGCTTAGGCTTAGGCTTAGGCTTAGGCTTAGGCTTAGGCTTAGGCTTAGGCTTAGGCTTAGGCTTAGGCTTAGGCTTAGGCTTAGGCTTAGGCTTAGGCTTAGGCTTAGGCTTAGGCTTAGGCTTAGGCTTAGGCTTAGGCTTAGGCTTAGGCTTAGGCTTAGGCTTAGGCTTAGGCTTAGGCTTAGGCTTAGGCTTAGGCTTAGGCTTAGGCTTAGGCTTAGGCTTAGGCTTAGGCTTAGGCTTAGGCTTAGGCTTAGGCTTAGGCTTAGGCTTAGGCTTAGGCTTAGGCTTAGGCTTAGGCTTAGGCTTAGGCTTAGGCTTAGGCTTAGGCTTAGGCTTAGGCTTAGGCTTAGGCTTAGGCTTAGGCTTAGGCTTAGGCTTAGGCTTAGGCTTAGGCTTAGGCTTAGGCTTAGGCTTAGGCTTAGGCTTAGGCTTAGGCTTAGGCTTAGGCTTAGGCTTAGGCTTAGGCTTAGGCTTAGGCTTAGGCTTAGGCTTAGGCTTAGGCTTAGGCTTAGGCTTAGGCTTAGGCTTAGGCTTAGGCTTAGGCTTAGGCTTAGGCTTAGGCTTAGGCTTAGGCTTAGGCTTAGGCTTAGGCTTAGGCTTAGGCTTAGGCTTAGGCTTAGGCTTAGGCTTAGGCTTAGGCTTAGGCTTAGGCTTAGGCTTAGGCTTAGGCTTAGGCTTAGGCTTAGGCTTAGGCTTAGGCTTAGGCTTAGGCTTAGGCTTAGGCTTAGGCTTAGGCTTAGGCTTAGGCTTAGGCTTAGGCTTAGGCTTAGGCTTAGGCTTAGGCTTAGGCTTAGGCTTAGGCTTAGGCTTAGGCTTAGGCTTAGGCTTAGGCTTAGGCTTAGGCTTAGGCTTAGGCTTAGGCTTAGGCTTAGGCTTAGGCTTAGGCTTAGGCTTAGGCTTAGGCTTAGGCTTAGGCTTAGGCTTAGGCTTAGGCTTAGGCTTAGGCTTAGGCTTAGGCTTAGGCTTAGGCTTAGGCTTAGGCTTAGGCTTAGGCTTAGGCTTAGGCTTAGGCTTAGGCTTAGGCTTAGGCTTAGGCTTAGGCTTAGGCTTAGGCTTAGGCTTAGGCTTAGGCTTAGGCTTAGGCTTAGGCTTAGGCTTAGGCTTAGGCTTAGGCTTAGGCTTAGGCTTAGGCTTAGGCTTAGGCTTAGGCTTAGGCTTAGGCTTAGGCTTAGGCTTAGGCTTAGGCTTAGGCTTAGGCTTAGGCTTAGGCTTAGGCTTAGGCTTAGGCTTAGGCTTAGGCTTAGGCTTAGGCTTAGGCTTAGGCTTAGGCTTAGGCTTAGGCTTAGGCTTAGGCTTAGGCTTAGGCTTAGGCTTAGGCTTAGGCTTAGGCTTAGGCTTAGGCTTAGGCTTAGGCTTAGGCTTAGGCTTAGGCTTAGGCTTAGGCTTAGGCTTAGGCTTAGGCTTAGGCTTAGGCTTAGGCTTAGGCTTAGGCTTAGGCTTAGGCTTAGGCTTAGGCTTAGGCTTAGGCTTAGGCTTAGGCTTAGGCTTAGGCTTAGGCTTAGGCTTAGGCTTAGGCTTAGGCTTAGGCTTAGGCTTAGGCTTAGGCTTAGGCTTAGGCTTAGGCTTAGGCTTAGGCTTAGGCTTAGGCTTAGGCTTAGGCTTAGGCTTAGGCTTAGGCTTAGGCTTAGGCTTAGGCTTAGGCTTAGGCTTAGGCTTAGGCTTAGGCTTAGGCTTAGGCTTAGGCTTAGGCTTAGGCTTAGGCTTAGGCTTAGGCTTAGGCTTAGGCTTAGGCTTAGGCTTAGGCTTAGGCTTAGGCTTAGGCTTAGGCTTAGGCTTAGGCTTAGGCTTAGGCTTAGGCTTAGGCTTAGGCTTAGGCTTAGGCTTAGGCTTAGGCTTAGGCTTAGGCTTAGGCTTAGGCTTAGGCTTAGGCTTAGGCTTAGGCTTAGGCTTAGGCTTAGGCTTAGGCTTAGGCTTAGGCTTAGGCTTAGGCTTAGGCTTAGGCTTAGGCTTAGGCTTAGGCTTAGGCTTAGGCTTAGGCTTAGGCTTAGGCTTAGGCTTAGGCTTAGGCTTAGGCTTAGGCTTAGGCTTAGGCTTAGGCTTAGGCTTAGGCTTAGGCTTAGGCTTAGGCTTAGGCTTAGGCTTAGGCTTAGGCTTAGGCTTAGGCTTAGGCTTAGGCTTAGGCTTAGGCTTAGGCTTAGGCTTAGGCTTAGGCTTAGGCTTAGGCTTAGGCTTAGGCTTAGGCTTAGGCTTAGGCTTAGGCTTAGGCTTAGGCTTAGGCTTAGGCTTAGGCTTAGGCTTAGGCTTAGGCTTAGGCTTAGGCTTAGGCTTAGGCTTAGGCTTAGGCTTAGGCTTAGGCTTAGGCTTAGGCTTAGGCTTAGGCTTAGGCTTAGGCTTAGGCTTAGGCTTAGGCTTAGGCTTAGGCTTAGGCTTAGGCTTAGGCTTAGGCTTAGGCTTAGGCTTAGGCTTAGGCTTAGGCTTAGGCTTAGGCTTAGGCTTAGGCTTAGGCTTAGGCTTAGGCTTAGGCTTAGGCTTAGGCTTAGGCTTAGGCTTAGGCTTAGGCTTAGGCTTAGGCTTAGGCTTAGGCTTAGGCTTAGGCTTAGGCTTAGGCTTAGGCTTAGGCTTAGGCTTAGGCTTAGGCTTAGGCTTAGGCTTAGGCTTAGGCTTAGGCTTAGGCTTAGGCTTAGGCTTAGGCTTAGGCTTAGGCTTAGGCTTAGGCTTAGGCTTAGGCTTAGGCTTAGGCTTAGGCTTAGGCTTAGGCTTAGGCTTAGGCTTAGGCTTAGGCTTAGGCTTAGGCTTAGGCTTAGGCTTAGGCTTAGGCTTAGGCTTAGGCTTAGGCTTAGGCTTAGGCTTAGGCTTAGGCTTAGGCTTAGGCTTAGGCTTAGGCTTAGGCTTAGGCTTAGGCTTAGGCTTAGGCTTAGGCTTAGGCTTAGGCTTAGGCTTAGGCTTAGGCTTAGGCTTAGGCTTAGGCTTAGGCTTAGGCTTAGGCTTAGGCTTAGGCTTAGGCTTAGGCTTAGGCTTAGGCTTAGGCTTAGGCTTAGGCTTAGGCTTAGGCTTAGGCTTAGGCTTAGGCTTAGGCTTAGGCTTAGGCTTAGGCTTAGGCTTAGGCTTAGGCTTAGGCTTAGGCTTAGGCTTAGGCTTAGGCTTAGGCTTAGGCTTAGGCTTAGGCTTAGGCTTAGGCTTAGGCTTAGGCTTAGGCTTAGGCTTAGGCTTAGGCTTAGGCTTAGGCTTAGGCTTAGGCTTAGGCTTAGGCTTAGGCTTAGGCTTAGGCTTAGGCTTAGGCTTAGGCTTAGGCTTAGGCTTAGGCTTAGGCTTAGGCTTAGGCTTAGGCTTAGGCTTAGGCTTAGGCTTAGGCTTAGGCTTAGGCTTAGGCTTAGGCTTAGGCTTAGGCTTAGGCTTAGGCTTAGGCTTAGGCTTAGGCTTAGGCTTAGGCTTAGGCTTAGGCTTAGGCTTAGGCTTAGGCTTAGGCTTAGGCTTAGGCTTAGGCTTAGGCTTAGGCTTAGGCTTAGGCTTAGGCTTAGGCTTAGGCTTAGGCTTAGGCTTAGGCTTAGGCTTAGGCTTAGGCTTAGGCTTAGGCTTAGGCTTAGGCTTAGGCTTAGGCTTAGGCTTAGGCTTAGGCTTAGGCTTAGGCTTAGGCTTAGGCTTAGGCTTAGGCTTAGGCTTAGGCTTAGGCTTAGGCTTAGGCTTAGGCTTAGGCTTAGGCTTAGGCTTAGGCTTAGGCTTAGGCTTAGGCTTAGGCTTAGGCTTAGGCTTAGGCTTAGGCTTAGGCTTAGGCTTAGGCTTAGGCTTAGGCTTAGGCTTAGGCTTAGGCTTAGGCTTAGGCTTAGGCTTAGGCTTAGGCTTAGGCTTAGGCTTAGGCTTAGGCTTAGGCTTAGGCTTAGGCTTAGGCTTAGGCTTAGGCTTAGGCTTAGGCTTAGGCTTAGGCTTAGGCTTAGGCTTAGGCTTAGGCTT
This sequence comes from Litomosoides sigmodontis, assembly GCA_963070105.1. Classification (NCBI taxonomy): domain Eukaryota; kingdom Metazoa; phylum Nematoda; class Chromadorea; order Rhabditida; family Onchocercidae; genus Litomosoides; species Litomosoides sigmodontis. Next base: position 11,763,658 of record OY718803.1, read on the forward strand.
AGGCTTAGGCTTAGGCTTAGGCTTAGGCTTAGGCTTAGGCTTAGGCTTAGGCTTAGGCTTAGGCTTAGGCTTAGGCTTAGGCTTAGGCTTAGGCTTAGGCTTAGGCTTAGGCTTAGGCTTAGGCTTAGGCTTAGGCTTAGGCTTAGGCTTAGGCTTAGGCTTAGGCTTAGGCTTAGGCTTAGGCTTAGGCTTAGGCTTAGGCTTAGGCTTAGGCTTAGGCTTAGGCTTAGGCTTAGGCTTAGGCTTAGGCTTAGGCTTAGGCTTAGGCTTAGGCTTAGGCTTAGGCTTAGGCTTAGGCTTAGGCTTAGGCTTAGGCTTAGGCTTAGGCTTAGGCTTAGGCTTAGGCTTAGGCTTAGGCTTAGGCTTAGGCTTAGGCTTAGGCTTAGGCTTAGGCTTAGGCTTAGGCTTAGGCTTAGGCTTAGGCTTAGGCTTAGGCTTAGGCTTAGGCTTAGGCTTAGGCTTAGGCTTAGGCTTAGGCTTAGGCTTAGGCTTAGGCTTAGGCTTAGGCTTAGGCTTAGGCTTAGGCTTAGGCTTAGGCTTAGGCTTAGGCTTAGGCTTAGGCTTAGGCTTAGGCTTAGGCTTAGGCTTAGGCTTAGGCTTAGGCTTAGGCTTAGGCTTAGGCTTAGGCTTAGGCTTAGGCTTAGGCTTAGGCTTAGGCTTAGGCTTAGGCTTAGGCTTAGGCTTAGGCTTAGGCTTAGGCTTAGGCTTAGGCTTAGGCTTAGGCTTAGGCTTAGGCTTAGGCTTAGGCTTAGGCTTAGGCTTAGGCTTAGGCTTAGGCTTAGGCTTAGGCTTAGGCTTAGGCTTAGGCTTAGGCTTAGGCTTAGGCTTAGGCTTAGGCTTAGGCTTAGGCTTAGGCTTAGGCTTAGGCTTAGGCTTAGGCTTAGGCTTAGGCTTAGGCTTAGGCTTAGGCTTAGGCTTAGGCTTAGGCTTAGGCTTAGGCTTAGGCTTAGGCTTAGGCTTAGGCTTAGGCTTAGGCTTAGGCTTAGGCTTAGGCTTAGGCTTAGGCTTAGGCTTAGGCTTAGGCTTAGGCTTAGGCTTAGGCTTAGGCTTAGGCTTAGGCTTAGG